>LKCN02000013.1:649114-677066 GCA_001633055.2 Ophiocordyceps polyrhachis-furcata BCC 54312 | reverse complement strand
TTGACAGCTCGAAGTGGTGGTCCTTTCGGCCAGGGAATCTGGGGAGACGGAAGTGGCGGCGCGTCATCCACTACGGAGAATGGCAGCCACGCGCGGAGACTGGAAGACCTGTTTCGTCCGCCTTATGAGCTGATGACGCGTGCGCCTTGGGACGAGGCGCGGACTTTGGGCAAGGAGGACAAGAAGTGGCTGCTCGTCAACCTGCAGGACATGAATGACTTCAACTGTCAGGCGCTCAACCGCGATATATGGAAGGACCAGGCGGTGCGCGATCTGATCGAGGAGAACTTCATCTTCATGCAGTACGACAAGGACTACCCGGACGCAGAGGAGTACCTCACCTTTTACCTCCCGCATCGAAGCCACGAGAACCCTGACATGTACCCGCACGTGTCCATCGTCGACCCGCGGACGGGCGAGCAGGTCAAGGTCTGGAGCGGGCGTCCGTTCCCTTCGGCCAGCGAGTTTCACGCCGAGCTAGCCGAGTTCCTGGACCGGTACAGCCTTGCGGCCAACAGTAAAAACCCGGTGGCCAAGCCGGCGACGCGGCGACGGCAGCCTGTGGATGTCGATCGCATGACGGAAGAGGAGATGTTGGAAATGGCGCTCAAGAACAGCCTCGTCAGCGATGGAGGCGGCGGCGAGGCGGCGGAAGCCTCCACTAACAACCTCGACGATCCAGACGCGCTCACCAAGTCACCAGACCCTTTGGCGGCGGCAGAGACGATGGGTAAGGGCAAGGAGCCTGCGACGACGACGAGCCCGTTTGAGAGCATCTCGTCGCACAAGCCGCACACGGAGCCGGAGCCGGAGCCGACGTCGACGACGCGAATCCAGTTCAAGCATCCGGACGGGAGGGTCATCCGGCGCTTCCGGCTGGCGGACCCGGTGCGACGCATCTACGAGTGGCTCAAGGCGGAGCCGCTGGCGGCCGGGAAGGAAGGCGTTCCCTTTGAGCTGAAGCGGATGCCTCAGGGGCAGGACCTGCTGTCTTGTCTAGACATGACGGTGGGGGAGACGGGGTTGAAGCAAGGGACGGTAATGGTGGAGTTTATCGAGGACTGAAAGGGGGGGAAGAAAGGGGTTTTGTTTGTGTGGGAAGGGGGAAAACTTACCTTGCTACCTATCAAGGCATCTGGTATATAGACAAGATTGAGGGCAACATGGAACGCGCGGCTTGCGTTTCTCAGGAATGACCTTTGTTTCTTCCCTCTTCCTCTGTTCCACACTGCTGCTCTGCTGGGAGGGCTGGTCGTACGTGAAGCATCCTAACCAAGGATTCCTCCCTGTGGTTGGAAGACACGAGTCTAGGACCTTCTTTCAGCTGCAGAGTCTGGAGCAGATGACGACAATATCCAATGCCAGACCATGCTGGGAGTTTGAGGCTGCTCGAGATCTTGGTATCACTCTTCGTTCTTCATTTGGCCTATCATACGGTGTTTTCCCGCCGGATGACGGGAGAATAACGAAACTCCTTCGACAGGAGCAAGGAGGAGAGAAAAAAAAAAAAAAAAAGGGGGGGGGGGGGCTATCGATAGAAACAGCCATAGCTAGCAGCCCAGTATCGTCTCACGACGAATCTCTGGCTTCAAGTCAGAATCCCACCACAAATCCATATCCGCAGCTTGTTCGGGTGTAAAGCCATAGGCAATCTCCGTATCAGTATCAATTTCAAAATCCATAACCTGCCCCTTCTCCTCCTCCTCCTTCTTGATCTTGGACGTCCTCATCTGCAGATCGACAATGGCGGGGGATTCAAGATCAAAGAAAGCCTCCTGCCTCGCGCCAGAGCAGGGCCGAAGATAGTCGACTCTGCTCTTTGCGTAGAGCTCAAAGTCGACTTCGCCGTCGAGTCCTGCTGCTCTGCCGTGGAGAGAGCCGGCGTTGATGCAGGTGTAGTCCGGGAGGAGGTCGAGCTCGGTGTAGAGGCCTGAGCCGCAGTTGGGGCAGAAGAAGCGGCGGTTGGCATGGCCGTTGTTGACGTTTGGTACGACGTCCCATACTTTGACTTTGCCTGTTCATTGTTAGCTGTTCAAACGAAGATGGGAGAGTCTTTTCCTTTCTCACCTTTGGTTACTTGGAACACGTCCCGTTGGACGATGATGTTGGAGGTGAAAGCCCCCCCCGTCCACTGACCTCGTCAGTGAACAAACAGTCTTGGCATCTTCTGCTATCCCAATCATTACCTTCTGACAGTCCGTGCAATGGCACAAGGCCGTCATCACTGGCTGGCCTAGAGGGAGGGAGTTTCGCCTCCGTCAGACAAGAAAGATGAGGCCGACGACACGAGTAAACATACCAACAAACTCGATGCATACATCGCCGCACGCACAACTTCCCGTCGTCGTCGCCATCTTTCGTCTCGTATATTTCTTTGTCTCTCTCTCCTCTCGTCTGAAATGGTGCTCTAGTTGTTGCGTGTATAAGCGGGAGATTCGTCCCCATGCCCTTCGTTTATCATCATACCCAGACACAAGTCCATCTTTGCCTGGCTTGCCCATAAACTCGCGTCCACGTCAGTCATACAGTCTCATGCAAACGCCATGCATGCCGTGCCGTGGACTTCGTCACGACCGGTGAGGCTCGGGTTTAGGCGACCGAATCAGATGTCAGGAGGTAACGTAAGTATGCATTCCCATTCGCAATTCTCGACACGGCTCGTCACAATCATGCCGCTGTCTTGGTCTTGTTTTACTTTCGCATTTGGTGACACCGCATTTCTAAACCAAAGTCCCATTTGCTACCCAGTCTTTTCCATTTAGTCTGCCTCCATCTTGTCGAGAATGGCCTTTGTGAACTCGTGCGTGGTCGATTCGCCACCCATGTCGCGCGTCCGGACCTTGCTGCACCTATGCATCAGCATCTCATACGGTAGCTCGTGAGATGGGAAAACAACACACCCTTCAGCAATGACGGCGTAGATGGCACGTGAGATGCGGTTGGCGTGATCATCCAACCCCAGGTGGCGCAAAAGCATGCTCCCCGATAGGATCAAAGCCGTCGGGTTCGCCTGGTCCTTGCCCTTTATGTCAAGACCGACGTGGCGGCATCCCGGCTCAAAGACGGCAATATCACGCCCCATATTGCAACCGGGTACAATGCCGGGCCCGCCCACGAGGGCTGCGCCGATGTTGGACAGGATGCCGCCGTAGAGGTTGGGCATTACCATGACATCAAACTGCTGCGGCCGCGAGACAGCCTGCATTGACGCGTTATCCACAATCATGTCGTTAACCTCGAGCGTCGGATATTCTTTGGCGACGGCGTGGAACGTGTTGCGGAAGAGACCGTCGGCCAGCTTCATGATGTTGGCCTTGTGGATGCACGTCACCTTGGACCGGCCATTGGCCAGGGCAAAGGCACAGGCAAACTTGGCGATGCGCTCCGACTTGGCCCGGGTGATAATCTTGAGCGACTCGACGACGCCCGGCACGCTCTGGTGCTCCAGTCCGGAATACTCGCCTTCGGTGTTCTCGCGGATGATGCAAAGGTCGACGTCGCGGTGCCTCGTCGTGTAGCCGGGGATATTCTTGATGAGGCTGATGCTGGCATACATATCCAGTTCCTGCCGCATCGCCACGTTGAAGCTCTGGTGGCCCGACCGGCTGATGGGCGTGTGCAGAATGCCCTTGAGCCCCAGCTTGTTGCGCTTGAGCGACGCCACGCTCTCGCGGAAAGCCTCCTCGGCCCGACCTCCGCCCTCGTCCAGGCCAGAAACGGCCACCTGCTCCCACTCGATCGGCACGTTGTCCGCCTTGAAGACCGTCTTGACCGACTCGGCCACCTCGGCCCCGATGCCGTCGCCGGGTATCAGCGTCACCGTGTACTTGCCGCCGTACTTGGCCGGCTGGAAGATGTCCGACTGCACCGTCGCCATGGACCTTGTGCACCCGCGCAGCAGCTGCTCGTTCCTTCGTCAACAGTCGGCTACGCGCCGCAAGGGAGGAAGCCCAAGTTACCTGCGCCGTCGTCCTAAGGGGGTGCCTCGACAGCATCGCCGCGATCCCGGACCGGCCGAGTTTAAACAGGGCTTGACAGAGAGATGATCAGGGAGAAGAGTGAAAAGGAACGTTTCTAAGAAATTAGCAGCTGCTGTAGGACTCCGGTTCGCAGGTACTGGTAGGTGTAGGCTGGGGAAACTCGAGAGAGCGAGGTCGGGGCAGGAAAAAAGGCCAGATGCGGTTCCCAGTCTCGGGTAGGTGGTGACCCGCCCTCGGTGTGCGCCGGCACAACGCCGGACACGTACGTAATCCACCTATCTCTCCGACGACGGTGAGATGCTCAGACAACCAACGACCCCCTTCACAACAAAACGATAGCCTCTCTTCCATTCTACTACTACCTTGACGAATAGTGGCGGAAGACCTGATACTGGCTATGAAAAAGGGCTTCGGTCGGCAGAGCCAACTCAGAAAAGCAAACTTTCTCAACTCACATATTAGAGGTATCTAGAGGGAAAAAGGGAGGAAATATTTACTGTTTCCTTCTTCCTTTCCAAAGTCCTGCCTGGTTGACGCCTCCCGAACGGAATCAAAATGCTCATCAAACATGCACACCCTTCAATAGGCTCTTCTCTCATCAAGCCTCTTCTTCATCCAGAGGCTCGACCCGCACCAGGATCTCCTCGAGTAGCCCCTCCAGGAAGCTGTCGACATCCCGGCCCATGCCCACCGGCTCGGCCTTGTCGTAATGGTCAATCTCCTTGCATACGTGCGCCAGCTTGAAAACGAGCCGTCGCAGCTTGTCGTGCGCCGCCTCGGCCCGCTGTCCCGCCTCTCCCGTCTTGACCGCCTGGTGCAGACGCGTCTGTCGCCTCTTAAGCGCCTCTTCCAACGCCGGAAAGATGACGTCGTTGAGCGCGTCAAGCTCCCCACTGGCGTCGGCTGAGCTGGGTGACGGGAATGACGACGGTTCTCCCGGCGACTGCGGCTTCGTCATGCTTACTGACCGCTGAGCCGTCGTCTGCTGTGACGTTGAGCGCGACGTCGGACCTCGGTAAGGCGGGATGTTGGCTGGCGCCCTCGGGTACGACGTCGACGGCATGCGAGCTGACTCAGTGGCTGCGGAGCCCAAGTCCAGGTTCAGTTTGCTGAGGTCGCGCTGTAGCAGCTCGCGCTCGTAGCCTGGAGTCCGCGTCGACGGGTCTGGCGGCAGCGGCCGGGGCGTGTGGTTGCTCCTTGTCGGCGTCCCGGCCACCGCCTTCATCGGGCTCGGCGGCAGTGGTACCCGGGTCGGGGATGCGGCCGGCGGCTGTGTCGGGACTGGCCTGCGCTGTGGGCTCGGCTGCCTCGGTGTCCCTGCCACCTTGACCGTATCGCTCGGCCGGAAGACGGCGTCGCGCGACTTGGTCGGGCTGACGTCGCCTCGCTTCTCCGTGGAGTCGTCCGATCCGTCCACTGAGCGTGTGGCCCTCACGTTGGTGGCGCTCTCATCCAAGGCGGCGAGCCCTGAGCGGGTGAAGACGCCACCCCGGTCACCCACCAGCCTCACCGTGCCAAAGTCCCACATGTCCTCGTCGATGGCCTCCCGCTCCGTGGGCGCGCCAGCATCGGCCGCGTCCCAGCCCTCATCGTCCTCGGGCTTCTGGGTGACGGCCCAGCGAGTGTGACGTTCGATCAACTCGGTCAGGTAAGAGGTCTTCTTGGCCTTTCGGATAAAAGGGTGGCGTAGGAGGTCCCGCGCCGTGGGCCTCTCTTTGGGGTCACGCTGTAGACACAGCTCGACAAAGTCTTTGAAGGCCTTTGTGAAGTTGCCCTCGAGCCTGGGGGCGGGGTTTTTGGGGATGAGGAAGAGAACCTTCATGGGATGGATATCGGCGTAGGGCGGCTCGCCGTTTGCGAGTTCGAGGGCGGTGATTCCCAGGGACCACATGTCGGCCTTGTGGTCATAGCCGGACTGCTTGATGACCTCGGGTGCCATCCAGAAGGGGGTTCCGACGAAGGTGTTCTTCTTGGTCATAGTGGCCGACAGTTGGCCCGACACGCCAAAGTCGGCCAGCTTGACCTGACCGCTGGAGCTGAGCAGGACGTTGGCAGCTGGAGAGGGCCTTTAGAGCGAGGCAATAGGGGCCGGCGTAGGCGAGTCACTCACCCTTGACGTCGCGATGCAGTTTCTTGTCGGAATGTAGGTAATCAAGCCCCAAGAGCAGCTCCCTCACGATGATGGCGATGTAGTCTTCGCCAATGGGGCCCGGCTTCACCAGGTCGGCACAGCTGCCACCGGCGCAGAACTCCATGACAATCCACAACTCGGCACCCTTGGCGTAGGAGCCATAGTATTTGGTGACGTAGGGGGATTGCAGCTCGGACAGAATGGCGATTTCTTGGATAATGTCCTCGACCTCGTCATCGGCGCTTTCGATGTCGATGACCTTTATTGCGACAGCCTCGCCGGTGCGCTTGTCCACTCTTATAGGGCGTCGGCCCAGTGTCAGTGTATGGAGGAATTGGGGGGGGGGGGGTTGCAATGCAGGCAACGCACCCCCTGTAGACCTTGCCGAAGCTGCCACCACCTGGGTGAGCCGACATTCAGTCAGCAGAGGACGAGGAGGCATGAGAGTCCATCTCACCGATGCAGTAGTCCTTGGAGTAGAGGAGTTCCGGGTCGAGAGCCTCGTTGGCCTCGTCGGAGTCGCGATTCCTGTCCGCCATGGCAGGTAGCGGAACAGGAACGACCAGGCTTGCAAGAGAGGGAAGGGGAACGAGACAGACGAGTGCGATCAAAACAACAACAACAACGATGGTAAGGCGTTGACCGAGACCGCTTTGGTGGCGCTTATGATGTATCTGTACCTCGCACGGCAGATGTGCCCTGCCGTTACTTCGCTCTCTCTGTGGAGATGGTTACATTTGGGTGGCGGATGCGGCCGGCCGTTGGCTGGTGGGTTGCCGATATTTCCCCGCTACGCGTTTTCGCGCCAGGCTCTAGCTGACATTACCCGTAGGCCGTAGCCTGTAGGGACTAGGCGAGGGTACGGACGGCCCACGGCCCACGGGTAATGAGGCTTGCCCTATTACGAATTAGGCTTGTATGTACGGATATGTATGTATGTATGTGCATTTTTGATGAGTCAGCCCCGGTCGTCGAAGCGAAAAACGCAAAATATCAAGCGTCTCTGCAAGACCAAAAGTGTTCGCCCTGTCCGGCTGCCTCATTATCCATCCTTCCATCGCCTTCTCAACGCCGCCTGCTCATCAATCGTCTGCGGCATGGCAGATAAGCAACCTGCTGCGGCCGGCGACGATGCCGCTGCCGCCGTCGCCAAACTCCATCTCGACGATGTCACGGGCGAGATGGTGTCCAAGTCGGAGCTGAAGAAGCGCCATAAGGCCCGCGAAAAGGAGGCTGCCAAACAAGAGAAGCAAGCTGCAAATCCTCAACCAACTGCCGCCGCAAGCAGAAGCTCTGAGGCCGCCGAAAAGGACCTCACCCCGAACCAGGTACCGCCGCTGTCGTCAAGACTCGGAATAACTTCCACTGACATGCGCAGTATTTCGAAATTCGATCCCGTGCCGTCAATGAGCTCAATGCCTTGGGAAAGGCGTATCCCCACAAGGTACCTTGCATGCCTCGAGTCGCCTGAATCTTGGTTGGCCTAAATCTCCGTCCAGTATCACTTCAACTACGATATTCGCCGCTTCGCCGATGACTTCTCCGCTCTCAAGAATGGCGAGTCCGACAAGACCAAGGAGCTACGTCTGTGTGGGAGGATATACGTCAAGCGATCTGCCGGCAGCAAGCTCTATTTTTATGACATTCGTTCCGAGGTCCGCCCAACTTCTTCCCGCTCCCAGCTCGCTGGCTGACGCCGTGCAGGGCACGAGGCTTCAGGTGCTCGCTCAAGTCGACAATGTCGACGACAAGGCCCCGAGTTTCGAGGAGCAACACATCCACCTACGACGGGGCGATATCATAGGCGTCCGCGGCTATCCTACTCGGACCAACCCAAAGACGAAGCAAGGCACTGGCGACTACTCAGGCGAGCTGTCCATTGCCGCCGTCGAGGTCACTCTGTTGTCGCCGTGTCTTCACCAAGTAAGCCTGCCCGCACCTGTGTTGCCCATTCATCCTCTCACGCGTCGCAGATTCCCGACGACCACTATGGCTTCAAGAACCCGGAGCAGCGCTTCCGTCAACGTTATCTCGATCTCATGATGAATGACAAATCGAAGCAAATTGTCGTCACCCGCCACAAGGTCGCCAGCTACATCCGCCGCTGGTTTGAAGACCGCGACTTCGTCTCCGTTGAGACCCCTATACTCAACACCATTGCCGGCGGCGCCACGGCGAAGCCTTTCCTTACCCATCATAACGACCTCAACATGGATATGTTTCTTCGCGTCGCTCCCGAGTTGTATCTCAAGATGCTGATTGTCGGCGGCTTGAACCGAGTCTATGAAATGGGGCGTCAGTTCAGGAACGAGAGCATCGACTTGACGCACAACCCTGGTGCGTTTTGCGTCACAACATCTTCAGCAGTATCCTGGTCTCCATTGTGGCTGACATGCGCCAGAATTTACCACGCTCGAATTCTACGAGGCTTATGCTGACATTAATGACCTATTTGGTATGACCGAGGACCTCATCAGCGGCTTGGTCAAGCACATTCACGGTTCCTACAAGACCGTCTTTCACAACGTCAAGGGCGAAGAGATACACATCAACTGGGAGGCTCCGTGGCCGCGCATCGACATGATACCCGCGCTCGAAGAGGCTACCGGGGAGAAGTTTCCTCCAGCCGACGAGCTGCACACTGACGACACCGGCGACTTTCTCAAGAAGGTTCTGCAGAAGATGGAGGTCGAGTGCTCCCCCCCGTTGACTAACGCCCGCATGATCGATGCCCTTGTGGGCGAGTTTCTCGAGTCCAAATGTGTAAGTGCCACACTGAAACTCGTTCCTTGAGCGCGGCTTGACGCGTACCCGCAGATCAACCCCACGTTCATCATGAACCATCCCAAGATGATGTCGCCTCTCGCCAAGACGTCGCGCTCTACCCCTGGCCTCTGTGAGCGGTTCGAAGTTTTCGTCGCCACCAAGGAAATCGTCAACGCGTGAGTATCAAGCACACCGATTCTAGTTGGTCCTCGGCGCTGACTATCTGCTGGTAGGTACACCGAGCTGAACGTCGCTGCCGAGCAACGACTGCGTTTTGAGGAACAGGCACGCCAGAAGGCGCAAGGCGACGACGAGGCGCAGATGGTGGACGAAGCCTTTTGCCGCGCCCTGGAGTACGGCATGCCGCCTACCGGGGGCTGGGGCATGGGCATCGACCGGATGATGATGTTCTTGACGGACAGTTACAGCATCCGCGAGGTGCTTGCCTTTCCCACCATGAAGCCCGAGTGAGCTTTCGAGCAGCTTCGGCGTTGTGTTCTCGGTACCGCGAGAGTGCTAGAGTCCCGGGAGTGAGTGAGTAAGACCAAGGAACTGCAGGCGCCCCTGCGATCAAAAGTCGTACTCGACCAGATATGAGTTGCAATTGTCAAGACTAGTATGAGTGCAGAACTCGGAACAGACTCCTCCATGCCTGTCTAGCGTTCTGTCTTCCATCACCTAAGTAGTGCTGTGTCGTAAAAGCAGTATGTCCACGGATCGCGCCACAACGCCATACTAAGCAAAGTCTTGGAGATTGTTTGGATTTGAGAGAGACAAAAACACACGGCTAGAATACCGGATGACGTTTTCTGCCGGTGTATCTGGAAGTTGCCTTGACGACCTTGCCTTTGCGCTCCATCTGCTCCTTCTTCTTGACGATCCAGGCCTTGCTGCCCTTGCGAACGCGGGCAGAGCCGACCTTGCGCTTGTTGCGGGCATCGACGATGTCGACATGGTCGAACCCGGCGACGACATTAGTGATGTCAGCAGGGCCAGCGTCGTCGACAGCGGGAGCAGTGCCGGCGGTGAGGACGAGATAGAGCTTGACGTTCTTGGTGCCCGGGTCGTCCTCGAGGAAGCCAGCGCCGAAGCCAGCCTTGACGGCAGCGCGGGAGACGAGCTCACGCTGAGTGTTATTCTTGGGATAGAACTGGCAGACGGCCCGACCGCCGCGACGAAGGGAGGCGTAGAGGCCGTCGAAGAAGCGGGCGAGACGACCGGCGGGCGAGGTTTCGGACGACTCTGCGCTACAAAGCCACTGCAGGGCGGATATGCTGATGGCGGCGTCGAAAGTTCCCGGCCGAAATGGAATGCCCTGGCCCATGTCTCCGAGGAGGAGATCGCCTTGGACGTCGCGCTGTAGGGCGACGTCGAGCATCGAGGGCGAGAGGTCGATGCCGACCCAGGTGTGCGGCCCGCCCTCGGAGCGGGGCACGGCGGATAATATCTCGCCTGATAGGCCGCTTCCGCAGCCGACGTCGAGGACGAGTGATGGCTGCGATAGGTCGAGAAGTTGTAGGGCGCGGTGCGTCATGGCGGCTTGGATTGTTTGAATGCGGGAGCTGGTTGTGTATTTGCGTGCTTCGGCGTCATTGTAGTGGACGTCAGCCGCGCTGGAGGGGAAGTTAGTTTCGTGGATTGGAGAGGAGTAGAGGGGTTTATGTGAGTGGCAGAGAGACGCACAGGGAGTCCTCGGGGCGGGACATGGTTGCGCAACCTGTCGAGGGTTGGAGGAAGAGACGACGACATCGTAGTCTAACATTAACATAAACATTTTGTGGCGTCGTTATCGATAATCCCTACTGCCCAGGGTGGGGAATCCGTCGGGAACGGAACAAGTGTGCTCCCGGCCAGATTACATATGCGCATATGTACATACATATGTACATACATACGTGTGATTTATTTTTCTCTCCTCATCCCTCGGCAAGTTTTTCCTTCCTCCCTTTTTCCACACTGGACCTCTCGTCCATGCCTCGTCCAGCGATGCCAGGGTATTGACTGCCATCGTCAATATCCCTCCGCACAACATGTGGATCTTGCCTCTGGTCGGTTACGCCGGCGCCCTCGTCGGCTTCTGCTTCCTGACGCTGGCCATCGCCTCCGGGCTCTACTACCTTTCGGAGCTCGTCGAGGAGCACACCGTGATAGCCAAGCGGCTGTTGAGGCGTCTCATCTACTCTGTCATCGGCCTTCAGGTTGCGCTTTGGCTAGTGGACGGCTTTCCTTTCTGGTCGACGGTGCTGGGCGTCGCTGCTCACGTCGTCTATCTCGGCAACTTGAGGCGCTTCCCCTTTGTCAAGTTGTCTGATCCGCTCTTCCTTGTCGCCTGTGGTAGGTCTGAGTTTGTTTGTTTTTTTTTCTCCCTCCGCCTCTCTATTTGAGCGTCAATCTTATCGTTGTTTTTTTTTCAGTTCTTGTGCTCCTTGATCATTACGTCTGGTTCAAACATTTTTCCCATGGTCAGACACGAGCGTATCAGCGCTCGTCGTACTATGATGACGTTGACGTTCCCTCGTTTACCATGATTGCATCCTACTTTGGTCTATGTGTCTGGCTCGTCCCCTTTGCACTCTTCGTCAGCCTGTCTGCCAGCGACAACGTCTTGCCTACTATGGGGACTGAGCCTGTGCGTGGTGTTGACGGCAAGAACCGCCATCAGGGCATGGTCAAGGCTATCGTCGATCGTGTCCGCAACGCCATTGGCGATTTGGCAGGTGCTTGGAATTTGGATCGCCCTTGACGAAGGGGTCGATGCAGATGGTACGCTGGCTTCGGAGTCGTCATACACATACGGACGCGTAACCAGATGGAAAGGTGAGCCTGACTTTTTTTTTCTTTTCTAGTGTTTCCAGTTCTTGCCTATGATGAACATCCCATCACGCTAGATGGTATTTGACAAGGCTTCTGCCTTGGTTGATCAATTAATTGTCATAGTTACTCTGACAGGCTGTTTTCTATCTGAATCTCTTAACCGTCACGCCACGACGATGTGGTCAATGAGACTGATTTTGACGCAGGGTCTTTTTGAGGTGTGGAAATGTTTGGCTTCAAATAATGCTGGGAGACGGAAAGCAAGGCTTTAGAAAGACAGCCATGGCATGACGTCGGCGCACTGCCTTGAAGCCGACGAGCTGATCTACAGACGCGAGACATGGCAGTCGGTCAATAATCCGTGGTGATGATATGGACAATGGGCTGTAATCGGCCGTTCATATACGAACGAGACGCGGACTCTCGAAAAGGTGGTCTGGCAAGACATGAAGCGAGACGACGGCTTGTCGACCTGAAGCTAGTCTATTTATACCTTCATTTACACGAAGACACGAGGCTCAAATTCATGCCCATGCTATTCATCCCCAGCTTTGCAATTGTCGCTTATCCGTGTGTAACAGGATTCGGACACGAGGGTGAAGCTCAAGTCGAGACACCCCAGCTAACAAAGTGTGAAACCAGACCAGAAAAGGAACAACAGAGAATGCCGCCTCTCTCTCCCCCTTTCACCTCCCGGACTTCCAAAACTTTTCATCAACCTTGCTATCACCCCCAGGCGCGGCCTGACTAACGTCATGCTTCCTCTCAAAGGCCTCGTTATGCCTCTCCACCTCCCTCCTCTGCTCATCGTCGAAGTCCCTCTCCGGCTCGACGGCCGACACCCGCGCGTTGACCACCTTGGGCGGCCCCTCGGGCGCGCCCCTTGCCGTGCTGCCCAGGGCCGGGCCGCCTCCCGTCTTGCCCTTTGCTCCTTGCCCGCTTGAGAGGGCTTCGTCTTTGTTGCTGCTTTGCTTGCGGTTGAGGATTGGGTTGAGGGTTTGGCATCGGGGGAGGAGGCGGCGGGTGGATGCAAGTCTGAGGCGTGTTGGGAGAGACATATTTTTTTTTTCCCTTCCTTTTGCCTTTTATCGATTCTTGTGATTCTTCAGTCCTCGCCCTCTCTCTATCCGTTCTTTGGGTTGGATTCTTCTCTTCTCTTCGCTGATGAGAGGATGGTGGGAAAGTCCTCGTAGCAGAGACGCCAAATCCTACTACGCTGTATATCTCCCGCTCTGACGTCACGTTGCAACGCCATGATGACACGGCATGCCTAGCATCCATGATGCATCACATTCTTCCGGTATTGCCCCTTTCGAAATCTTATCCCCGGCATTGGATCCGGCGCTACGGACGGGGACCCGCCACGGGGGACGCGGCCCGGTAGTGGGCCCGTGACATCACCACTACACTGCCGGCTCGCCCCCTTATTTTCACGACGCGAGACATCCGAACATCATATGCATGTAGATGCCTAGATGCCCTCCTACGTAGGCACCTGGGCAGAATCAAGAGCCTGAGACGGAAAAGAGAAATGGTCGGCAAGCGCTCTCTCCGCAAAGACGACCACGCCTCGTCTCGTCGCCGGCATCGCGTCGGCGACGAGGAAGCCCACGTGCTCGGCTTGCCTCCATCATCCTCATGGCCAACAGCCCGCTTCCGCGATGACGTCGATGACGACGACAACGACGATGGAGATCAAGACAATCGGGCGACGCGCGCCAACCGCCGCCGCGATGACCTCACCCAGTCTCTCCTCCACGGCATCGACGGCGACCAGTTCGAACGCTTCCGCCTGTCAGACTCCCAGCTCAAGGCGATAAAAAGAAAACCCCTGCGTCGCTTTTACCGCGCCCAGAATGCACGCCTTGACGACTGGCGCGAGGTCGATGCCGTCGTCGTTACCCTGGCAGACCACGTCCTCGAGTCCATGGACCCGGATCCGGACGGGGATGGCGACCAGGAGCGCTGTGGCGCCTTGCAGCGTGTTCAGGGCAATCTGGCCGAGCTGCTGCCAGAGGCTGAGAGGAATCGCCGTGCTACCGTCGCTCGGCGTGCCGTCTGGGCCATCAACTTCAACGTCGGCGCCAACGTGCTGCTGCTGGCCGGCAAAGCCGTCGCCGCGATTACAACGGCCTCTCTGTCGCTCGTCGCCTCGCTCGTCGACTCGGCACTCGATCTCCTCTGTACCCTCATCGTCTGGTCCACCAATCGGCTCGTGCTTTGGCGTCTGAACGCTCTGCGTCGTAGATTCCCTGTCGGCCGTCGTCGGCTCGAGCCCGTTGGCATCCTCGTCTTTTCCATCATCATGATCATCTCCTTCTTGCAAATCCTGCGCGAGTCTGTCTCGCGCCTCATGCCACCGCACCGTGAGCCCGAGCCCCTGGGCGTCATCGCCATTTCCACCATGGTAGCCACCGTCGTCATCAAGGGAGCTATCGGCGTCGCCTGCCGGCCCGTTCGCTCCCCAAAGGTCCAGGCCCTGGTGCAGGACTGCAAGACCGACGTCGTCTTCAACTCGCTGTCGCTCCTGTTTCCTCTCATCGGCTATCGTGCCGGCGTGTGGTGGCTGGATCCGGTTGGTGCCGGCCTGTTGGCCCTCTTCATCGTTTACGACTGGGGCTGCACGTCGTTCGACAATGTGGTCCGACTATCGGGCGAGGCTGCTGACGATGAGACGCTTCGCAAGCTGACCTACTTGGCATGGCGCTTCTCGCCCGTTGTCGACGGCTTCAAGTCCATTACCGCCTACCACGCTGGCGACGGCGTCTGGGTCGAGTTCGACGTCCTTCTCGGCGAAGACACGCCCCTGGGCCGGTCCCACGACATAGCCGAAACACTCCAATATTGCGCCGAGGCACTTCCCTATGTTGACCGCGCTTTTGTTACGACTGACTATGCCGCCGTTGGGCCCACCGGTCATGCGCTCGACACGGAGCGCAACCATTGATTGTACATGTATAAGCTGGAGGCGTCAGCGTAATCTTCAGGTTGGTCGGGGTGAACAAACAGAACATCATCAGACTCCCTGTTCTAGCAAAGCTGAAGCAATTTCGAGACGCGCCCCTCCCAACATCGGCTACATGTTCATGTCGTCAAGCTCCTCCATCCGATGAACAAACTCTTCCTGAAGCCGGCGCAGATAGCCTGGCAGGGCCTCCTCGCTTCCAGACTCCCGCGCTTGCACGAGAGCCCCATGCAGGTTCAACAAGAGCTTGCGCCGTGCCACGAGCCTGTGTGATTCGGAACTCTGTCGGCTCTCCTCTCTCGTCCGACGGAGCGACTTTGCCACTTCCTCTGCCCTCTCGATGAAGCTCGACGGCAGACCCACGGCGCGGGCCAGATGTATGCCGTAGTGCTCCTGCTCGTCTACAGTGCCTGCTGTGGCCTTGTAGAGCATCTTCAGGTGCGGCAGGCCCCCGACCGTCTCCGACGTCTCCGACGCCAGGTGAAGCTTCAGCACGCCGGCCCGTTGCGCCAGCACACGGGCTAGGTCGACAAAGTGCGTCGCAAACCAGACCGATGCTCTTGTCTCGAGCAAAGCCTCCGACATGGCCATGGCAAT
Source organism: Ophiocordyceps polyrhachis-furcata BCC 54312 (assembly GCA_001633055.2). NCBI lineage: Eukaryota > Fungi > Ascomycota > Sordariomycetes > Hypocreales > Ophiocordycipitaceae > Ophiocordyceps > Ophiocordyceps polyrhachis-furcata. The sequence goes on along the minus strand of LKCN02000013.1, from coordinate 661,813 downwards.
GGACAGACCGTCTCGAGTGCTCGTCCCTCGGCCAAGCTCATCGATGATGGCGAGGCTATCTTTGTCCACGTTCCGCAGAAGAAATGCCATCTCGCGCATCTCTACCGAAAATGTTGACAGGCTGGCCTCGATGCTGTCGTCGAGTGAGACTCGCGCGAATATGTTGCGGATGACTGGAAACGACGCGTACTCGGCCGGTACGAAGCAGCCTATCTGGGCCATGATCTGAAGCAACGCCACAGCTCGTATATACGTGCTTTTGCCGCTCATGTTGCAGCCGGTCACGACGTGGAAGCTGTACTGCTCAGTCGCGTAGTAGTCGTTGGGTATAAAATTCCCGTCAAGCGTCTGGATATATTGTCAAGAATGATCGACCAGGTGCGCTTGCCAGCTTACCTTGTCCATGATCGGATGGCGCGCCGATTTCAAGGCCAAAGTATCCGTCATCTCAGGCCGTATATAGCCCCGCGTCGTCGCCAGCTGAGCAAATGATGCAATCATGTCCACGAGCGCGACTGATTCGCATACTCGGAACAGTTGAGGCGATGCCTGCCGAAGGTCCTGCATCAAGTCCCTGACCACGGCGTCGCTTCTGATGACGACTTCGTTGGACGTGTCGGAAAGCCGGACATTGAGCTTGACGAGATCCAGTGTTTGGCATTCAACGGCGTCCCTTTTGCGCACCTGGTTGATGAATACGGGAGGCAGCGTTCCGCTTGGGAACATACTGGCTTTGAAACGGAGCCAATACTTTCGCCCGTTGTCGAACTTGAGGGTGGCGCGAGTCCGGAATTCCTCTGGGCCCGCGTCAGTTCCCATTCGGCCGTCTCTGTCGAGGAGCGCAAACCATTGAGCCGATCGACGTGTTGATGGACCTCTTCGGTGAGTTCCTTGTAGGTCTGACGGGCTACGTCTAACATGCCACTGATGCCCGTCTTGACGGCGAAAGTTCTCTGGTTCCGCAAGTCCAGAGGCGATTTCAAATACGTCACGTCTGCCTCGATGATGCTTCGTATCTCGGCGAGAACTGGCCCGGTGATCCGTGGGTGACAGAATTCTCGAATCTTGACCAGCAGTGCACTCCGTGCTGGGCCGAGAGCCTTGAACAGCTTGGGAGCCGACTCTAGAAAGCTTTTGATCATCAGAATCTGGCCGATTTCTTCCTCCATCTGTACCATGGTGGCGTCGCAGGGAATGATGATCAGCTGGATATGTTAGCCACAATCGCACAGGCCGGGAGCGAACCTACCTTGGTCAGTAATCTTTCGACGTCGTGGAAAAGCTTCAGGGCTGGCTTCGCGTCAGAGGGGAGACAAGGAGACGGGCCGAGGTCACAAACCCGTGCGGACCTCACGAAACATTTCTTCACTGGTGGTCAGCTCCTCGAGGGCATCATAGCGAGGTGCTATGAATGAGTCTCGCGGAGTCGGCGGCTGAAGGATGTTGCTCCGCAGCATGCGAGCTCCCATGGGCGTGGATGTATGGTTGAGCAGGCCGTATAAGCAGTCCTTGGACTTGGGGTTGTGTAAGTTTTGCATGATCTCAAGAGACTGAATGGCAGAAATGTCGATCATCATCGTGTCCTCAGACGGTTGATAACGGACGCGCAGTGAGTGAGGAGCAAAGCTGATGGAGAACTGATGGTCGAGGTACTTCATGGCCTATTGCGTCGACGCCGTCAGCCTTGGAAGCTGTCGGGGGGGAGCACAGCAAACCCACGGCTGCAAAGGAGCAAATGGAGTAATATTTCCCATGCAGCGCAACCTTGACAGGCTCCACGTCGGGAGGACAGGCTAGCCGATTTATATAATCCAAACCGGCGTGTTCCGACCAGGCTGAGCGATCAAAAGCATCGCATCGGGCTTCCGGAATGAGTTCATGAACAAGTGTAAAGAGGGTGCTGGACTTTTGCGGTGGACAGGCCGAGGACATGAAGACGATGCGAGACGGCGTCAGCATCTGAATCTTGTGAATGGTCTTGACGTAGGACTGGTTATCGCAGATCTGGCTGAGAATGACTTCGCCGAGCGAGGCATTGACGAAGGCGACGCCCACCGACGGCGTGACACCGCGAGACTCTCCCAAGGCACATATGATATTCTGCTGCTCGCCGAGGCCCAAGATGGACGAGACAGTGCCAGCGCGAGACTTACTGCGGCCCGAAGCGGTTCGCGAGGTGCTGCGTCCCGTGCTGAAGCCTGTGCTTATCACGGATGGCGTGTACTGGGGAGCCGGGCTTGGTCTGAGCGGCGAGTCGGTTGAGGACAGAGTTTGGGAGCCGGTCGAGGAGAGAAGTTGGGAGCTGGGGCTGAAGTAGGCAGACGAGGAAGACGGTGTTGAGCCCGCGAAGGAGTTGTTGTGACGAGACATGGCCTGAGGGGAGGCTTGGAGACGACGCCTTGTGATGAAGCGATCGTGAGTGTCTTGGGAGGAAGAGCTACCTCTTGCCACCTAACAGGTAGTCAGGTGGCCCTTTCCTTCTTCCGCGATCTCCTAGTACTCTATAGAAAGAAGTGACGACTCGCTCAGGGCAGGCAGGGAAAGGAGGCAGGTGCGCATTATGATTTATGACAAATCCGCTATAGCCACTACCTACCACCTAGGTACCAACTACGTAACCGCAGTGGTATGTGAATATACCAGCATCAACAGAAATACAGGTGTTTTCCCAAAATCACTGACTGTAAAGAAGGAATCTAACTCCCAGGTAGGCAGTTGGAGGATAGGCACCGGGGGTGTGACTCGAGGCATCGAAAAGCGGCGGCGTTTGGTGAGAGGAGTGGTTCAAGGGCGAGATAGTGAAGGTGATTTTAACTCGGCATCTCACTTGACCGGGCGCTCGAACGACGTGCCCTTATGGCAACACAACAAGTCCAGCAGCCGTCCATCTTCAGAGGCTCTTGTCAGTCAGCAACATAGGAATCTCGGGAGGCTTCTCACAGCTGCAACCGCAGACTGTCGAAAGTTAACAAACAGGACGAGAGAGAAGAGCCGAGTTGCAGAGACATACCGCTGGGGGAATGCAGGGAAGTGTCGGCTTTTTGAAACACTTTGGTGTGATGAGGCACCTCACCTTTCTGGTATCATCCGATAGGACGAAGGAAAGAGAGACCAGGACAGGGAGAAACTTCATGATTTTCCTTTCACCTTGTCTCTGAGCAGTAGAAGCAGGGGAGTCCTTGGTGCGTAGACGAAAGTCCTGACACAAGATTTCCGCCAAGTTTGGACAGGTTTTTCTTAATGGCAGAACGTGACATGGATTAATTGCGTATTCCTTCTTACTCAACAATGTCGTATTCCAATAAGCGACGCTCGCTCGCGACTTAAAGAAGCAATAGTTGAGTACGTAGTATTGCGTCTTACCATTCTCCACTGGATCGTGAACGAGCAAAACCTGACTCTTGGCGTGGTAAGTCATCTCGTACGTTACAATCCTCTCATCGGTGATGCATAGACGAGGCTGTAGTGGTTTATCGGAGTGTCTACAGGAATATAGAAAGAACGCAGAGGGCCGCTCCTCGTTGCTCTTCATAATGCTCACACCTGCTTTATCCCATCGTCCTCTCCACCTCTCCGCCTTATACTGTTTGGGGGTATGCCAGACCTTCTTAGTCTCGGATGTCACTTATAACCTGCCAGTCGACACGATGTGCCGCACAGATCATGTCACATCTCGTTACTTGGCGCGGCAAACCAAGCGTATAAAGACGCCGCTCTAGGGCAAGGTTTTACTTTAAGGAAATATATAATAGGGCAAATCACCTTGTTCTAAGATCCAACTGTTGATAATATTCCCGCCAGCTTAGATATACTTATAATATTATAGAGACTGGATCTTAAGTATTGTCTCTCTTTCAGCTAAGATATAATAAGTCTTTAAACATCGAGTTTATTTATGGCTTTCCTAAGCCGCTTAAATAGGAGGTAGTTTTCCTCTTTCTATTCTGGCCGGGAAAACGGCCCTCGATATCAGTCACATTCATACATCCGAGAATCTACTTAGATCAGTGAACTTAAATTTGTCAAGTTTCATAGCAGTCATCCTCTCCAACAAGAGGCTAGGTACGGCGAAAAGAAGAGAAAGCTCTCCTCTTCCTCACTGAGCCTTTATACAGGAATCAGAGCAGTTGGCATTCAAAACCATACAATGGAAACGAAAGAAAGGAAAATATACACAAACATACAAATACAAGAAGATCATACACTTCATTTCCCTCAAGACTACTAACCTCCACCTTTTTTGGGCGCAATGAGGTTCATAAACCCCTGAGTGAACTTCTGCAACAGATTCGGGCGGCCGCCACAAGACTCGCCATCAGCAAATAAACCCATGGAGACGCCCAGGTAGTTTCCGTGGGAGGCACTTCCGGTAAAGAGCTCTCCCAGGGAGAGGTTGCCAATGAGGTTGATATCAGGTCCCAGCTTCGATTTTGTCGACAAGTTGCAGTCCTTTTGCGTGTGCGAGTCAGTTTTCTTTTCACTCGCAAGACAGACGACTCATTTCCTCCTTACCTGAGGCTCTTGCCCTTGACACTGAAACGTGCTAGCCGCCTCAGGTCTGTCCCTCTGCCAAAACTCCGTCGAGTGGTGTTGGTAGCCAGAGCTGGCGAGCCCCTTGGGCGGAATCTGCGGCACGATGTCGTCGGCGTGGGTGACGCGCATGAAGCCCGGTACACCATTGTCGACGAAGTCTGCGTATGCCTGGTTTCCCGTCCTGGGCTGGCCGAAGGTTACGGCTTCAGCTTTGATGTCCGAGCCTATCATGGACATTGCTGCCAGTGACGCGAGCGAACCGCCGAGTGAGTGCCCTGTGACGACCTTTTGGGAATCGCTTTAGCTTCGATGCAAGACAGCAGCAGACAGACAGTCCCGACCTACCACTTTCATCCCCGGGTTCTCGGCGAGCATCCCCTGAACGCTTGAGATGACGTCCTTGGCAACCGCATTCCACGACTTCAGAAATCCCGCATGTATCTGAAAGAAGAGAACCAATAGACATCAGTCACCGGCATGAAAGATCGCTCGGTTCCCATCCTACCTTGCAATCATCGCATCCAGACACGCCAGGACTAGCATAATCCGCCTGGACGAGGAAATCGGCATCAGTAGCCACGTCCTGGATCGTGCTGCTGCCACGAAAAGCAACGATCAACTCGTTCGCCTCGTCATCCTGAAAGATGATACCGTTTGCATTATTGTTGAATTTTTTCTTGATCGTGATTCCTTCCGGCGGCTTCGGACAATCTTTCTGGTACGTTATGCCCGAGAGCACACTATAGCGCTTCAACCTATCGAACGTATCTTGCGAGACTTTTTGAATTTGTTAGATCAGCAAACGTTTCATCAATCCTGGCTTCGATGACGAGATGAAATAATTATAACCTACTGGCTTTCTTCTCCCCTGCCGCAAGCCCGGCCACGGAGAGGATCAATAAGAGGCCCAACTTATGTTAGTTAGCCATTGATGTTGTGGGTTTCCTGACGTTGGATCTCGAACCGGATAATAAGCCTTGCTCAACATTACGACGACTTTAGCATGTCGTCTCCCGCTCGGCAGTCAGGCTTGCGGGAAGGCCGTGCACGAGCACAGACAGGGTCGAGAAAAGAGCGAACTGATCCGAAGTGAATGTTATTCTCCTTTCTTTCTCTTTGTTTCGCAATACCCGGACGGAAAAGAGATGAAACTGTCGTTCTCAGGGGCGAGGGGTGTTTCTTATTAACATGACAAGACAAGACGAGTAACACAGCCAACTTCAACCAGTCACAAGACTCGAGAGGGAAAAAAGGATGGATAGCAAGCATGAGCCTCTAAGCCGCAAGCCGACTAGAGGCTCTCGGGGGAAAGAAAGAGGTTTAGGACGGTCAGACCAGCGTTTTGAGCAAACCTCCATTCGCCTGCCCATCCTTGCAGGGATAATTGTCGCTCTCTTCTCTGTCTTTACTTCTTTCTCACTATCGACTACTGCATGTAGGTATGTAGGTATCATCTTTTCGGGCCGAGGACGCACCGGCCCGGTTTTGAAGTCAAAGCGTCGTCGTTTTGGGCGCGTCTCGTGAACAAAGTTGGCGTTGAGATTTCCAAGATGCGGGGAAAGAAAGTCAGCCGTACTTATTTTATCGAGATCAAGGGCATGGCAAACTCTCGTCACGACAGCCTATAGCAGCCTCCGCAACCTCGCCAGGCCTCACAAACGCTTCGCTTCGCAGTCGTCATCTGGCCCTCCATGTTGGTGAGATGAACAGCTCAAAACATCTCGGAAATAGCAAGGCTCAACGCCGTTTCCCCCAATGAGGTCTCGCACCCCGCATCTTCCTATAAAAGCAAACACCCCGTTGAAGGCCATCCTCATCGTCTCATCAGGCCTCGTCTTCCATGTCCAAAGCCCCAAAAGAGTACTTGTTCAGCACCGGCCCCACCCCGACGAAGAGGCTCGCCGTCCGCTCTCTAGGCATCTGCTGAAACATGAGCGCCTGGATAGGCGTCTCAGTGCGAATGCCGTCCAATCCTTTGCAGCGCAGCCGTCGCCCAGACCGGAGAGAAAATAGCTTGACGGTGCCGTCGTCGTGCGCCGCTGCCACGACGCCGAGGTCGGTGCTGACGTCCCATCCCGTCTGGAAATGGGCCTCATTGCGGTAGCCCGGGAAGCGGACCAACGGTGTTGTGCCGTTGGCCTTGCGGTCGAAAAAGCGCAGATCGTACAGAAGCATGCTGTTCTGCAGCCCGCCCACGAGCACCTGATGGGGGTTCACGCTTCGCACGTGTGCGATAGAACTCGCGTTCCGCGCGTACGTCCACTGCGTGTCTGGTGTCCTCAGGTCCTTAATCCAGAGCCGAGGCTGGCGACCGCCGGCAACAACCACGTTGTGATTTGAATGCAAAAAGTCCTGATCGAAGACCTCGCTGGGGCACTTTCCAAGGTTCGGTGGCGTGATCCAGGAGATGGTATCGTTGGCCGAGACGCGGATGATGCCGCAGCTCGTACCGACGAGGCACACCATACCCGACCCCCTCGGTCCAGGCGTGGTCTGGTAGGCGAGCCAGCCTTCACGCTGGCGGCTGTAGTTGGAGAGACGCTGGTAAGCGGTCGCTGAAAAGGCAAGGCTGTCAGCTGCCGGGCATGGCGAGTTGGAGTTGCGTGCCGGATAAGGATGTACTTCGGCCACGGAGCCAGAAGGGCTCACGGTAGTGATCATCGGGCAAGGAGGGCGTGAAGAAAAACAGGCCAGAGCCACGATTCGTCTCGCGCGAGGTGAGCATCACGTTGTTTGACGGCTCGTGATACTTGATGGACGAAATCTGAGGGCAGCGAACCATCTCGTTGCGGAAGGATAGGCCTCGTTCTCGGTCGGAGCAGATGCTTTGGGGGTCCGGCCGTCAGCGATGTGACTGGTGGCGGCTGAGAAGAACAGCGGACGCACCGGTTGTTGTCGTCGGAGGTGATGCCGCTGCTCACAAGAGTCTCCTCGTCGAGGGCTGGGAAAGGTAACAAGAGTAAGCAGTTAAGAAGGTCTCTTCGGGTCTCGAAGACAACGACGTACTGGCATAGACTGCCCCCGGGGCGCTCGCCACATCATCTCCGCCGACGTACAGACAGGGCATGTTCGGATACTTGTAACGCACAAAGCTGGGCACGAACGGAATCTGACCCTTCTCGACGACATTATCGGCCCAAGCCGCAGCCGCAACATCGGCATCGTCCACGGGCACAGCCGTTTCCCTGTCAAGCAAGGCCGAAGCTACAACGTCGCGCTTGAGTTCATGCCGTCTGATGTGCCCACAAAGAACGAGGGCCTGTTGACGTTCCGCCTCAAGTGCCGAGTCCTCAGCCTCGCGCCTTTTCACCGCATCGGTAGACCAAGCCGAAGGGGGGGCCGTCTGTGTGGCCTCGATCTTGAAGTATCGCCGCTTCTCCTTGTCTGCGAGCATAAGCTGAGGTTTTCCCATGGCGATGATGGGAAAGAGAGGCCGTAGCTCACCAAAGTAGTAGCCTGGAATTTCGGCAGCCATCGTTTTGCGTGTCTTCCCTGGATGCCAACATGAAAGGTTGTAGACACTGATGATAGCTACTCCGTACAAAAGACCGATGCCCATGCTGACGGATCATATTTGATCCGCGACTATCTAAGAGAAGAGGGAGGGGGGCTGTTCGAAAGTGCCTACCCACCCCCCCCCCCCCGCTAATGCTACAGCGACCCCCGCTTGCTTTCCCCGCCGAAGAGCGCTGAAGAACCCTGCTGTAGACAGACAGCTTCTGCTCGTCACGTGTCTAAGCCACCGTCTCTCGTCTCTCCTATTTTCTCCTCCCCCAATTCTCTCCACAACTCCCCACGGGGCGTAAACACCAGATTCGGCCCATCATGATCCGCCACCAAAATATCCTGCAGCTGGTATTGGTCCGGCGCAGTCCAGGGTTCATCGTCACCCCCACTCCCACTCCCACCTCCGAGGAACCCATCCTCGCCCGGTGCTCTCTTGAAATCAAAGTACCACAGAGTCCTGGCGATGGTGACGCTCGTCTCCATGTATGCCATGGCCTTGCCGGCGCAGCTGCGCTCACCCATACCAAACGAGACCTGAGCACGACGCGCCGTCGCCCGCGCCTCCTCCGTCTCTGCGCTCGTTGTGCCGCCGCCGCCATCCTCATCCTCGAGCCAGCGCTCGGGCTTAAAGACAAACGGTTCCGGGAAGTACTCCGGGTGGTGCAGTACGCTATACAGGTGGACGGCGGCCTCGGTGCCGGGCGGGATGACATGGCCGTCTACCACCCACGCCTCCGTTGACGACACGTCCGGCTCGCGCCACAGCGGGCTGAGCGAAGGCGGCGACAGCCGAAGAGACTCGTCGATGACGGCTCGTAGGTAGCGGCATCCCGCCAACTTGGGCCCGTTGTGAATCTCGCGGCCGGATGAGAAGACGGTACGGATCTCTGCGGCGACGCGGGCGTAGATGTCGGGATGATGGGAGAGATTGAAGAAGAGGCCACACATGGCCGTCGATACGGTGGTACCGCCGGCGGTGACAAAGAAGAGCGCCTCGTTCCAGAGCTCACTGTCGTCAAGCTGGTCGCCCACGGCGTTTAGTTCGCCAGAGGCAAGGCCGTAGAAGTCCGGCTTGGCGTCGCGCGGCTCAGCCATTCGGGCTACAATCATCTTGCGCACGGCTTGCTGAAAGGTAAAGACCTTCTTGCGGGCCAACCACCGTAACAAAGGCTGGAAGATGCCGAGGGCGGGCCAGGTGTAGTACAGGTTTGTCATGTAGATGGCCTTGCCCATGGCCTCGGGGATGAACCGGTTCGTCGTCTCCGTCTGAGTCCGCAGCGGGTAGCCAAAGGCCAAGTAGCCGACGACGTCGACGGCTAGGCGACGACACATCTCCGTAACGTTGACAATTTCGCCTTTGCGCGCCACGTCGCGCAACCGGCAGAGGAATATGTCGATCTGGGTGCTCATGATGGGCTCGAAGACGCGAAGCGACCGGTCTGAGACGACCTGGCCGATAACCTTGCGCTTGCGCCGGTGCTCATCCTTGTCGGGCGTGTCAAACAAGTTGGGCCGATCCAGCCAGCGGGAATGGCGATAGGCCCGAGCCTTTGTGACATTGGGGTTGTGATAGATGTCTGTCCTCGCGTGTGAGCGTAGAGCAGACGAGTTAGAGCCAATAAGTGGTCAGACCTCTCACTGCTGCGAGAGAGTTAAAGATAAGCCTGTTCGGTGCCGGTCTGTAGACGCCGCCTATAGAGCGTCACGTCAGCTCGGGACGTCCGAGACCGATGGGCAACACGGACCATAACGCCGGAGGTTGATGTAGGTATCGAGATGAGGACGCTTCCCGACGGCGTGAAAGCCGCCATGACCGTCGGTGAACTTTGCCAGAAAGGGGCCAGGATATTTCCTTAACGGGTGAAAGGCCAGCCGGTAGACGACAAAGGCGATACTCTTTAGGAGGGAAGGGATGTCAGCTTCATGAGGAGAGCCGACGACGAACGTCACACATACCCATGGTATGACGAAGCCGACGATAGCGTACTTGAGCACGGCGACGATCCACATGGCGGATAAGGCTGTAGAGAGAGGCTCCATATCGAGCACCCCCTCATGAGACCAACCGTTCTCTTCTTAATTGCTAAGGGATGTGTCGGTCGTCGGACCGCACATTTTCCCCGCTTCCACTACCTACCTACCTTGAGCACTGGTATGTATGCATGCTGCAGGGCTCTTAGTTCTCATTTTGCTCTCTGGGAATTCTCGTCCGTCAGCCGGAATCATCATGCCGTCTCACGATTGGGGGCCGCAACTGGGGATTCATTTTGGCTCGATGCGGTGCTACCCCAGTCTTCCACAGTGCAGCACCTCGCCCGGCATCTTTCTGCCTATCTCAAGGATGGTGGTCATCATTGGATAATCAGTGGCGAGTAAGCAGGGATTGCTTTGCAGCACGTCGACGTCGACTCTTAGCTGTACTGATGTACGGATCCGTACATAAGACGCCAAATATAAATGGCCAATCAGCTACTCGAAACGCGGGTCGTACTTAAAACACTTCACTGGAACAAAGAGAAGGGCCGAGACAGGTCGTCAGGGGTTATTCACGCTTTTTCGTCTACCGAGAGTCAACGTCGATGGTCTCAGCACGTCGTATTGAGAATGAAGATGATCCCATTGCTAGATACTCCGCTGCTTCATTCGTAACGTACCATGACCACTGCATTGGTCGACTGAACGTAAGCCCTTTACCTTCTTTTTGCCGGTCCCGGACGAGGCGGTTGCGGGCTTTCATGGCTTCACCCAAGGATGCTGTGTGCGGTTCGACAGGTCAGGCTCCGTCGATGCCTTGGATGCCGCGTCCTCGCGCTGCTCAAACTCCATTGTTTTCATAATGAAGTGCTCCGCTGGCCTCATCTCACATAGGCTCAACGCCTGCGTCTCCTCGTCCATGGAGTGGAAAGCGCGGTTTATGGGCTTGCTGCCGATGGTTGGCGGGAATTGTCCTCCCGCATCTTCGGCCGATTTGTCCTTCTTGGACGGTGGTAACCGCGTCCACGAACGAAGAGATGAGACCATCCTCGAAAGTAGGCTGTCCTGCTTAAAGGCGCGTGCCGAGCCGGGTACGAAAAAGACCATGAGCACGCAGGTCATTTCCGAGTAGGCGAACATGAATGTCTCGCAGAGCTTATACGTTACGTCGCCTGTAAAGTCCAACTGTATCACCAAGTAAGTCCGGGCGACGGCACAGGCGCAAGCCCTGATAGGCCATCCTGTCAGCTTTTATTTCAACCCGATTCCGGGTGAAACGACTTACAGTAACCCGACGGAGAAGACAATGGAGACGCCGATCTTGCGAGACGTATCGATCTTGAGGGACCAGATGATCCTTTGCGGCAGAGCCAAGATTAGGAGGTCAATGGCCAAGTTAAAGACGGCGACACAAGTGTCGACAGCCTTGCGATTGAGGCAACGACCCGGAACCCACTTGTGCCAGACCTTTTCTACAGGAACGCAATACAGCGAGGTGGCGACGATAACCGAGAGGTACAAGAAAACATTGATGAACGTCGTCACGCGACTGATCCAGTAGAAGGAGTTGCGGATGATGGGTACAAAAAGGCGTGTCCACTCGAGAAGAATAGCCGTCTTGGCGAACATCATCGTCGCGCAATAGAAGATGGGGAAGAAGTACAAGACCTGTCCAAGATCAGCCGGTACTCTTGTCGCTGAAAAGGGAGGAAACGGACGTAAGAAATGGTAATCATCGTTTTGGCTTGGACGTTCCACTGATGTACAAAGAAGCCGCCATAGTGTCCAAAGGCAAGCAAGCTCCAGCCGGAGGCCACGAAGAAAACCTAACCATGATCAGTAGGAAGCGTAAGAATGAGGCCGGTAGGCGACAGTACAAAGGCTGCGAAGCCGAGAACTAAACGGCGCTTTGTGAGCTTCGAGCAGTCATTTCGAGGCTGGCTACATACAGTCCTCGACATGTATTTTCTTGACGCAGATGCGGGAGTACAGGCGGATGAGGCCCGTCACAGTGGCGAGAACTAGGCAGACAGAGATGATGGCGATGCCCATGGACGTTCTGTTGGGCGGGTCGACGAAGTTGGGCGCAACGCCATGAGGGGGTGCCAGCCCGGGGCCATTGAGTATAGCTTGTTGCCGGGCGGGAGGAAGGTTGAGGAAGTTGTCCATGATAGGCTTACCGGCCAGGACATGATGATGTGGTGAGGCTGCCGGGCGCCTTTTGGATGTTGAGAGCCGTCCTGGACTTCAGAGACGCATCTGCGCGTCAGCGAAGCTAAACCGGGCCCTTGCCTGGATCGGGAGGGCGTCGACTGTGGTCAGAGCCTTGGTGCCCACCACCAAATATCAGAGATGTGACCCTGACCCTGGCTGTGCCGCATCGGGGCAGCCAGGCGTTGTCATTGTACATGTGGCGACGGCATCTTGGTGATAATCTGCGCACTGTACGCAGTCAAACTCATCAGCCTAAGCCTTCACTCTTCAGAGTAGCACAGAGTCTCCTTCACATCACGTGATTCTCGTCCTTGCATTTATAGTTCATACCAACCATGTCATGGACTCCGTAGACGCCCACCACCAACGCTCCCCTCCCCCCCCCCTCGCCAGCTCAAAAGTCATACAGGCTGCCAAGACTACAGCAGACGTCGCATCGAACTCATACGAGTGACAACGCTATATCTGCGC
>LKCN02000013.1:637897-648946 GCA_001633055.2 Ophiocordyceps polyrhachis-furcata BCC 54312 | reverse complement strand
TCAAACTCATCAGCCTAAGCCTTCACTCTTCAGAGTAGCACAGAGTCTCCTTCACATCACGTGATTCTCGTCCTTGCATTTATAGTTTATACCATGTCATGGACTCCGTAGACGCCCACCACCAACGCTCCCCTCCCCCCCCCCTCGCCAGCTCAAAAGTCATACAGGCTGCCAAGACTACAGCAGACGTCGCATCGAACTCATACGAGTGACAACGCTATATCTGCGCACACCATGCCTCTCCTCTTCATTGACCAGTCATCATGCCTCTCCTCCTCTGTCCCGACTTTGCCCAGCGATAGCCGATTCGCCAATACAGGCAACGTAGACCATGACATCCCCCCACGATGCCCTCGAACTCGAGAAATACACCCATACCGATCCGCCTCTCATAGAGCGACGTGAGAGCAGCGGCGACGCTGATAAAGCCATTGTCTACGTTCATGGCCTTCGCTTCTGGCTTCTAGCCATCACGTTGGTTGACCCCGGTTGTACTCCTAATCACTATTAGAGTGTCTCACGAGCTCTATACAGCATCTCCGTTATGCTATTCCTAGCCTCCCTCGACACAACCATTACAACCACCTCGCTCGTCGCCATCACTCATGACCTCGGCGGCTTTCAAACGGCCAGCTGGATTCTCTCCGCCTACCAGCTGGGTTGGGTGGGTGAGTCGTGCCTTGCTCGCCGCTCGCCTCTCTTCGCCGTTGACTCAGTTGCCATGCAGCCGTCATCGTCATCTGCGCAAAACTGAGTGACATTTTCGGCCGCAAGCCCGTCTTCATCGCCAGCATTGCAATCTTTGCAATCTTTTCCGCTGGCTGCGCAGCCGCGCAGACCATGGCACAGCTGTTAGTAGGAGCATATCTTGTGAGATCCACCACGGAGCTAATAGCCTGTCCGTTTAAGCATTGTCCTCCGTGCTTTTCAGGGCGTTGGCGGAGGCGGCTGCCTTGCCTTGACTACCATCATCATCACAGAAGCTGTTCCGCCGGAGAAGCTCGGTGCGTTCGCCTCAAAGATCAACGTCGCTCTCATCATGTCTCTCGTGCTGGGACCTGTGCTGGGCGGCGCCATCAGCTCCGGCACCACGTGGAGGTGGATCTTTATCATAAAGTAATTCTCCCTTCCCAATCACAAAGCTCGCCAACTGATCGAGCTATGCCGTCCAGCATCCCCATGAGCATCATCGCCGGCGTGCTTGCCCAGGTTGGCATTCCCAGCGGCTTTCCTCATCATGGCCAGTCAACGTCTTCTAAATCCTTGGGCTCATCCAAAGTGAAGAAGTTGGCACGCCTCGACCTTTTGGGATTTGTGCTGTTGATACTGGCAGCCCTGTCTTTTACTTCAGGCTTTCAAGAGGCCGACTCGCGCTTCGCGTGGAACTCGGTCTATGTCATCACGCTACTTGTGGTCTCCCTCGCCCTCTGGGTTGTTTTATTGATCTGGGAGCGCCACCTCACCCTGTATAGCCGTGCACGCGAGCCCGTCATGCCCTGGCGCTTCTTCAACGACCGCGTCAGGGCCGGCGTCATGCTGTAGGTGGCCTGTTCTCCCTCTAAGCTCAAGAGGTTGTGGCGCCCTCGGCTGACACGGCATCCTAGCGTCTTTGTGCTCGTCGGTGTACCTATAGTCGTCACAAACTTTCAGCTACCTCAACGATTCCAGCTCGTCAACGGCCTTTCGAGCATCGATGCGAGCGTCAGGATCCTGCCGTTTGGCGTGGCCTTTTGTGTGGGCTCTTTAGCAAGCTCGCGTCTGACCAGCAGCCTTCGGGTGCCTAGCATCTACCACGTGCTTGCCGGATCTGCGTTGCAGGTTGTTGGCTTCGCACTTCTCGGCGTATTGCGGGCTTCTCCCGACATCCAACCAGCCGTGTATGGCTATCAGGTACTATGCGGCATCGGCGTCGGTCTCAACTATATGGCGCTGTATCTCCTCATTCCCTTTACAGCCGATAGGAGGGACAAGGGTGAGTTGTCGGCGCCGCGTGTCAAACCTGAGGGAGGCGATGCTAACGAAACGTAGCCATTGGCATGGGGCTGGCCGGCCAGTTCCGGACCATGGGCAGTGCATTCGGACTCGCCATCGTCACCTCCGTCTTCAACGGGTACACAGGGCATCGACTGGCCAGTCTAGGCCTTTCGCCTGATGTGACCAGCATTGAGGGAGTGGGGTCGCAGCGGCTGGCGGCCATATCACCCGAGGTGCTGGCCGACGTTCGAACTATCCTGTCAGAAGCGTATAATCGGCAGATGTTCGTTCTCTGCGCCTTTGCGGCCGCTCAAATACCGGCTGTACTGCTTATTTGGAAGCGAGAGCAGATGGTGGCCGTATAGATAGAGGTAAACGCCATAGACTCTACGAATATACATATCCATATCGAAGGAGTCCGCCCAGAATATGTCTATTCACTACACATAGAGCTCGCTGCTAGGACTGAAGGAGATGCAAACGATCCCGTTTTGAGCTACCTACCTAGTAAATCAGGTTCGTCTTCACAGAACCCCGGACCATCGGCTCCTCTTCTTCTCGAGAGCGGGGAAATGCTGACCGGCGGGCCGGACGTGGCATTCCAGATGGAGCGGCTGCGGGACGGCATGTCGCAAACTGCGCAACCTCGACTAGGACGATATCGCTAAAAAAGGAAGGATCAGGAATGCTACTGACGTCCAGACCTGAGCTTATTTCATCGCCAAGATGCTCTCCCGCGTTACAAAGCTTGGTCTTCAGGAGGAGACGACGGCTCGGGCCGTGTGTGGCAAGGGCCTGGGCCGGTCGTAAAAAGACGAAAAAGAGACGGGGCAGAGCTGACCTCGATCAGGGAGGGATGTGAGAGAGGCCCCATTAGCCGATGGACCGGTCTAGCTCATGATAATAGCTGGTGATACTCGCCATCAAAAGTTGTCGCGAGAGGCGAGGCGGCGTCTCGTTCATGATGGGGTGAGGCGAAGACGGGTGACGGCGATTCGTTTCTCCTATCGTCGCACAGTATCAGGTGGAATCTTCCCACGATGAAGCATGGTCTGCTATTATCCCGTGCTTTCTTATTCTTCTTCCTTACCTACAAGTTACAACCTACGACTCACATTCTCACCACACCCCTCCCCCCCCTTTCAACGGCCGGCCGCCAAGAGACTGGCTTCGGCCCTATCGACGATGACGACCGGGGTCTTGGTCGAGGTCAGCGACCCAGCCCTATCTTCATCTTCCAGGACCCCCACCCTCTCCGTGTCATGGAGAGAATGGCAGACCTCCGACACGAGCGTCCGGCGCTTAGCATTGGGTGGCACTTCTGTTGTTCCTCGGCGAGGCCCTGGTCGCACATGACTGCTGCCGGATCCAGCCTTGCCGTGCGCCGGAGCTGAGCCCTCAGTGCGTCTTGGCTCCCCCCTTTCGCTAGATGGCTCTGCATGCTGGACCTGCCTAGGTATCTGGCTGCCGGCTGCCGGCAACAGGCTGCCGTCATGCCTCTGCCTGAAAAGCCGTCGTCTCTGCCCATGCGCTGATCAGAGGACGGCGGCATCGTCTGCTTCGCGTCACTTTCCTCCTATCTCGTCTCATTCTACGACCTTGCGCCGCTAGTCATGGAGCCCTTTGCCGTCGTCGGGCTCTCCTTTAAGATGCCTCAGGAGGCAGTCAACGAGTCCAGCCTCTGGGAGGTGCTGGAGCAGCGCAAGAACCTGATGACGACGTGGCCGGAAGACCGCGCCGTCATCGATAGCTTCCATGACAGGGGAACCAAAAACCTCAATACGGTGCGTCGGCCGTGCTGCTGCCCGTCCACGCCACTGACCACAGCGGCAGATGCACGCTCGCGGCGCGCACTTTCTGAGACAGGATCCGGGCCTCTTTGACGCTCCCTTCTTTTCCATCACGGCCAAGGAGGCCGCTGCCATCGACCCGCAGCACCGCCTGAGCCTCGAGGCCGCCTATCACGCCTTTGAGAGCGGTGGGTCACCACCGCCATCTTGTCGTCGTTCTCCCTGACCTAGTCTACAGCCGGCATGACGCTCGAGAGTATGCGCGGCAGTCGGACTGCAGTCTTTGCCGCCTCCATGACGGACGACTACTCGCGCGTACTCCTGCGAGATGCCGATGTGATGCCGCGCCAGACAACGACGGGTATCGTGCCCTCCATGTTGCCTAACAGAATCAGTTGGTTTTTTGACCTACGCGGCCCGAGCCTGCATCTTGATACGGCCTGCTCTAGCAGCATGATTGCTCTAGATATGGCCTGCCAGTCGATGCGTAATGGAGATGCCTCAGCGGTACGTTGCGTTGTTACTTCATCCTGCCCCTGTCGTTTCCTGTGCTGAAATCCCATCTCGACAGGCCCTTGTCATCGGGACAAACTTGGTTCTTGGACCCGAAGGCTCCATTTTCCTATCTAACATGAACTTCCTCTCCCCAGATAGCAAATGCTTCTGCTTTGACGCACGCGCCAACGGCTACGCCCGTGGCGAGGGCGTCATCGCCCTCGTCATCAAACCCCTGGACGCCGCTCTGCGCAACGGCGACGTCATCCGTGCCGTCGTGCGTGCTACCGCCTCTAATCAAGACGGCCGGACACCAGGCGTCACGCAGCCCAGCGCCGAAGCTCAGGAAGCGTTGATTCGTCGCGTGTACGCCAAGGCCGGCCTGGGCTTCGCCGAGACGCGGTATTTTGAGGCTCACGGTGAGGAGCCCGCATTGTCGGCGCCGTTCGCGCTGACACCTGCAAGGAACCGGCACCCCGGTCGGAGACCCGATCGAGATGACGGCCATTGGCCGTGTCTTTGGAACCCAACGCTCGCCCACGGCGCCCCTTTACGTGTGAGCAGAGGTGTTTCCCATGACGGTTGACTTATCGTGCTGATCGTGCCGTTCATCCTTCAGAGGCTCTATCAAGGCAAATGTCGGGCATCTGGAGGGCGCCAGCGGGCTCGTGGGCGTCGTCAAAGCCATTCTGGTACTAGAAAAGGGAATCGTCCCGCCCAACGCGCTCTTCGAGACCATCAATCCAGATATTGCAGCCGAGTTTTATAATCTCGAGGCATGTGCTGTCCCTGGTCTGAGCAGATCAATCTCTAAGTCGACGACGCAGGTGCCTACGCGGAGCATAGCCTGGCCGTCAGCTGGCCTTAGACGTGTCTCCGTCAACTCGTTTGGCTTCGGCGGCGCCAACTCACACGTAGTTCTTGACGATGCTCTCCACTACCTCTCAAGTCGCGCGCTCGTGGGTTTTCACCACACCAGCCCCCTTCCTGCGATGCCCATCAACGGCATCGCAAGCGCCACTGCCTCCTCCTTTCTCAACGGACACCTCTCCTCTGATGGCCGAGCCGCCGCGAAGCTACTCATCTGGACCGCGGCGGACGCTGCCGCCCTGCAGCGACTCTTGCAGTCATACGCGACCTATTGTCAGGGTCATCTCCCTGGAGATGCCCACAAGCTGGCGCAGCTGGCGTATACGCTTGCGGCCAAACGGAGCATCATGGCATGGCGGTCCTTTGCCGTCCTGGATGATGGGACCGCATCAGACGACGGTCATGATGAAATTCCTCCTCGCCTCCCCTCGGGGCCATCGGTCAGGGCATCGACAGACAGTCTCGGCGTCGCTTTCATCTTCACTGGTCAAGGCGCGCAGTATAGTGGCATGGGCCTGGAGTTGACGCAACGCTACCCTGTTTATGCTGAGAGCCTGAGGCGTTCTGACGCGGCTCTGGCCGGCCTGGGTTGCGAGTGGTCGATATTTGGTGAGCCAAACGAGTTCGGGACACCCGAGATCGGGACACTTACGTGGACGCAGACCAAATTTGCAACGAGGAGATGATGAACCGGCCCGAGCTCAGCCAACCGCTCAGCACGGCGCTACAGATCGCGCTCGTCGATCTTCTACGCAGCCTCGGCGTTGAACCTGTAACCGTGGTCGGACACTCCGGCGGCGAGACGGCAGCTGCGTATGCCGTGGGCGCTCTTAACCAGTCGTCGGCCTGCAAGGTCGCATACTTTCGCGGCAAGCTGGCCGGAAAGCTCGTAGACGCCAATGCCGCCGCTGGGATGCCGGGCGCAATGATGTCGATCAACCTGGCTGCCTCGGACGTACCGGCGTTGCTCGGCCAGCTGGGCTCAACCGGCAAAACGGTTCACATTGCCTGCTTCAACAGCCCAACTAACGTGACGCTCTCGGGGCCCGTCGAGGCTATCGATGAACTGAAGGTGCTTCTCGAACGGCAGGGAGTCTTCGCTGCAAAGCTCAACACGGGCCTCGCGTACCACTCCCCGGCTATGCAGGCCATGGCGGCCGATTACGGGACAGCCATGGGGCAGCTCGAGGCCGACGTCGTTGAGGGACACCCGATACCGATGATCAGCAGTGTCACTTCAGATCTGGTGACGCCCAAGGTCCTCGCCACTGCGCAGTATTGGGTCGAGAATCTTCTCTCGCCGGTGCGCTTTGCCGATGCATTGCGGCGCCTCGTTAGTGGCGACGGGACGCTCCCAGACGTCGTTACAGACCTGGTTGAGGTTGGTGTAGGCTCCCTCCCCCTTCCTCGAACATCACACTCAAGCAACCTCAGATTGGCCCACACGGAGCGCTGCGGCGACCGGCGAGGGACTGCGTGCCGGCCGCGATCCGCTACTACGCGGCGCTCGACCGCAACCAAAGCCCCGTTCGTACCGTTTTGTCACTCGTGGGCGCCCTCTTTTGCCAGGGACACGACGTGTCAGTGCTGGCGGTCAACAACCAAGCCGGGATTCAGCAGCCATTCCTGGTCGACTGCCCGCCCTACCCGTTCGATCATAGCCGGCGATATTGGTTCGAGTCGCGGCTAAGCAGGGACTTTCGGCTGCGGCGCGACTCGCCCAACTACCTGCTGGGACGACGATCCAGCGACTGGAACGCACTGCGGCCGCGATGGAGAAACTGGCTCAGCGTAGAGAGGATACCATGGCTCGAACATCACGCCGTCAGTCAGCTTCACTTGTGCCCCGGCACGGGCCTCATCGTCATGGCTGTCGAGGCGGCCAAGCAGATGGCGGCGGCGGCGGACGGCCGGGCCATCTCGGGCTTCCTCATCAAAGAGGCCAAGTTTCTGGCACCCGTGACGGTAGGAAAAACGGTTCACGACGCGACGGAAACAGAGGTGCACCTACGGCCGCTGCGCTCGGCGCTCGACAAGGATTCGACGTGGTCTGAGGTGGGCGTCTTTACACACCACGAGGGCCGGTGGACCGAGTGCTTCCGGGCACGTATCCAGGTTCAGTTTAACGACGACGAGTCGTCGCCTATCGACGGTGGACGCGAGCGACGGCTTGAGCGGACCCGGGCCGGCCACGTCGTCGAGCGGATGGTGACAACCTGCAGCCGGCCCATCGACACGCGCGAATTCTACGCCTTTTGCGCGAATCACGGCATCCATTATGGCAAAACGTTTGAGCTGCTGAGCGGAATTCGCTGGGATGGCGATGACGGGTCCGTGGCGAGCATTGACATGGCAGCGGCCGGGCATCACTACGAGGCCGTCGAGAGTCCAGTACACCCGGCCGTGCTGGACGCCGGCATTCACCTCGTCTTCACCCAGATCTCCGAGGGTCTTGCAAAACCGAGCCCGGCCATGGTCCCCCACAGCCTATCTAACCTATGGATATCGTCGAGGCCGTGGCACGAAGCGGCGACGATGACGGTATCTGCGTCGCTGCACTCGGACCGTAGTGCGCCGTCGAGACGGGAGGCCGGTTTCCATGCCGTGGCCGACGATGGCGCACCGCTGCTGACCGTCGACCGCATGGTCTTCTCCGAGGTGTCTTCAGGCGGTGTCGACGAGGAGGCCGAAGCTGGACGGCATGACCTATTGTACAGTATCTCCTGGCGGCCGCAGCTGAGCTCGCTACTGGGCGACGGCAAGCTGCAGCGCCTCTGCGACGCCGAGGTCCCAGCCGCGAGCGACGAGGCGGCCGCTATTGATCTCCACCGCACGCTAGAAGCGGCGATGCGCATGGCAGTGCGCAGAGCCATGACTTGCGTATCGGACGCCGAAATAGAGCACGGCGGGCCGCCCTACCTCCGCAAGTACGCAGCGTCGCTTCGGCAGCAGTACGGCGGCGGCGGCGACCGTACTGGCGACGGCGACGAGGCCTTCGAGGCTCTCCTCCGTCGGTGTGAGGAGGCAGTGCCGGAGTGGGCGCTGCTACCAGCCGTGGCGAGGGGTCTGCCGTCGATACTGCGCGGCGAGATAGACCCCCTGGAGCTCCTCTTTTCAACGGATCACGCGCGGCGCTTCTATACGCATCTTTACGAGCGGCACGCGCGCGACAGCCGCTTCAGCACCTTTCTCGAGCTGCTCTCGCACGAGAAGCCTGACATGCGCATCGTCGAGGTGGGCGCGGGCACGGGCGGCATGACAAGGCTCGTCACAGGGACGCTGCTAGACCTGGAAGCGCGAACAGGCCAAAGACGCTTCGCCGAGTACGTCTACACCGATATCTCGCCGGCCTTCTTCGAGGCGGCCCGGGCAGAGTTCTCGGCCTTTGCGGAGCGGATATCTTTCCGGACGCTTGACGTGGAGCGGCAGCCGGCGGAGCAGGGCCTCGAGGCCGGCAGCTTCGATGTCGTCATCGCCGGTAGCGTTCTGCACGCGACGCCTGACCTTGCTGCGACGCTGGTCAACGTACGATCGCTGCTACGGCCCGGTGGCCTGTTGGTGCTGCAAGAAGTGACGCAGCCTGACGGGGCGAGCGCCAACGTCAGCTTCGGCTGCCTCGAGGGCTGGTGGTTGAGCAGCGAGGAGTGGCGGCGTCTAAGTCCGTTGTTGACGGCGCCGCGATGGGATGAGGTGCTCCGCGGGTCGGGCCTGTTTTCCGGCAGCGAGCTGACGCTGCGCGACTATGAGAGTGCCGACAGCCACTTCAGCAGCATAATCGTCTCGGCGGCTGTGGGCGGCGACGAAGCCGATGTCGGCGACGGGCTCCGTGGCCGCGTCGTCTTCGTCGTCGACCAGGACTCCAAGGAGCAGCAGGCCCTGGCGGCGACCATCGGCGAGCAGCATCCAGGCTTCAGAGTACGGCACCTGGAGGAGCCCGTAGCTGGAGACTGGGCGGTGTGCACCGACGAGACGGTCGTCTCGCTCGTCGAGGTCGGCCGGTCGCTTCTGGCGCTGCCGTCCGAGGAGGAGTTCGGGGCCTTGCAGAGGCTGGTGCGCGGGACCGAGAGGCTCCTTTGGGTAACGTCGCTGACCGACGACGACGACCCGCAGGCGGCTCTGGCAACGGGCTTGCTGCGCAGTCTGCGATCCGAAGATTCGGAGAAACAGCTGGTCTCGCTGGTGATAGAGTCGGGATGTCCACCCGGCGGCGAGGCAAGACACGTTGCCAGCGTCTTACGAGCCTGCTTCGGCCGCCGCCGCCGCTCGGAGGAACTGGAGTTCGTCGTACGCGAGGGCATGCTCACCATCGGGAGGCTCGAACAGGAGGCAGCGCTGGAGCGTGAGCGCGTGGCACGGATCCGGCCACAGCTGCGACAAGAGACATGGCGGGCTCCAACGACGGGTGATGATTGCCGGGCGCCGGCTCTGGCGCTCGAGGTGGGCACGCCAGGAATGCTGGACACGCTACGGTTCGGGGCCGACGAGGAGGCCGGGACGGAGCTCGGTCCGGACGAGGTGGAAGTCGAGGCCGAGGCTTGGCCCGTCAGCTTCCGCGACGTTTTCATCGCTCTCGGTCGGCTCGGGAGTGAGCGGCTAGGGTTCGAGTGCGTCGGTACGGTGACGCGGACCGGGCCGGACTGCGCAGACAGCTTCCGGCCCGGTGAGCGGGTGGTGATGACGGCCCCGGGCTGCATGCGCAGTCACCCGCGGGCGCACTCCAGCGCGGTGCTCCGGTTGCCGGGCGGCGTGTCGGCGTTGGACGCCGTTGCGGCCGTCAGCCCCCTGACGACGGCATGGCACGCTCTCGTCAACGTGGCGAGGCTGCGGCCGGGCGAGTCGGTGCTGATACACGCGGCGGCCGGCGGCACGGGCCAGATGGCCGTCGCCGTAGCCCGCTTCCTGGGTGCCCGAATCATCGCCACGGTCGGGTCCGAGGCGAAGCGCAAGCTGGTGACGGAGCTGTTCGACATACCGGCCGAACGCGTGCTTTACAGCGTGAGTACTGACTGGGCACAAACAAAGCGAAAGACTTGCTGACGCCTGACGGGCAGCGTGACACGTCTTTCGCCGGCGGCGTGCGGCGCCTAACGGATGGTCGTGGCGTCGACGTCGTTCTCAACTCGCTATCGGGCGACATGATGCGAGCCAGCTGGGAGTGTATAGGGTCTTACGGGTGAGCTGTTCTTTGACAGGTTTTCGAGAAAGCATGACAGAATGCTAACTGCAACAGCCGCTTCATCGAGCTGGGCAAGGCCGACATCATGGCCGACGCGGCGCTGCCGATGGGACGCTTCGCCGGCAACGTCTCCTTCGCCGCCGTCGATCTGCACCACATAGCCTTGACGGACCGATGTCTGACGCGCTCGCTGCTCGAAAAGGCGCTGGAGCTGCTGGCGACGGGCGCGGTCGGTCCGCCGGCGCCATTGCACCGCTTCGCCGTGTCCGAGGTGGAGAAGGCCTTCCGGCTGATGCAGAGCGGCAGGAACACGGGCCGGATCGTCATCTCGTTGGGCGGCGACGACGTCGTGACGAAGAGGTTGGTGAGGCGTCCTGGCTGGCGCTTTAGACCAGACGCCTCGTACCTGGTAGCCGGCGGGCTAGGCGGCATCGGCCGGGCCGTGTTACGATGGATGGCTCGTCGGGGGGCCCGCAACCTGATGGTGCCGTCCCGGTCTGCCGTGTCCACCCCCGCCGCGGCCGAGCTGGTGGCCGAGCTGGAGTCACGGGGCGTCCGGGTGGCGACGCCCTGCTGCGACGTGGCGTGTCCTCGTCAGTTGGCGAAGGCGCTGGCCGACTGCGAGGCCGAGGGGATGCCGCCCATCCGCGGCTGCATCCAGGCCGCCATGGAGTTGCAGGATGCCGTGTTCGATAACATGGGGCACAGCCAATGGACCAAGGCGCTGCGGCCCAAGACGGCGGC
>LKCN02000013.1:562182-576672 GCA_001633055.2 Ophiocordyceps polyrhachis-furcata BCC 54312 | reverse complement strand
CCCCCCCCCCCCCATTGCTCTTGACTTTCTAATTGTGACTCAGTTGGCACTTGTCCCGAGCAAAAGTCGTCGATTGCGCCTAATGACGGCGTTGAGACCCTTCTCAAGCTTCTCCGTCTCCTTGCGGGCGGCAGCGAGGGCCGATTCTGCGTCCTGGACGCTCATGAGGGGCATGCCGCCTACACCGCCCGGCATCCTCATAGCGTCCGGACCGGAAGTCGAAGTCGAAGTCGAAGGATGAGGGGGGATGAGGGGGGAGGAGGAGGAGGAGGAGGAGGAGGAGGAGGAAGGGGAGGCGCGGAAGCGGAAGCGACGGCGGTAGAGTAGGAAGAGGAATAAGAAGAGAGAGAAGAAGAAGAAGAAGAGACGAAGTCGCGACTACCAGCTTCGGGAGTGCTGTAGATTCCGACGCCAGCCGCTGCCTCCGGGCCGTAAAAGTAAGGGGCTAGAGAGTTGAGGCTCGCGGCGGCCGAGTCGCGCATGGAAGAAGACGAAGACGCAACCGTGCCCGCGGCCGCCGACGTCAACGACGACGACGACGGCGAAGACGACATCCGACCCCCCTGACCGATGTTGAGGCGCGGCATGACGTACTGGTTGATGTAGCTGAGCGCGTCCTCCCGCTGAAGCTTGCCTATCGGGTCCTGCGGCTGGGGCCGGGCCGAAAAGGGGAAGATGCCGGGACGGCCGTTGGGCACGGCCCGACCCTTGATGAGGGAGAAGGCTCCTCCGCCCGACTGGTGGCGCGGCGCCACGAACGCACCGGGGCTCTCGGCCGTGACCGCAATGGCCGCCTGGAGCGCTAGGAAAGCCTCCTCCTCCTCGGCCGACAGCCCGCGGACGCAGTCGCCGTTGGGCGTGATGAGCATCCGGCTGCCGTCGACGTGGAACTGCTTGCGAACCGGCTTGCCCGCTCGAAGCGTTGCCAGGTCGTCGTCGTGGATCTCGCCGCATTTGCAAGAGCAGTCCTTGCAGTAGCTTGACTTGTTCGCCGCCTGTGTGCCGCCACTGCTTTGCTCCATCCGCGGTGAGCTGCCGCTGCTCACGGGTCTCAACATCTGGAGCCGGTCGACGGCCGCCGTCCATAGCGATGCTCGTATCTCTGCAAACACCGATGCCGGGCTCGGGAGCGGCTTCTCGCAGACCGCAGATTTTTGCTGACGAGCCTCTTCTACGGGAGAGGGCTCAGTTACGGCCGCGCTCGGCGTCGCTCCAATTTCTTCCTTTGCCCTGTCCTTGACCTTGGGAGTTTCTTTACCGGCTTTCTTAGTCGTGGCCCTGGCATCTCCCTCCTCCGACGGCTTTTCCTCCGCAGTCGGCTGGGCTGGGTTGCTTGACGAAGAAGGAGCATATGCGTCCGATGCCAGCTCCTCGACTGGCGTCTGCGACTCCTTTACCGGCTTTTCTTTCTTTTGCTTCTTCTTGCGACCCATGATCGGCGCGTGCTCCTCGGGTTCCGGCTTGGGCGGGTCGATGATGGTCTTCGCCTCTTGCTTCAGAACCTCCTTCCGCTGCTTCCGCTGCTGGCTTTTGGTCGTGGGCCGAACGGCGGCCCTGTTTGGCGGTGGCGATCCTGCCCGCGAAGCCGAGACCGAGGCGGACAGCACCGAGGCTGTGTCGCTGACCATCTCGCTCCCCGGCGTATCCGGCGGTTGAGATGCTTTGGTGACCGACATGGGAGACGGCAGAGCCGCCGCATCCTTGGCTAGAGGAACCACCCGTATCGTCTTGTGACCGGTGCGCTGGGTGGGAGACGGAGCTGGAGCTGCTGGTACTGGTTGGCTTTGGGGGATTATTGCCGCCTTGGACTTCGACCCATCCTCAGTCCGTGGGGCGGCAGGCTTCAGCACCGCAGATGCAACGACCGGGCTACCAACCGGCCTCTTCGCAGCCTTGCCCGGCACCTTATCGACCGCTTTCTTAGGTGCGGGTGTCCCTCTAGGGGTTGGCACCGACGACACCGCAGGCAACTCCTTCTGCGGCTGCTTTCGAGCTTTGGGTGCGTCGAGTGCCGGGAAGTCCTCGTCTTGCAAGGCCGTCAATGGCGGTTGCTGACCCTGATGCGTGAGCCTGAGCTGCCCGTGGTCGACGGCGAAAGCCGAGCCGAAGCCGGATTTCCTTGGCGTCGGCTCGGGGGTGACGGCGGCGTGATCGAGAGGGGATCTTGGCATCACCGGAAAGAAGCTTGCTGGCCGCGGGTGGCTCTGTATCGAGGCGGCTCTGGACTGAGCCTCGAAAGACGCCCGAAGAAATGGGAGGCCTGGGGGCGCAGGTTGTCCAGATTCCGCCGCCGAAGCCCTCATGGGCTCGTAGAAGACGGAGTGCGGCTCTTCGGCAACTAGGGCATCGACCGAATAAGTCGCATCGTCCATCGAGGGAAGCTCGTCATCTGCTACACGACCAGTTAGCTGCTTTGCCCGACATCGGTTGAATAGGAGAAGTGCTGTGACAACGAGAATGAGCTACGACGCGGTACAGGAGGAAGAAGAAAAAGGAAAACAAAACAAAAAATTGGCTACGGCTTCCATCATCGTCTTCCACGTCGGGGGACAATGAGGAAAAACACAGAGGAGAGAATCAATGGTTGGAATGCTGTCTATATTCCCACCGAGAGCGCCGCCCAACTGGGGGCTCGTCATGTTAACATACAGGTGATGCTTGTGTGGAAGACGATGATGGCTTGCCTGTGTTGGTCCCCTTTCCCCATCCAGACGGTGAGAATGGGATAGAAGAGTGGAAATCAAAAACAACCATGACACGCCGCAATTTTGTTCTCCGAAACGATTGAGCCTGCGCCAGAGGGACAAAGAGCCCGTCAACCAGTCCCTTGGACAGCCATGGTTTTTGCCAATGCCTGTCCGATCAATAATGTAAAAGTTCGTGCCCCATCGACTGGAGGTCTCCATCAAAACTTCCAAGGAAAGAAGTACACATGTAAGAGAGAAGAGAATAGGATTTAAAGATTAACAACAGAAAAAGAGAACAAGAGGAAAAGAAAGGTGGAAAAGGGTGTAAAGAAAAGGGGGAGGTTGTCATGAATCTTGGGACATCGTCATCACGACAACTACCACCGCGCGTAGTTGGCGTTGTACATCATGCTGTACCCACCTTGGCTCTGGCCGCCAAACAGCCCCTGACTGACTCCGGCATTGCTCTGGGCCTGGTGCTGCATCCTCGCCTGCAGGATACTCGGGTCCGCAAGATCAACTAAGCCACTCCCCCCAGAGGAGGAAGTGTTAGCATGTCTGTGCTTCTTCCCCTTCTTCTTCTGCTTCGACGCGAAGTCTTGGAATGCCCCGGCGTTGTTACCGTAGAGCGATGCCAGGAGGCCAGAAGGGGGAGCTGGGGTGGAGGTGGAGGGTGGTGGGCACTGGTTCGACAAGGACGAAATCATGTACTCACGCTTTCCGGCCTCATGAGGCTGGCCACCGCCTCCCCGGTTGCGTCCGATGAAACTCTGCACCAGGTCGTTGGACGAGTCTTTGAATCCCGAGCCGCCAAAAGACTGGCCAAACATGCTTGGCGGCGTACCCGTCGACTTGAGGCCTGGAGGGGGCCCAGGCATCGACGACCCGTAAAACTGGTTTCCTCCCTGCGACTGGAACGAGCTTGGCATCGTCGACGACTGCTGAGACAGAATCCTTGAATTGGCCGAGAGCTTCACGTTGGTCGCCGAGGTCGGATTGTCGATGCCGAAGCTGAACCGGGACGACTGACGGTTGTGGCCCTGAGCCCCGAACAAGCCACACTGTCCCGACATTCCCTGTGGCATCTGCTCGCCAAACCCGCTCTGCTGGGACCTAAGCGAGGCAAGCTGCTGCGGTGTCAAGGCCCGCCCCATGGGATTGGCGGATCCCTGACCGAAGCTGGATCCGCCAAGGGCAGAACTGAAGACCCCATCCGTGTTGGCTCTGTGAATCGGGGGCTGGGCATGCGCCTGTCTCGGGTCGAACCCGTGGCTCTCGCCAGCGACCTCTCCATCCTCCGGTTCGCCGCCTAGCGCGAGGCTGCCGCCGCCAGTCTCTGGCTCTCCCTCGGATGCAGTCTGGGCTTCCCCGTGCTCCTCGGCGTCTCCAACCCGGGAATCTTCTTCATCCCGCATAGCTCTTCGTTTCTCGCCCCCAAGAATATCAAACATAGGCGGATCCGAGTCTCCTGCATGGCCTTTGGCGAGCATGGGCAGCGTACACGTTCCTAAGACTTTGAGCAGCTCTCGCAGAGAGTTATCCATGTCCCGCGAACGCTGCCCGGCCTTGAGGTTGGGCTCCGATGGCCTGGACCTCGACGCAACTCCCGCAGAGGATGACTCGGCTTCGTCGGCCATCTGCTGAGCAGCCTCCGCCGTGGCGGGCAGCGAGGTCGAGACAGCCGGGCTCGAGGCTGCGCCGCTGGTGGCGTGGCTGCCTCTGCGGCTCCGCTGGGGGTTTCGAGCCCAGTTGGCCGAGGATGGCAGCGCCGACGAATCCACGCCATTCTCCGACCCGTCTTTGCTAGCGGACCGGGCCATGGGTTGAGATGCCGGCGGTGGGGTCGGTTGGAAGTTCTGCTGCCGAGAGGCACCTCGAGATGAGGAAGCTCCGCCGGGCAAGGGCCTTTGGGTGTGAATGCTGTTCATAGACGACAAATCCTGACGGGTATAGCTATCCTCCTCATCGCCTTGCTCGTGTAAAAACATGCATCCAGGGTTATTGCATTTCTCGTTCTTCAACCAGGCCGAACAGTATTTCGTCGTTCCATACTGTGCCTTGAGAACTCGTTCGCCGTTCTGGGATCCGTGCACAGCCTGGATGCAGCGCGTAGCCTCCTCTGGCTTCTCGAAGGTTACGTAGATGCCCAATGAGTGGTGCTGGCCATCCGAGCTTTTTCGATTGCTAATAGATATCTTCTGGATGTTACCGTACTGGCCGAAGAATTCGGCCTTGCGTAGTGTCTTGAGCAGCTCGTCCTCGCGGACCGTTGGCGCAAGACCAGTGATGTAGACGAGGTTTTTCTGAACGACGCGCACACCGACGAGGCTCTTTCGATTCTCCTTCTCCGCCTCGCGCTTTTGCACTTCTTTTTGCCGTTGCTCTTGAGCTCGTTTCTTTTGGTTCTTTTGGATATTTGCACGAAACTCGGCGACCCTAAAGATACGGGTCAGTCCAGGCCCCCTAGGCCTCAAGCGGAGCATATCTGCAGAGGGCGACGTACTCCTCTTGAGTCACCACCTTCCACTGTATCGTTTTTTCATCGTACGGCCGCCGACATGCGGGACACAGACCATTCATATTGTTCTTTATGTTGTTGAAACAGAACTGGCAGACCTGTTTTTTTTTTGGTGCATAACACCACTGGTGAGCGCCAACAACGAAGAAAGGCCTCAGGCATCAACGCACCTGGTACCCGCAAGGACATGGTCGGAAGTTTCGATCAGAGAGGTCGAGATCCTCGATGCAGAGAGGACTGCCAGCGGTGTCAGATGAGGATCGCGGGGAGGCCAGACAGACGATGAAAACGACGTCACGTACCAGACATCTTCCTCCTCCTCGATGAACGAGTCTTGCGGAGCCATTATGCAAAGGTGTAGATATTTAGAGAATCGTGGCGGAACCGGTCGGGCAGGCTATGTGGAAAAATATCACACCGGTGAGGCAGTGAGTAGGTGGTAGGAGGTACAGGTAGGTGGAAGATGCTTTGAAGATGAAGGCCCGCCAGCAGGCGAAGAGAAAGTTCAAGCAAGAGCACGTGACTAAGCAGAGGACCCCACTTGTCCCCCCGACTCCTGAGTGGCCCCCCTTTGTCCCCTCTTTTCTTTTCGCCAGTTCTTCGGCTGATCTCCGGGCCGCGGTTCTCACCTGCCTGGAAGCCTGGAAGGTATCTAAGGTTGAATCGAAGTCATCATCAATGCTCGACCTCGGGGAAGCAAGCAATCGTTGGCGGCCATGGCGTCTCAACTCCCACGCAGCCGAGCACTTCTGAGTATAGGGAGAGGTAGGACTGTCACTCGTGGCTTGTCCGTGTCGGCCTCGAGAATGGTCGTCATGCCCAAGGAAGCGGAGAACATGCGCAAAGCTCCCCGGGACCAGGTCGGAGCTCTACGGGCGCCCATCTGTAATCCTGCCGACAAGTTCCAGAGCAAAGCCGACGACCTGCACCGATACGGAGCCTGGCTAATGGGCTGTATTCCTAAATATATTCAACAGTTCTCCGTCTGGAAGGACGAGCTCACCATCTACATCTCGCCCTCTGGCGTCATCCCAGTCTTCTCATTCCTCAAGTGTTCGTTCCCGCTGATTTGTCGTCGCTACATGGCATCAAGGCTGAGCTTTCTGCTGCAGATAGTACCGCGGCCGAATTTACGCAGGTCAGCAGCGTCACTGCCGCCGACTATCCTACGCGAGAGAAGCGCTTCGAGATCGTCTATAACCTTCTCTCAGTCCGTCACAACGCCCGCATCCGCGTCAAGACCTATGCCGACGAAGCATCGCCCGTTCCAAGCATAACAAGCCTCTTCGACGGCGCCAACTGGTATGAACGCGAGGTTTATGACCTCTACGGCGTCTTCTTCTCCGGCCACCCCGACCTCCGGCGCATCATGACAGACTATGGCTTCGAAGGCCATCCGTTGCGAAAGGACTTTCCCCTTACCGGCTACACAGAGATTCGCTACGATGAAGAGAAGAAGCGCATCGTGACAGAGCCGCTGGAGCTTACACAGGCGTTCCGCAACTTCGAAGGCGGATCAAGTGCATGGGAACAGGTCGGCCCAGGCGCGGATCGCATGCCCGATACCTTCAGGCTACCCAAGGCAAAGCCCGAAGAGAAGAAGGAGGAATCCAAGAAATAGAAAGCAGTTTGGGCAACGAGCCCTCTCTAGGCGATCCATGTCACACGTCTGCGCTTGCGTGGCATCGCCCACCAACCGAGGTTTCACATGCTGGAGCCCAGCGAGGTTCGGCGCGCTTGCGCGTACGTTCGATGTCGTGTTTGTCACTTTTTAGCAGTAGGCTTCGGGAGAGCCGTCATCGGACGTCACTCATGTTTCTCGTCTCTACTATTTGCGCCTGTCCCGGAGCAACGCCATGTCTCTGACCCGAATGCATACATACATAGAAATTCATGAAGCCCCTTTCTTCCGCAGTCGACCGTCCTCGTCCAGTATACATACGCATGTACATACAAAGGGCAAGATTTGCCGGCCACCCAAAGGGGGAAGCCGGGCGTATCGTCCCAAGTCCCTCGATCTCGTGCCAGACCAGGGCGTCATCGTCGCTGTGTAAGCCCCGGGCCGCTCGCCTCACGTACCTCTCGATACTCCGCCTTTATGCTGCTTGAATTTGGTCAATAGCATCGTACATGTTGCCGCTGGGGAATTTTGTCCGAACTGTCCCATAGTCATAGCAGAGGAGGCCATATAGATGATAGGAAAATATTGTGACTAAATGTTCTCGACGATGGGGTGCCCGTTAGCTCACCACATGTCGTCTCGCCGATGCCGATGATGGTCGTCTTCGTTGTGGTGATAGTCCTTGGCGTCTCGACCACAGCTGTCTACGCCCTCGTAGCCATACTCGTCGTCGTCGCAGTCGTCTGCGTGGTCGTCCTCGTAGATTTGCGCATCGTCGACGTACTCGGCCGGCCCCTCGACCCCAGAATCTGCATACTGAACGGCAGCCTTGTGGGCGGTTAGCCACGGCGGTTTTCGTCCATATCTGCAAAGGTACTCACCCGGTGATAGTCAAAGTTATACTGGTCGAGGCTGTTTTCGCCACCATGCTCTCCCTGCCGCGCAAGGTAATCCTCCTCTCGCCTCTTGCGCCTGGCTTCCTCCTCGAGCCGCTTCTGCTGCGGCGAGGTCGGCACATTCATCTGCGGATGCATCGTTTGCACGATGGCCAAGTAGCTGTACATGAAGTTGCTGAGGAGCACTTGGCTGAGGAGCGATCGCCGCGGGTTCGCCAGCTTGATGTGCGCCATCCGGTAGATAGCCCTCTCCTCCAGGAGCGGAAACCTTGTCCAGTTGTAGTCCACATCCGGCGTCAGCGGTTTGTAGAAAACGTCTTCCGGGACCTGCAAGTGCTGGCTCTTCTTTTGAACCTTTTCCTTCTCTTCCTTTTTCTTACTCCCTCCGAAGATGGAAGAGAATATGCTTCCGTCCTTCTCTTTCTTTGAGTCGCTCTTGCGGTTGCCTTCCTTCTTTCTCTCTTCCAGGAGCTTGCTGTCGACGTTCTCCCGATCAAGAACAAGGCTTTCACGGCCCTTGGCGTTGCTTCGATCGATTGACGTTTGAATGACGTCTAGCCGAACGTTGTCCTGAGTTTTCTCGGCGCTGGCTCTGGCCTTCCACTTCCTTCCCTCCTCTTTCTTCCGATCTCGTTCATCCGTGACACCCTTGAACCATTTCCACGCGCTACCGGACCTGCTCGACGTACTAGATGAGTCGTCATCTCTGTCCTTCTTCGACGACTTCTTTTCCACTTTCTTCTCCGGTTGGCTCAGGGTAGGAATGAAGGTAAGGCTATCAGTGCGAGAGGCATCTGCACCTGTGAGTGAAGACGGGGATGCTAAGGAGTCATTCATCGTCTGTAGGTGCATCGAGTTTAAGGATTTCGTAGTGTACTGAGCTTGCGCGGGTTGCTTCATGTTGCTTCCTATGGTGGGGCGTCGGCTTGGTCGAGCAGAAGACTCCTCCGGAGCTTCAGTCTGCTGCTCTCGGGAAGGCTTCGCGCTCTGGGAAGACGACCTCTGGGGGAACGACCTGCCCGCTTGGCTGTCCAACCGCTCCGTCCGCTCCGGGGGCGAAGACGTGACCCTCCCGGAAGATGGTGGTGTTCTCGCCGGCGGCCAGTCCTGCTGGGCACGAGAAGGCGGACGAGGCTCGATGGTCTCCTCGGCTGAGCCGTCCGCGCCGGCCAAGGTGGGGGACGACTCTTGCGATAGATTTCTGTGCCGCCGTGAAGGCCGTGCGGGGCGCGAAGTGTCAACAGACGGCTCAGACGGCGCAGCAGCGGCTATAGGCCCATGGACTCCTTCTGACGAGAGCGTGCCGCTGACATCCGAGTATTGGCCGTCCGACTGCCGATGTCCGAGGCGTCTCGAAAGCGAGCCACGATCTCCCGACCGTAAACTTCCCCCTTTGCGATACGTCGTTCGCGTAGACCTGCGCAAGCCTACACCAGGGGCCATGGGGAGAATCGGCATGTCGTCGGTACTGCCTTCGGTACCTGCCGTAGCACCTTGAGACTCCTTTGCGAGTCTTTGCACTGCTTTCGTGGGATCCTTGACCAACTCGTCAAGACTGAGCTCCGGTCCGTGCTGGCTGCCGCTCGACGACCGCTTTCTCTCAAGGCGCTCGGCACCGTCAACGTAACCCACGGCACCTCGGCCGCCAGTATTGTCGATTTGACGGGAGAGCATGGACTTGTTCCTTTTTAGGAGCGAATCGGAACGACCGAGGCTCGCATCAAAGTCGGCAGCGAGGAGTGAATCTCCTGACCTTCTCCTGATAGACTGGACGCGTTTCTCTAAAAACGACTTGAATTCCGTCGGCGCCAGTTCTGGGTGAACCCTGGCCGGGACCCATAGAAGCCTGGATGGATCGTTCTCGTCATCATCTCCGCTTGGAGCCACGGGAGGCATGGCGGAAAAGCCCATCGGAGGCATGTCAGGGTCAATGTTGTTTCCGACATCCATGGAAAGTCTTCTCAGGGCTTGCAAATTGCTCAACTCCTGAGCAATATCACTTGGGTTGTCTATATTAGTCAAGGGAAACTGTGAGCCTGTCGAATCTGCCTGAACATCTCGAAGGGAAGGCGTTGGAGAAACGGGTGATTTGGAATTGTGGTCGCCGGAGTTATTGCTTCGCTGCGAGGATGAGGTCGAGGAAGAGGGCGCGACGAATGTCTGGATCTTCTTGAGGCTGACATGCTCATTTCGGGACGACGACGAGCCTGTTGGCTGATCAGGGATGGAGTGCGATGTCGAGGATTCGCTTGCACT
Organism: Ophiocordyceps polyrhachis-furcata BCC 54312; assembly: GCA_001633055.2. NCBI lineage: Eukaryota > Fungi > Ascomycota > Sordariomycetes > Hypocreales > Ophiocordycipitaceae > Ophiocordyceps > Ophiocordyceps polyrhachis-furcata. Next base: position 566,694 of record LKCN02000013.1, on the reverse strand, counting down.
CTGATGATGACTGGACGGTCGGCTGTGTGAATCGGGAAGTGACGTCCGCTGCAGTTGTTCATTGTGCGGAGATCCACCGACGAAGCTCAAGGGCCGGCCGCCCTCGGAGCCGGAGTCATCCTCGTCGCCGTAGAGGGTGCCGATGGCTTCAGTTACATGATGACTTGGGTCTGAGATGGAGAGCTGGCTGGTATGGCCACGCCGGCTGCCGAAGCTGCCAGCAATTTCGTCGCGCGGGCGAGACGACGTCTGCTCGGAACTGCGGTCAGCAGTGACAAATATACGGGCGTTACGTTGCGGAAAATTTTGTTGTCTTCGTCTTCGCCGATCGAGTCCGTAACCAAGTCTCAGGCCACCAAGGCCTTGAGGCGGGAGGACGACGCACCATCATCGAGGGCAGAGTACAGGCGCAGCAGAGGCCGAGACACCGACAATGCCAGCAGCACAGGAGACTCGTATCGGGCAGCCGACCCGATGATAGTAGGCTTGCAGCCCTATCATGGACGTTTGGGCGGCGCGTTGGACGTGCACCTCCTGCGGCAGGCTGTCGTAGGCCAGGAAGGGTGGGGGGGGGGGGGGAGTTTTATCGTCGCATCAGGGCCAGGCGTAGGGACTGGGGCCGCTATCGGCAAAATGAGCGGTCACGCCTCTCGCGAGATGGCGGTGGCGTCTTTCTTGTGTCGCGAAGAGAGAGGACGAGCGTAGTTTTTGTTCAGCGGTCTTTGTCGGACGGAGATGATCACAGAGAATGAAGTCCTCCAGGCCAGGGCCCCCGACGGTGGACGTACATAGTACATGCATATGTACATATGTACATACATAGGTAATTAGTAATACTAATAGCCAAGGAGAACGGCCCACGGGTGATGGAATGGATCTGCCTCGGTTGCAGCATCACGTGGACTGGCTTATTCGCCGCTCCGGGCCCTTGACTGGAACTCGGTCAGGTGACTGCGCGCCAGCTGTGGGCTCGTCAACTAAATCGTCTAACATGCCATGTGCGTGCCTAGACTCTAGTGCCAACCACATAAAAACATGCCAGCATAATCATGTAGGTTCCGTAGATAGTACTACGAGTTATATGTATGTATGCAGTATGCACGAATATGCTGACACTGACAGACATAAATGCACACACATCATACGGGCAATGTCGCACTCAGGGGCTTTTTATCAGCTTTTCTTCCCCGTCAAGCCAAGCGTAAACGTCGTATCACGGGCAGGGCATGAACAGCGCGAGCTACAGCCCGTCAGCTCAAACTCGGTGGCATCTCCAGCTGAACAGACCAGGTAATGCACAATTAGGTAATCCACCGAAAAGCGGCAGTACTTCGGCACGTCGTACCGCTCTGCCGACAAGCTTGGGAGGTGCCGTCTCCGTACCCTACTAAGCGGGTAGGTATTGGGCACTGTTCATGTCACCTGTAAAGTATCTCGTCACTCAAGTTAGGCGTGAGAGTACTCGAGGCTGCGCCAGGGCCTCTGGCGCTACCTCCTCTATCTCTCTGTCTCTCCACCACAGCGCCTGTGCCATGTTCCCTAAAAATTATCTCCAGAGACAGCCTGGCAGCCTCTTTTTTTTGCCTGTTTGCGAGCTGCGAAACCCGACGTCGTCGCCGTCGCGCTTCCTTCTTACTTCACCGCCCTCAACTGCCTGATACCCGCTGCGTATCTCTTGGGGCCATATTCACGTCTCTTCCGCTCTCCGCGACCGCCTGCGCGCTCCCCAGTGACGAGTGCTTCACCTTGAGGCCCTGAGCCTATCCCATCCGCCGATAGAATGGCTGCAGTGAGTTCATTTCCTTTAGCACTTGTCTGATATCACCCTTAGATCCTCGTGAGAGGCTGTGGCACATTCAGATAGGATACCAGGGATCCTATCTAGTGATATCTTCCCTCGCCAGCCCAAGCATCGTGGTGTTTGCATAGCACTTTCCCCTTACCATCTTCATCGCCATCGTTAACATATCGGGACGCTGACTCTAACTAGCCGCGACCGTACAACAATTCGGCCTATCTTCAAAACGGCGCCACGGGTCTCGCCCAGCCTGGGGCGGCGCCGCTGCTACCGAACCAAGGCCGTGTCATCCAGACAGGCCCGATCCGAACTCTCTGTATTGCAGACGTCCGAGGTTAGTGGCTTTATCTTACGGCCTGAGACGTCAAATTAATACTGTGAATAGGAAATCTGAGATCGCTTAACGAGCTTGCCAAGCAGGCCCGCGCCGACCACATCATCCACACTGGCGACTTCGGTTTCTACGATGATACTTCGTTGGATCGAATCGTGGAAAAGACACTAAAGCACGTAGCTCAATACTCGCCTCTAATTTCCGAACCCGTTAAGAAGGCCATTCAACAAGGAGGAAATGGTCCGGTCAAAAGCCGGTTCCCGCCTTCGGAGCTTCCTCTGTCGGAGCTGCCACTTCTGCTCAGTGGAGAGCTGAAGCTTGATGTGCCCGTCTATACGGTTTGGGGTGCGTGCGAGGATGTCCGCGTGCTGGAGAAGTTCAGGTCCTCGGAGTACAAGGTGCCGAACCTGCACATCATCGACGAGGCTCGCTCCATGCTTCTCGAAGTTGGCGGTGTGAAGCTCAGGCTCCTCGGGCTCGGCGGTGCCGTGGTTATGCACAAGCTTTTCGACAATGGTGAGGGTCGCACCACGATTGCTGGAGGTCAAGGAACCATGTGGACGACCTTGCTGCAGATGGGGGAGCTCGTTGACACGGCTCATCGGGTCTACGATCCCACGGAGACGCGTATTTTCATTACGCACGCATCGCCTGCCCGTGAGGGCATTTTGAACCAGCTCTCCGTCACGCTCAAGGCTGACTTCTCCATCTCGGCCGGCCTTCACTTCAGATATGGAAGCTCGTACAACGAGTTTAGCGTCAACCCGACCCTGGATCATTATCGCGGAAAGCTCGCTGCGTCCAAGGCCTCATTCAACGACGTATGGGAGACGGTCAAGGGTGAGGTCGAGCCTGCCATTCAGTCCAACGAGGCGCAGCAGAACCTCCTCAAGAACGCCCTCCAGATTGTCGAGAAGATGCCTACCACGGCAGCAGGTGGAAACCCCTTTGGCGGACCGGTGGCCGGTCAAGCCGCGCTCGGCCAGGTCGACGAGAGTGCCTTCAAGAACATGTGGAACTTCAACCTTGCCGACGCTGCGTTTGGTTATCTGGTGCTGGAGATCCAAGATGGCCGCATTGGGACCGAGATGCGTGCTCAGGGCTTCAATTTCTCTCACCGCGGAGCCAAGCAACAACCTGGCGCGGCATCGGCTCCGCCGCCGGCAGACGTTGGCAGCCAGTCATCGCCCGCGCCACCTGTGACGCAGCCCGCGGCTCCTCCCCAAGCCAACCGACAACCGCCTGCGTCTCAGCCACCCAAAGCGGCCGCCGCCACGCGGTCGGGTGGCGGAACCAAGCCGGCAACGCCCAAGCCTACAGATAACACCAGTGGAAAAGATATGGAGAAGACGCCTGCAGCGGCCAATGGCTCTGCCCACGGCCCCGATCTTAGCGCTTCACCCGCGCCCAAGTCTTTCTCTTCCGATATAATCGGCCTCTTTGTCATGAACGTCGGCAGTGAAGATCAATGCCGCGATATGTTCCCCGAAGAAGACAAGAGCAAGATTGTCAAAGTTGACAACTGGGGATTGGCGAACAAAGTCGTGCACTTCAAGACGACCGAAGAACGAGACGCAGCTCTGGCCCGGCTCCCTGAAGATATCAAGACGCGAGCCCGAGAAGATCGAAGCAAGCCTTTGGTCAAGCTATTCCAGCCCAGAGAGGGGAAGCCTTTCAGCAACCGTGGTGGCGCTGGCCAATGGGGGGGCAATGCTCGTGGTGGAGCCTCTGGCAGCGGCTACCGAAGTGCCGGGGGCACAAGCGATTCGGAAAGCAATCGGCGTGGCGGCCGTGGCGGCCGTGGCGGCCGCGGAGGCGATAGGTCCCGCAGTGGCCGTGGCCGTGGCGTGATGAAGGCCGATGCCGGCACGTCTTCCCCGGCAACGCCTGTTACGCCGGCTGCCGAATGAGTCGAGGGCAGCGTCAATCGACCAACCAAACACTGAAACATTCTACTGCAATTGCCACCTCCTTTTTCTCGTCGCATTGATTCTAGCTCTGGAGCGGGGTTGAGGGAAGAGACGAGGCCTCGGGGATTGGGTGCGGCTGCGTTTCTTTGTACGTGTATTTAATGAGACCGAGGCTTCCCAGGCTCGGGCGTCGCGACTTCGGCCTCAACTTTTGATTCGTGTGTACTACTGTTTGCCAGGGAAGGGGAAAATGGGGAGAAGGGTGGTATGGAAGGGGGAAAGAGAGAGGAGCGGGCGAGGAGTTGAGAGAGAGGAGGATAGGGGAGAAAAGAGAGAGCGAGAGCCAGAGAGAGAGAGAGAGAGAGAGAGAGAGAGAGAGAGAGAGAGAGAGAGAGAGAGAGAGAGAGAGAGAGAGAGAGAGAGAATGGAGGTAACGCCGGCAGCGTAACCCTCAGTAGCCTCTCTGTATT
>LKCN02000013.1:525367-557110 GCA_001633055.2 Ophiocordyceps polyrhachis-furcata BCC 54312 | reverse complement strand
ACTCTCTCTCTCTCTCTCTCTCTCTCTCTCTCTCTCTCTCTCTCTCTCTCTCTCTCTCTCTGTATTTCTCTCTTCATACTCTCCCTTCTTCTACTTTCCCATCCCATCCCTCCAGCTTTCTCCCGCTCTTTCCCGCTCGGGCCTTAGTCGCAGCTTGTCCGTCGGCTTGTACCATCTCTCGATCTCATCTCTCACACTCTCTCTATTCCAGTCATCTCCGATCTCCGATCTCTTCTTCTCCGCCCCGTTCTGAGCCTGTCCCGTCTCCTCCAAATCGACGCGCCCGACTTTCTCCTCCGACGCCGACGCCTACGCCGACGCCGCGCCCCCCGCTTGCTCTCCTGATGGCGTAGTCTGGGGCATGGCAGAACGAATACCGGCTGGCGAGAACCAAGAGCGACTTGCCTCGTCACCGTCGACAGCCTCCGCTGCCGCCAGTCAAAGGTACGCTGCACAGGTTTCTGTTTCGACCTCGCTCTTCTCGAGTCCGTTTTCCTGGCCGAGTCTGTGACCAGCCCTTTCCCCTCCGTTTTCTCTGCTCTACGGTGTTTCCCCTCATTCTTGCATCATTGTCATCATCATTGTCATCGTTGCCATCATCCTTTTTGCGGCTCGTCACGCCCTCAGCGCTCCCGTTCACTTGCCCAGTGCCGGCTGGCAAGCCTGCATACATGGGCTTAGTGGCCCCGGATTTCCCCAAACCCAGCTCCACTGTGCGCACTGCCTCCAGCACCTGGCACCGGCCAGCTTGTCTTATGACTTATCTCCTCCGTGCATCTCCTTCCCCAGCCATATCTGCACCACTCCATACTACTCTCGATTTTTTTTTTTTGCCCGCCCTCCTTTCTGCCACCACCTCTTCCTTTCTGTACCTGTCCACGCCTCTTCACCTCGTTGATCGGGTCTTCCTTTTCGTCGTCCGCTTCTGTTTGTCGCGTTGCAAATTTCGTCGCCGGCCAGGTTGAAACATCGCCTGCCGTGCTGGGCCGCCAATCGCCTATTCAAGTCACCAGCCCTTCCCGTTTTTTCTTCTTCCCCTAGCACCGAGCTGCTGCTCCAACTTGCTTGTGCCGGGCCTCATTTTTCTGTTCCCCTTTTCTTCGCAACCTCTTTTTCTTCTACCACTGCACCCATGGTTATTGTAGCACTTTGCCACATTTCGGGTCACTCATGTCTCCCAGAATAACCAGGTCCTCAGCCCGCCAAGCAGCGAGCCAAGCTGCTCATCATTCAGACCCTCTGTCCGCGTCAGCCCCAGCCCCATCGATCACCACTTCCCAACAACCGGGTCGCAAACGAAAGGTTTCGTCCAACGAAAGCAGCCCACAGACTACGTCACACACCAGTTCTGCGGGACGACGGTCCAAGAGACAAAAGGTTCCTGATCCTGGTGTCCCCACGTCGACGGGCCCGACCACGTCGCTTACGTCCCGACCGCGGAGAAAGGGAAAGTCTCCCGTCGACATGGATAGCCAAGAGTACGTAACATCGGCTTGTTCCAGACAGAGTCCCCGCTTGCCCCTCCTCAGACTTCTGTTGAAGACGGACTTTTGGATGGGAGATTGCTGACGCTATCACCGCAGTGGTCCGCCTGGACCTCCAGCTGCCCCCGAAAACAGCGCCGAGGTATCGAGAAAGTCCAGTCGGAGCAAGAAGTCGGCTGCTGCAGGAACAGGTTGGAAGACCCATCATCTCCATCTCGCCCACCTCTGACGCCAAAGCAGATTCCAGCTCCAACTCCGGTCCCGGTCTCGCCTCGCGGAGGCCTCGACGTAATGCGAACAACGCAGACGACCCTGATACGACTATGAGCGGAACGGAGAACAACGATCCGGGTCCACCTCCCCCTCTCCCTCCCGCCGAAGACGAAGATAGCGATGATCACGATGAGGATAACGAAGGTGGCGAAGACCACGGCCGCTATGAGGGTAACGATGACGACGATCCTTTCGGCGGATTTGGCGGTCCAGGTTCGGGTCTGTCTAATACTCTTCGAGCTCTCACCGGCATGATGTCGGGCCTCTCCGGGCGGCTCCGCGAACTGCTCAACAACTTGCGACAAGACGATCTGTCGCTCCAGGTGATTGCATTGCAGGAACTCTCGGAGATCCTTTTGGTGTCCAACGAGGACAACCTATCCGGACACTTCTCTCCCGATGCCTTCGTCAAAGAGTTGGTGCTTTTGATGAATAAGGAGGAAAGCCCTGAGGTTATGCTCTTGGCCTGCCGTTGTTTAGCAAACTTGATGGAAGCTCTGCCCGCGAGCGTCGCCAACGTCGTATATGGAAACGCCGTGCCCGTTCTCTGCCAGAAACTGCTCGAGATCTCCTTCATCGACCTAGCAGAGCAAGCACTCAGCACGCTGGAGAAGATTTCTGCTGAATATCCGTCGAGCATTGTTCGCGAAGGTGGACTTACGGCTTGTCTCTCTTACCTGGACTTCTTCGCTACCAGCACGCAACGGACTGCCGTCACGACGGCCGCCAACTGCTGCCGCAACATACCCGACGACTCCTTTCCCGTCGTAAAGGAGGTGATGCCCATTCTGCTCAACGTATTGGGGAGCAGCGACCAGCGCGTTGTCGAACAAGCCTCACTTTGCGTTTCCGGCGTCGTCGAGAGCTTCAAGTACCAATCTGGCAAGCTCGAGGAACTCGTTAGCGTCGATCTCCTCCGCGTGGTCCTGAGGCTCCTTGTTCCTGGCACCACCAACCTCATCGGATCCAATATCCATACTCAATTTCTCCGTGTGCTGGCCTTTACGGCCCGTGCCAGCCCGCGACTGTCGGCGGAACTCTTCAAGCTTAACATTGTCGAGACGCTCTACCATATTCTGACCGGGGTCTCTCCGCCTAGCGGCACCGACGACGTGGCCTCGAAGCTGGACAGCGTCGTCGTCATGCAGGCGCTGATCCACCGCCCCAGAGACCAGATCGTGGAGACACTCAACGTCATATGCGAGCTGCTACCAAGTCTCCCTCGTAACGCAGATCCCGCCTTTGGTGATTTTGTCGAGTTGCCGTCCTCTACGGAGCCGATCACTCCATCGTCGGTGGATGGCAGAAGCCGGCGAACCCCCAATGACAAACGGCTCGAGCTCTTGGAGGATTGCAAGGAGCAGGTCCGCCGATTCGCTTTGATCATTTTCCCCACACTCACCGATGCCTTCTCGAGCACGGTCAACCTAAGTGTTCGCCAAAAGGTGCTTACGGCGCAGCTAAAGATGCTGTCCAACCTGGACGAGGTCATTCTCTCCGAGGCCCTCACTCCGGTTCCGTACGCATCGTTCTTGGCGTCGATTCTTTCTCAGAGGGATCATCCGTCGCTGGTGATGCTGGGTCTTCAGGCCACCGAGCTTCTTTCGAGTCGCCTGGACAACATCTACCGATATCAGCTATATCGCGAGGGTGTCATCTACGAGATCAATAAGCTGGCAACCGAAGAGGAATCCTCTGACCCGGCACAAGAACCGGGGACTCAAAATGACAAGGTTGACAAAGGAGCCGGAACTTCTGGCGGCAGCGGTGGTGGCGATGCATCCGGCTGTGACTCGGACGAGGACGACGGTAACGAAAATGCCGATAACGACGAGGGCGAAGCACAAGACACGTCGGCCGATGACGAAGAAGACGACGAAGAGGAAGACGACGAGGAAAATGGCGATAACGAACACGAGCCCATTCCGGGCGACATGTCCCCTGCCAGTTCTCGGGGATCTACTATGTCCCTGGATATGCCTCCTCATCGCTATGTGTCCGATGTTCAGTCCATGAAGTCCCGCATCCGTGACGTGGCCAAGAGATTTCTGGAGAATCACGAGAGTGGAGGACACGGTCAGGCCATGAAGGCCGAAGCTGCTGCCATCCTCAACGCACTTTCCGACTTGGCGGACGAGCTCGACGCCTTTTACCTGAAGCGGACCGCGGCCAACCTGGCACCTCGAAAGGGCAAGGAGCTGTTCCTCCAGCTGGCCTCCTATTTTGACACGGACGTATTGGAAAGCGTGACCAGCGCTGAACTCCTGGCATCCGGCCTTGTGCGGACTCTGCTCGATGTCTTTAGTAACCCAGATGAAGAGCTGGCGCGCGAGGCGCAGTCGACTTTCCTCGAGATTTTCATGGGGCGTGCCCTGAAGTCGAAGCCCAAGACTACGACGGCGGAATCGCCGGCCACGCCGTTCAGTGTGATGATTCATAAGCTTCAAGACTTGCTCAGTAGGTCTGAGCATTTCGAAGTCATTACGGTACATCACAATACCTTTGATGGGAACCGGAGCAGCCCTGCCTCGATGCTTGGGAAGCAGATCCGCTTGAGAATGGTCGCGGATGACGAGTCCAACATTCCTCGCCCGTATCGGAACATCATGGTTTCAATCCACGCCATCGCCACCTTCAAGTCGCTGGACGACTACCTTCGCCCGCGCATTAGTTTGGCCGAGCGTCCGCAGAGCTCTCGTCGCGAAGGGCTAGCCAGAGCCTTTGCCGCGATATCTGGCGCGGGTGGCTTGCCGCTAAGCAGCGCGGCTGCTCGCCTCGTCGACAGGTCAGCGCTCAGCGGAGGCCAGACGCCGCCGCCGCCGCCGCCGCCTCCGCCGCCGCCGCCACCTCCAGCGGGCCCGACGCCTTCGGGATCGCGGCAGTCGCGGCGGTCGAAGAATAGAAACGCCTCGCGTTCCAACGACCCGGCGCCGGCGCCAGAACAGGCTGGGGGTCCGTCTCGCGGCAAAGGTACCTTGCGACGCTCATCGCGACGACACGCCACGTCGAGCGAGGCTACCCTGCCTGCCCGTCCGCCGCCGACGGAAGAAGACGAACCTCGCAACACCTTGGAATGCGCCGACGAGCGGCGGCTGACGGACGAGGATGATGGGGAGGACGACGCTGGCGCCCTGAATGCCATCGTCGGTGAGCTGGACGAGGACATGGACGACGACGACAAGTCGGCGCCTGAGCCGTCTGCTGTCAATCTCGAAGTCGCGACCGGTGGCAAGATTACGGCTCGGAAGGATGACGGGACCAGGGTCCCGACGCCGGCAGGATCAAGCCTGTTCACGCGCAGTGGCGACCATCCGCTGTCCGGCTCCGGGCGGGGCACGCCGACGACGACGACGGCCGTGGCGAGGCCCACGCCCACACTCACGCCAGTGTCTTACTCTTCGGCCTTGCAGGCCGTGCCCCAGGATTGGCACATCGAATTCAGTCTCGATAACAAGGTTATACCGAACGAGACAACCATCTACCGCGCCGTGCACACGTCGACGTCGAGCAACACTGAGGAGTTACTGAGCCGCAGCATTTGGTCTACTACCCACCCGATCAAATTTAAGCGGGTTCAGGGTCCGCCGCCGGCCGAGTCGCAAGTCTTTGGATTCAACTCCGAGGCCGAAGGAGATACGGAGGACGGGGTTCCAGCATCGCTTGCCAAATTTCCCACTACTGCCTCCATCCTCCGTCTTCTTAATATTTTGCACGAGCTCAACGCCAACATCGAGGATATATTAGCTGAGAAAATGAACAGCGTTGTCAGCCTGCAAACGGAACCGCCTTCGCAGTTCGTCAACACGAAGCTGACGGCGAAGCTGAACCGCCAGCTCGAGGAGCCACTCATCGTGGCCAGCAGCTGTCTGCCGAGCTGGTCGGAAGACCTGGCACGCTTGTACCCCTTCCTCTTCCCGTTTGAGACGCGTCATCTCTTCCTTCAGTCCACTTCGTTCGGATATGCTCGGTCGATGGCACGATGGCAGAACGCGCAGTCGGCGGACGAAAACCGGCGGGACCGCAACAACGACCGACCATTTCTCGGGCGCCTCCAGCGGCAGAAGGTGCGCATCTCTCGGCTCAAGATTCTCGAGTCAGCCCTCAAAGTCATGGACTTGTACGGGGCGTCGCAGAGCATCCTCGAAGTCGAGTATTTCGAAGAAGTCGGCACGGGACTGGGCCCGACGCTCGAGTTTTACTCAACGGTTTCGAGAGAGTTCTCCAAGAAGAGGCTGAAGCTGTGGCGTGAAGTGGACTCATCTGGGTCGGCCGAGTTCGTATCGGGCCAGTCCGGGCTCTTCCCACGGCCGCTCAGCCCGGAGGAGCTTACGTCGCCCAACGGAGAGCGGATCCTGCACTTGTTCAGGATGCTGGGCAAGTTTGTGGCGCGGTCCATGATCGACTCCCGCATCATCGACATACATTTCAATCCAATCTTCTTTAGGATCGGGGATACGCCGTCGACGGGAGTGAAGCCGTCGTTGGGGGCTGTCAAGATGGTGGATCCGGGTCTAGCACGCTCGCTGAAGGCTATTAAGAATTTCTCGCTGGCGAAGCGGGAGATTGACGAGGACCCGGGTCGGTCGCCGGCGCAGAAGGTAGCCGATACGACGAACCTGACAATCGACAACGTCAAGCTCGAGGACCTTTGTCTGGACTTTACGCTGCCCGGCTACCCCAACATAGAGCTGGAGGTGAACGGTTCGCACACCCGGGTGACGATGGAAAACGTCGACTTGTATCTCGACAGGGTCATCGACATGACGTTGGGGTCTGGCGTGCGCCGACAGGTAGATGCCTTCCGAACAGGCTTCTCCCAGGTGTTTCCGTACTCTGCCCTCAGCGCCTTTACACCCGACGAGCTGGTCAGCCTGTTCGGTCGGGTTGAAGAGGACTGGACGCTCGAAAGTAAGAGCGCGGAAGATAAAGCGTGCCGGTTCAAGAGGTATGCTAACAGTGTTGACAGCCCTGACCGATTCTATCAAGGCCGACCACGGCTACAACATGGATAGCCGGAGTGTCAAGCATCTGTTGCAGACGATGAGCGAGTTCGACGCTCAGCAGCGGCGTGAATTCCTTCAGTTCACGACGGGTAGCCCTAAGCTGCCGATTGGCGGTAGGTCCCGTCCCAGTCCTGTCATGGTGATTTTGCTGACTGGTTGCTCGCAGGTTTCCGGAGCCTGACGCCCATGTTCACGGTGGTTTGCAAGCCGAGCGAGGCCCCCTTTACGTCTGACGACTATCTGCCCAGCGTCATGACGTGCGTCAACTACCTGAAACTGCCGGACTACACTACGGTGGGCGCGATGAGGAAGCAGCTGTTTACGGCGATGAAGGAGGGCCAAGGAGCCTTCCACCTGTCGTGAGCCCATGAAGAAGGCCGGTTGCCGGGCTACTGTAGCAGCCAAAGACACGGGAAACGAAACGAAAAAATGGGAAAAAAAAAGTGAAAAAAAAACGAAACAAAACTCCAGAAAAAAGGTATCTACAGGAGGAAAACGCGGAAGACACGTTTTATTGGCACACGGATGCTATGAGCGCCTGACCACAGGCTGATGCGCCCCACGACGGCTGGCACAGCAGCGGAGGATAGGGGCAAAGGGTTGAGGGTGAAGGAAGGTATATAAAGGGGCGACGGAGGGATGGTCTAGGTCGTTCTCTGCGAGTGACGAAAAAAGGGGTAGCGGCGGCCTTCATAACGCCACGAGCAGCTCAGCGACTTGTCATGTACCAAGCAGAATGAAGGGGAGAAACGGTGGGTAGCTATAAAGAAAATTGAGTTTCCTTATTTGTAAATAAGCAGGATTTGCCACATGATTTATCTACCTGTCGTCTATCTCTTTGAGTTGTCTGCGACGGTTGTTGCCCTCTAGTCTTCCGTCTGGTTCTCGAGGCGTCTGGCCCTCCAAGAGTCTGACCGGCGAGGTACAACCTGGTCTGGCCTGTGGTAGAGCAAGAAAAAGCCAAGCATATGTTAGGAGAAGAGGAGAGTGAGCAAGGTTAGGAGAAGGGGAGAGAAAAGGGGGTTCAAAGCAGGTCATCGTCATCCTCCGAGTCACAGATCTCAAGCCGGGGCGGCGAAGGGCCATGATCATGCAGAAGGCTCTCGGGGAGCATCTGGCTCCTGGTCAGCAGCGGCGTCTTGTTGTTGTTGTTGGTGGTGGCGTCGGGCTCGGGCGAGAGTGAGACGTGAGAGGCGCCATGGTCGAGAAAGGCGATGCTGGATGAGGAGGGCATGGGGGGGCCGTTCTGGGGGTTGAGCGTTGGGAGGCGGTCGTTGCTTGGGAGGGGTGGAGGCGGGAACGAGGAAGGGGGGGGGGTGGGGAAGAGGAGGGAGGGAGTGGGTGGTGGTTGGGGTTGAGCCTTGTCGTGCTTTTGAGTCGGGGTTTGGGGGCGAAGAGAGGGGGGAGGAAGAGGAGGAGGGGATGACGATGATGGGGCTTGAAGGGGTAAAGTCGTCGTCGTCGTCGTCGTCGTCGTCGAAGAGGGCCTGTCGGAGGTTCCAGAGTAGTTGACCTACGACGGCCGGGGGCAGGTAATGATGGCGAAGCATGGGCCCCGGAGGGATCCAAGCTTCTCGACGCATGTCGAGTTCGGATACGGCGTCGTTGAGCTCGTACATTTGTCTAATCCGGAGTATTTGCCGTCGTTTCCCATGTAGTTGATCTTGTCCCTTTCCTTCGTCGTCGTCGCTCAGGGCTTGATCTACGCAAGCCATGTGGCGCAAAACACCGCCATCGAGGAACCATATCCTGACGACGAGGTTGGTGGACGTCATCGTCGTACCTTTGGGGTCGATGTGCTTCGTACGGCCGGAGATGAGGGGCGCGGTTTGGAAGGGGAGGAGGATGTCTGTTCGGGGCGTGGGGGGTGGCATTGAGCGGAGGATCGGGGCTGGGACGCGTTGAGACTCCAAGGGGAGACGGTGAGGTTTTGGCGGTTGAGTTGCATCGTCGTCATTGTTGTTTTGTTGCTCAACTTTGTTGCTGTCATCATCATCGTCGTTGTGGTGTACTGAGCCTTCGTCGTCGTCGTCGTCGTCGTCATCCGAGTCGGGAATTTCCACCAGGTCGCTCTCTTTCTTCTTCACCACCACTACCTCCTCCTCCTCCTCCTCCTCCTCCTCCTCCTGGTTCTCGAAAAGGGGAAGGGGGAGGCGGAGAAGAGAGGGGAGAAGAAGCGAAGCGGATGCTGTTAACCTGCGGCTGCTCTTCGCCATCGCCATCGGAATCGGCATCCGAGTCGGCGACGAAAGCGGCATCGACACCGAGGAGTTGCGTCAGCGTCTGCGTATGAAGATGTTGATGATTTCTCTGATTCGATTCGCCTTGTCCTTCGCCCACCGTGTACCTCCGTCTAGTCGTTCCCTCCTCCTGTGTCTTCCTCTTCTTCCTTCTTTGATCTTCCTTTCCATCGTCGTCGTAATCCGACTTCTGCTTCGTAGACAGAGATCTCCTCTTCTGCTTATTTTTCTCCCTCCACTCATCTCCCTCCCCTTCTGGCCCCCCATGTCGGTCATCATCCGCCTCCTCGTCGTCTTCATCCTCTTCAAAGCTGGACACGAAATCAATCTGCGTCAGCGTCTGCTGTCGTAGCCTCAAGGGCGTCTGTCGACCGTATGTGCGGATGACGCTCCGTCTTCGCGAGGGGAATTGCTTCTGTCTCGGAGTTGGACATGATGATCGATACACTCGGGCTGCTTCTCTCGCCGTCGCCATCTTGTTTCTTTCCCTTTGCCAGAGGCCCAACTGTTAGGTTGCCTTGGTTCTTTCTTTTTTAACAAAAACAAAATCATGAATGTGCGTGTATGAACGCGAGAACACGTGCGGATAAGGGATCTGCACTATCCGTACATACATATGTAGAGCTATAGCTTGAAAGCTTGAGACGCGTCGCGACGCGCGTCACGTGACATCCTCTCTCAAATCAACGCAATAACCCTTCCCTCTATATTCCATACCCCTGGATTCACCATCGGACCCGGACCCCTTATCAATCCATCACACCCATTCGACAGACGCACGTAGGAGAAGACAGAGGAGAAAAAAAAAACACGCAGATCCAAGTACAAACACCCCTGTCCCCCCCCCCCTCGACATAAGATCATCCCATCATCCTGAAGCCTCAACGAAAGGCCGCCTTGACCTCGGCTCGTGGCCACTCGTACGGCACCTCTCCCCCGTACACCTCCGTCGTCACCCGCCCGATCCGACTCTCGACCTGGCCGTAAAAGACTTCGCACTCGCGCGTCACCTTGAGCACCAGCCCTCGGCTCAGCCCCGGGTCGTCCGCGTCGCCAAAGTGCTTCTCCACCCGCTTCCGCAGCGCCTCGATCCCCTTGCGCACCTCCTTGGCCTCGTACGAGCCCAGCATCTTGTTAAAGGTCGCGCTGCTGTTGGACGGCTGTCGCGCGATGGCCTCGCCTAGTTTGCCCATCTGCAGCTGCGCCTCGATGTTCTCCAGCTGGTCCAGGAGCTTGCCCAGCGGCCGCCGCATTACGGCGTTGACGTAGAGGCCCATGTGCTCGTGATACGTCGACTTGGCCTGTTCTTTCCACTCCTCCAGCAGTTCCAGCCCGCGCGTCTCCGTCTCCTCCATGAAGTGGTTCATGTTCTCGATGAGCAGAATGTGAAAGTTGAGTGCTTCCTTGTCTTCCGCGTCCGCCCCTCCACTTGTCACCGTCACCGTCGGGTGCTCCCGCGCAATCACCATGAGCGAGTCGAACATGGACTTGAGGATGCGCTCGTACTCGCGGTCCACCGTCCGCCTCAACGCCATATTGGCCTCCTGTCTCGTCATCATGCTCTCGATGGCAGTCGCAAAAGCGGGGAACACGCGGATGAACGAGATGACGCCTTTGCGCTTGTTGACCTTGACCTTGGTCTCCTCGATCGCACGGATCTGTTCGTCCACAAACTTCCTAAAGCGACTCTCCAGCACCCCGTGCAGTTTCTGGAGTAGCGTGTTGACGTAGTCCTGGTTCGAGCGGCTCATTTCCAGCAGCTTCTTCTCCAGCACCGCCAGCACGCCCACCCCTTGCCTAGAGATGGCTGTCAGCCGAGAGCCAAAACAAAAGGGGTGAAACAGACGACAGTGGGCTTACAGAGCATCTTGTCCCAGCACCCAGTCCATCAGCCTCTGAAGCTCCGACTCGAGAAAGGCGAAGATCACTTCCATAGAGCGCGTGACCCTCCTCGCCAGGTCACGGTCCGGCTCCATGAGACGATGCCGCCTGAGGTCGCCACCTCGCCGGTCGCGAGGCAGGCACGCCGCCACCGCGTCCGGGAAATCGACCTGCTCGAGCGTCGTCGCGTGGAAAAAGTCGATAATGAAGTTCTGCTCCATCTCGACCAGCGGTAGCACCTCGTCCAGCACGCTAGAGAAGACCTCGTAAGCATGGCACCCGCCTTCGCGGTTCGCCTTGTCCACCGTCGTCGTCGACGCCGTCCGCCCGTCCAGCGGCGACCGCAACGCTCTGGCCAGCGTCTGGCTTCTCTTAACCGTCAGCTTGCGCGCCGTCGTCGCCACCCCACCCTCTTGATGCTTCTCCAGCTGCGACGAGAAGAGCAGGTCAGCCTCGTCCCCCGTCAGCTTCCGCGCGTTGCGCCGCAAGACGGCCACCACGTTCTGGATCTGGCCCATGTACAGCGGATGGCTCTTGTCCTGATAGATCTGAAGCAGCCGGTTCCAATTATCCAGGTCGACGTCCCTGGCGTAGAGCATCAGCGGGCTGTACCGCCACAACAGGTCCCTGCCGGCGTCATAGCTGGACGCGTTCGACGTGGCCCCATCCAGACAACGTTGCGTTTCGGAAAAGGCCTCGTCAAACTGTCGGGCCATAAACTCAATGAGCCGCCGCATGAAGTAGGCGCTCTCTTGCATGTACATCTGCTTCTTCTCCTGCACGATTCTCATGTTGCCGTAGTCGCTATTCAGCCCGAGAGCAGGGTCCGAGTCGCCGCCGCCTTTGGCTTCCGCCGCCGTCTGCACAACCTCGTGGCCCCCGAGCGTCGGGTCCATCTTCGTCATGGCTCTGAAGAGCGTCACCAGTGACGATTCGACATCCTCGAGCCCACGCGTCTTCTCCAGAGGCGCGATACGTAATGCCTCAAGATCGTTAGACGTGATGGCGCATGTCTCGAGAAGGGATTCGAGCTCTCGCCGGAGGAGCTTCTGGTTGGCCGTCTGCACCTGTAGGCCTTGGCCTTGGGCTTCGATGTAGGAAATATCTTCGGAAAGCGTCTGCAGAAGAACTGTCAGTCGCCGTACCTTTCAAAACTTCGCATCCGGTGCAACTTACCGATAACTCGACAGCATACAAGGTTAGCAGGTTGTCCATTTCGTCGCACTCAGATATGGCCAAATCGATGCCTCGCTTGATGGCATCCACCCTCTCGTCCTCTTCTTGGAATCGAGCAAGCCAGCCGCCGGCCTGTGCCTTGTTGAGCTCCCGCTCAATATCCGTCTTGATGTCGTCCATTGTTTGCGTGCGCATTTGTTGACCAGGAACCCAACCAAAATGGTCCAACCACTTTCCAAACTCCTCGCTTCTGCCGTCCAGAATGCTGGGGTCAATGCCGAGTGATTGGAGGTATTTGACATCGTTGCCGGCGACAACTGAACGCGCAGCCTGTTCCTCCTTCTGGACCTCCTTCTTAACTTGTTTACTTTTTTCTTCGCTCGGCGATGGCTGGGCGCTTGCTGCCCGGCTGATATTTGCCGTCGGAATATCAGCCTTGACGTCGTTCGAATCACGGCGATCGGTTGGCTTGAGCGCGTCCGTGGATTCCGACCTCGGGTCGCGAGACACCGGCCGCGACGGGGCCGGTACGACGCTCGTGATGCCATCAGGGCCATCTGCCTTGCTCTGTGTCTGACGCAGGCGATCTCCTGCACCGCCGGGACGTGGACGAAACGCAGTGGCTGCCGAGGCCGCTTTCCAGAGGGCGCCGGCGATATCTCCCTTAGACCTTTTGGCCTTGATCATAGGGCCAAGCCCAGGTCGGGATTCGTCTTGGTCGGGGGGGTCCGGACTAAGAGACAGCTCTGTCGGCGAAAGGGCCTCGGTGGCGGACGAAGTCGAGGCTCCCTTGGCGCCGCGGATCGGGTCTGACTTGGGAGACACCTCCCTCAAGTTAGTATTCAAGGTTTTCACAACGCGTTTGGCAGCATCCTGATCCCTGCTCGCATGCAAAGGCCAACCGAGACCGATGCCATCGCCATTGAACAAGCGTTTTGTGCTCTTTGGGGGTGGGGGGATGGGCTCTCTCGTAACATTGGAGCTCACCAGTGGTGGTGGGACGAGGTCCCTATCCTGAGGACGAGACGGATCCATGGGCGGTCTTCGTCTCTCTGGGGGCGGCCGCTCGTCTGGGTGCGCCGAGGGGGGACGTGCCGGGACATCCTGGGGCTGCTCCGACGACTCACGCGACTCGCCGTATCGTGCTGATGCGCCCACGCCGTAGATGCCGTTGCGAGAGCGGGACGTATGGCTGGCATCATCGCGCCTGTGGGCCATAGAGTAGGCTTCTGCATCCTGGCTCTTGTCGGTCTGAGCGGCCCACCGCGTAGCGGCTACTCGATCCTTTGAGGAGACGGAGTCGGAGCTTGGAGCGGGGGAACCGGTCCCGTTCAATAGAGGTCGAGAAGCCGATGACTTTTGAAGCCGTGACGGTTCAGGTGTGCCCGAGGATGGCGTAGGCACAAGGGTTGAAGGTGATGCCACCGACGAGGCGACCGACTCGACGCCTGGCGATCTGGCCGAGGAAGCAGTAGGACGACGCCCGGCGCCCAGGACCTGATCCAGCTCTCTCGGATCGAAGCCCGTCAGCTCGGGAACCTTTCCGCCCGTGTATTTACCGAATATCTTGATCAGACTGGCGACGAAGAACTTTTTTTCCTTGTCTGTCTGTGCCTGCCAGAAGTACTGCTTCCCCAGCGTGACGATAAAACCCGTGTCGCCGGCCCATTCGCGGTAGCTGAGCCCAACCTGAGGGCCAGTAAAGGACTCGATCTGGCTGAGGTCATCGAGATTCCAGGTTTTGCCAATGGAGAAAGTGCCGGAGGTATTCTCCTTAGACTTGTGCATCCGCACACGGCCCGATCTGCGTACGGCCACGATGATGATGCGTGGCTTCTCCGACTCGGCGGTTCGTGCTTCGGGGGGCGGTGGCGACGAGGGGTGTTGAGAATACTCAGTAATTCGAATATGTGTGATGTATGTCTCGATGACTGCATAGAAAAGAGCTGGTCAGCATCTTAACATTTTTTTGCCCCTCTGGGTGGTTTGGAAGCGAAGCCACGCTGCAGCCTGTTGAGGCTCCGGCATGCAGCTCCGGCAGTTTAATTCTCTGCAGAGCCGTGGTAGGAGGACGTACGCGAGCCGTCAGGCTCCCTTTTGCTGAAGCAGCTTTCGATGATGCGGCGCTTCTCATCCTCGAAGCGCTCTGCCCGCGAGGCGGCGGCCGAAGTGACGCCTGCTCCGCGGTCCATGGAATCGTCTCTTCGGAAAGTTTTTCATGAAGAAGCGCTCAGACCGACGTGATGAAGCATTGTTTCGGTGGCGTGAGCAGGCGAGGAGGCAGGCTCGTGGTCGGAGGGCGAGCGGCAAGGCTGAGGAGGTGTGAACCGTGTGATGATCATGGGAAGTGGTCTCTGAGGGGGAGGGCTCCACTAAGAAGTACCGCAGATGCTGTCCGAGGTAGGAGTAGGAGGGGGGGGTTGAGAGTCGGGTAAACCATGGGATACGTGTATGCCGGCAAAAGGTGTGCACTGGCGGCTCAGAAGGGTGCCACGATATCAGGGCCACAGAGCTACGCCTCAGAGCGGTACGCGGGAGCTGGGTGTCGATACAAGGAAAGTTGAGCCACAGCTGGAAACAGTTCCGGGGCGTGCGTCTATGTGTGTACAGACACAGTACAGGTACCCGTAGGTCCTAGGCTCGTGTCCTCGCCTTCAACTATCCGTCCGTACGTCTTCTTCTTCTACCGCCTCTATTCTAACACTACAATGACGAACGGGTTGCCCCATCGCGTCCGGCAAAAATCTTCTTGACCTTTTCCAGATCGAGGGCTTCAATCGTCCTGCCCCGAAAGCCCGTCATGGTCTCAGCCATGAAGAGGGCATTATAAATGGCCTCCTCGACGGCATCGGCCGCGGCGTCGAAGAGACCATTGATAGAGTCATTGTCCGTCATTTCCACGGCCCGAGTATGGGGCGCATCCGGAAAGGGTGTTCCTTCGGGTGGCATGATCTGGAAGGGCACCTTGTTCGCCGTCGAGAAGGCGAGGAAGATGTCGCCCGAGTTGTTGTGGCCGTGGCCACCCACCCTGGCCAGGCCAACCGTCGCCCGCCGAGCCAACCTTTGCAGCTGAATCGGAAGCAACGGCGCGTCGGTCGCGATGACAATGATGATGCTGCCATCCTTGCGAGGCTCTGGTCCCGAGCTGCGGCGATGCTCGTGCCGTTCCCGAAGCAGGCGGCCGATGTGGATACCGCCGATGCGAAGGTCCTCCTTGTTGCCATAATTTGCCTGGACCAGTACGCCGATGGTGTAAGTGGCGGCAGCGCCGCAGACAATGCGGCTGCTGGAGCCGGTGCCGCCCTTCCAGCGGTGGCAGATCATACCGGTGCCGCCGCCCGTGTTGCCCTCGGGAATGGCTTCACCAGATGCGGAGTCGACGCCGTTCATGATGTGCTCGGGCGTCACGGCGAAACGACCTGCATCACTAAGGAAGCCGTCGTACGTCTCGGCGACGAGAGGCAACATGAAAAGGTCTTCCGCTTCTTTGCGATACCGCTGATACAGAAGATTCATGACGCCGCGGTAGCCCTCACCGACAGACGAGGTGGCGGTGATGACGATGGGTGAGCAAAGTATGCCCGTCTCGTTGATCCAATGAGCGCCCGTCATCTCGCCACAACCGTTGAAGCGAAAGACGCCAGCGAAGGACGAGTTCTGCAGCCAGTCTTTGCTCGGCAGGATTACCGTCACGCCGGTGTTGACATCGCGGTCGGGCTGCAACGACTGAGTATGAGCCAGCACGCCGGGCACGTCGGTGATGGAGTTGAGCGTCCCCGTAGAGAACCTTCCAAGGTAAAGTTGCGGGAGCACCTCACGGACGCGGCCGCGGCCGAACGACTTATGCTGGGACATGATGGCGAGCTTTCAAAGGAGATGGTCAGATGGTTGACTTCGAGGTGATGGGTAGAGAGTGATATATATAGAAATTTCTCCGTGGTATGGTATCGGATTATCGGCAACGCCAACCCGTGGGCGCAACCCAGGACACAGCGGCTTGTGTCACAAACCGAAGTGATGCATGGACGGTGTCATGACGTGATATTTATGTTGTAGTACACTGTCCACATATGTGCCGGCGAGCTTTCTTCATCCGTACTGATCACCCTGAAGGGTCCTAGAGATGTATGAACACAACAGCGCAGCTCTGGCACTCAATAAAAGGGGAGGCAACCTCCGAGGGAGAGGCACAGATAGAAAGGCAGTAGGGCACATAGCATCCCACGGGTGCCAACACTCACTCACGGGCGCCTGGTGTAGCGATCAGATGACATACTCAACAACCTTATATATAATATAGGGCACTGCACAACAACATGTATCTAGGGCAGTCGTTCATGGCCAAGAGGAAAGTTATCACGTTTTCATTATGCAAATCTAATAAGTGCTCAACGTCTTTGGTCCCGCCCGCCTCTCGTCCCCCTCGATTCGCAATCTCGGAGACAGAGTCTTCGTCCAAGCACAAGCAGAGTGCAGCCTAGTAGCTATCATCGCCACCTCCTCCGCCACCAGCTCCACCACCTCCTCCGCCACGGCCTCCTCCGCCACGGCCTCCACGCCCACGTCCACGCCCACGTCCACGGCCTCCACGGCCACGGCCTCCATAGGGACTACCGCCATCGTAAAAGCCACCGCCTCCATAGGGGATAACTGGCGGAGGGGGAGGCGGATAGTACGGGGGCGGGAATGGGTTGCACTCGGGCCGAGGGTCGCCCGGCTGGCAAGGTTCAGGACCCGGAGGCGGCGTAGGCGGCGGAGGCGGCGGAGGCGACGGAGGCGGCGGCGGCGGAGGAGTGTTCTCGCCGCAGACACCCGGGAGGATAAGGCAAATGGTCGATTTGGCCTGGGTTGCCTGGACGTCCCGCTTGTTCATGGTGGAGGGAGCGGCCAAGGAGCCGGCCGCGAAGGCGACGATTGCCACTGTCAAGGCTTCAATCTTCATCTTTGCCGATCTTGCTGTTGTCTGGGTGCCTTGTTGTTGATGCTGGGGATGACAAGACCGAGGGGAGAACTCCGTCTTCTTCTTATACCTCGTGTCATTGGGAAGAGGGGAGGCTGGTATTCAACGCCACGCGAGAATCCAAGCTCTTCCACCATCATCAATGCCGTCTCGTGGGATTCGTGGTGTTCGGGTGGCTGCCACGCCCAAACGTGGGCTCCTTTGTTGCATTCCTGGCCTGTCTCAGCGAGGAAGAGTGCTGCTGCTGCTGCCACCACGCCCTTTTCCCCTCCCTACGCTCGCTAACCAGCCTTCCAGAGAGAGCATCTCTGCAACGTCGCTGGCACTTGATCCAACCCTACCCTACCTAGTCGGCCAAGCATCGATCAAGTGAAAAAAAAACCAGCCACACCAAGTCGCGCGCCGTCTCGCCATGGCCGCTCTCCTCAGGGTCGTTCCCAACGTGATTGAACCCCCCCCCGTCTAGTGTGTGTCGTTAGCCGGTCGGCCTACTGATGATGCCGAACCAACCAGGCCGCTGGCCGGGCTGTCAGCCTCCTCCGAACCATCCAATATGCGCATCGGCCGACGTGTCCGTGCCATGCCGCAACGGGCCCTCTCCCAGCCGTCGTCGCAAAGTCCAACCGCCGCCGCTATGGTTCACCCACCAGCCTACACGAGCTGCCCGACTATGCGTTCGAGATGGCCGCCTCGTCCATCCGCTTCGGTCCTGGCGTCACACGCGAGGTCGGCATGGACCTCCATAACATGGGCGCAAGGCGAGTCGCTGTCGTCACCGACCCCACCGTCGATAAGCTGGAGGCTATGCGCCAGGTCCGCGAAGCCCTCGTCAGCGAAAGCATCAGCTTCGACGTCTACTCAGGTGTCCGGGTTGAGCCCAAGGACAGCTCGTAACGTTGCCCGCTTCCCCACTCCCGATACGGAGCTCATGCCATCGCAGTATCAAAGAAGCTATAGCTTGGGCACGACCGTACGAGCCCGATGTCTTCCTGGCCGTCGGCGGTGGTTCCGTCATCGACACGGCCAAACTCATGAACCTCTACACGGCCTATCCTGAAGCCGACTTTCTCGACTTCGTCAACGCGCCTCTCGGAAAGGGGCGGCCCGTCGACAAGCCTCTGCGGCCCCTCATCGCCATCCCGACCACGGCCGGTACCGGCAGCGAGACCACCGGAACGGCCATCTTCGACCTTGTCGCAGAACGCGCCAAGACGGGAGTTGCTCATCGAAACCTCAAGCCCACGCTCGGCATCTGTGATCCTCTCAACACGAGGACGATGCCACCTGCCGTCAAGGCAAGCTCAGGCCTAGACGTCCTCTGTCACTCGCTCGAATCGTGGACCGCCATCCCCTACAACCAAAGGACTCCACGTCCGGCGAATCCCATTTTGCGGCCCGCCTATCAGGGCGCAAATCCCATCTCCGACGTCTTCTCATTCCACGCCCTCCGCCAAACCATCAAGTATCTGCCCCGTGCGGTGAGGGATCCGGACGACTTCGAAGCTCAGAGCGAGATGCTTCTCGCCGCTACACTGGCCGGTGTGGGCTTCGGTAACGCCGGCGTGCACCTGTGCCATGGTATTAGCGTCCCCGAAAGCTATCGGTATGAAACATCAAGACTCACTCTAAACGTCTGCAGGAATGTCGTATCCTATCTCCGGCCAGAACCCGGGATATAAGCACTCTGGCTACCAAGTTTCGTCACCGTTGATTCCACATGGCGTCTCAGTGGCTGTTACCGCACCGGCCGTCTTTAGCTTCACTGCGGCGTCTAACCCAGAGAGGCATCTGCAGGCGGCCGAGGCCTTTGGCGTTGACATTTCCAATGTCAAGAGGGAGAGCGCAGGCGAAGTCTTGGCCGAAGCCCTGACAAGGTTCCTGGCCGAGCTAGGCGACCAACCCAAAGGACTCAAGGAACTTGGGTTTGGCACCGAGCATATCGACGGGCTAGTCGAAGGCACGATCCCGCAGGCCCGCGTTCTGATGCTGGCACCGGGCCTGTCGAAGGAGCTTCAGGCCGAAAAGGACCAGTTGCGAAGGCTATTCGAAGATGCCATGAGCCATTGAGCAAGGCAAAATAGTACAAGACTCTGTGTATGTATATCATATAGACGGATGCGCACAAGCGGCACCGTGGTCATTTGAACTTGTCAGGGTTGCTGACAATCAACTTTCCAAGTACGGAGATCTGCTTGACCAGGGCGATTTTACGTAGCTCCTCGACACCGCTCCGGTTGATGCGACGGTGGCCGTTGGAGTAGACGGTAGTGAAGTCGGGCAGCACCTCGCCAGGAGCTATCGTGGACATATGTGAGATGGTGCAGTGCTGCCGTTCGATTCGTTGATCAGTCTAGGTATGATGCAGGCGGAGAGATGGCGTACCTTGCCGATCTTGGCACCGCTGCCGACTCTGCTACCGACGTGAACGGTGGTGCCGCTACCAATCTCCGTTTCGCCCGCCTCGACAGCGCAGCCGACCTCCACGACAACGTAGTCCCCGAGGACGACACCTCCATCCCGCGTCGCGCCGGCAGTTGCGGGACGAGCTCCGATGTGTGCTCTCTCTTGTATAACGCAGCATCGGCCGACGACAATACTGCCGAGGGTGGACTCGAGCCGAGCACGAGGATGGATTACGGCCTGGGCTTCCATGGTGATGGGATGCGTGCCCTGGAGGATGGCATTTTCGGAGATGGTGAGCGACGACGCGAAGTTTACGGGAGGTTTCGGACCGCTACGGTCGATAGCGGGGAGGATCGAGTGTCGTTTGCTGGGCATGATGAAGCTTTGCTTTGATGGGACTCCGATGGGAGGTAGATGACGGTGTGACGATGAGGTTACTTAAGTGGATACCGCGGTGTCTGATTGTTAGGTACTTTCTCAAAAGCTCTCAATCCATGCAAATCTCCAAGTATCTACTTAACAGCGCACGAGCTCCAGCCAACCACATCGCGCGCAAATAGTAGGAGGCAGCTGACACCTCAGGATAGAGAGAGAGGGTTCGCCAACACCCCCCCTCGCCACCAGTTTACTGACCTGCCTGTAAAGCCTCCGATTAGCCGCCTTCCTCCACCTTGGTCCATCTCCTTTCCCTTTACCCAAATGCTGTCCTCAAAGGCATCGCCTTCTAGAGCCGTCGGCCTCTCGCGCACCGCCATCCGGGGCCTCGCCACCGTTGAGGATGGCACTCCTAAGCGCACCCATGGCGGCCTCAAGGACCAGGACCGCATCTTCCAGAACCTATATGGCCGGTATCCCGCCGACCTCAAGAGCGCAAAGAAGATGGGCGACTGGCACAGAACCAAGGATATCCTTCTCAAAGGCTACGACTGGATCATTGGCGAGATCAAGGCGTCGGGACTGCGGGGTCGAGGCGGCGCTGGCTTCCCGTCGGGTCTGAAATGGGTAAAATAGCCATTGCCCTCTGTCCCTCCCTCCTGGCTTGTTCTGACAGGCTACAGTCTTTCATGAACGTCAAGGACTGGGACAAGGATACGAAGCCGCGTTACCTCGTTGTCAATGCCGACGAAGGCGAGCCGGGCACCTGCAAGGACCGCGAGATCATGCGCAAGGACCCTCACAAGCTTGTCGAGGGCTGTCTCGTGGCCGGTCGAGCCATGAACGCCACTGCCGCCTACATCTACATCCGGGGCGAATTCGTCTACGAGGCCGCCGTCCTCCAGAACGCCATTAACGAGGCCTACAAGGATGGGCTGATAGGCGTCAACGCCTGCGGCTCGGGTTACGATTTCGACGTCTATCTTCACCGGGGCGCCGGCGCCTACGTCTGTGGCGAGGAGACGTCGCTCATCGAATCGTTAGAGGGCAAGCCGGGCAAGCCGCGCCTGAAGCCTCCGTTCCCCGCCGCCGTCGGCCTCTTCGGCTGCCCTTCTACCGTAGCCAACGTCGAGACGGTTGCTGTGGCGCCAACAATCTGTCGCCGGGGGGCTAAATGGTTTGCGAGCTTCGGTCGTGAGCGCAACCAGGGCACAAAGCTGTTTTGCATCTCGGGAAACGTCAACAACCCTTGCACTGTCGAAGAGGAAATGTCGATTCCCCTGCGCGAACTCATCGACAAGCACTGCGGCGGCGTGCGTGGTGGATGGGACAACCTGCAGGCCGTCATCCCTGGGGGCTCCTCGACGCCGATCCTGCCCAAGAGCGTGTGCGATGACCAGCTGATGGACTTTGACGCCCTCAAGGACAGCCAGTCGGGCCTAGGAACGGCTGCTGTCATTGTCATGGACAAGAGCGCCGACGTGGTCCGGGCTATTGCACGGCTGAGCCACTTCTACCGGCATGAGAGCTGCGGCCAGTGCACGCCATGTCGTGAGGGAAGCAAGTGGACCGAGCAGATCATGTCACGCTTCGAGAAGGGCCAGGGACGGGAGCGGGAGATTGATATGCTGCAGGAGTTGACGAAGCAGGTCGAGGGTCATACAATCTGCGGTAAGAGACGCTCTTTCATGGTCAATGTCGATGAACGAAACTGACGAGTTCCTCTGGCCACAGCCTTGGGGGAAGCCTTCGCGTGGCCGATCCAGGGGCTTATCCGTCACTTCCGGCCCGAGCTCGAGGCAAGGATGCAGGACTTTCAGAAGCGGTCCGGCGGACCGGCACTGGCTGGCGGATGGGAACACAGAACACGGGCCGAAGGAAAGCTGGTGTCGCCAGGTCAGTAGTTGGGCGTCGGCGGGGTAAAGTCATTCGGTAGACATAAAAATACGAGACGGGGAGGTTGGAAGGCACTGTTTTAGATGGGCGGCAACGCATGAGACGTTCGTCAACCGTGAGTCTTGGAGGTGTAGGCAGGTATTTATGCGGATACATATGATATGTGTTTACAGAGGTATTTCATCTAACGATCGGATCTTCGGCTCGAACATCCGACAGCAACCTCCCCCTCTTTGCGAGATACAGTAACTCCATTCTCTCTCTCTCTCTCTCTCTCTCTCTCTCTCTTCTTGCATGACCGGAAACAACCATCGCAAGCCGAGAGACTCATGCGCTGTCAGACATGGCCAGTCTAATGCAGCAGTTCACCGCCTTCGGGACGGACATTGGTGCGCAGACGCTCCGTGTCCAAAAGGGACGCATCCTTGCTCACGACGCAGCACAAAAGTCGGCCTCGAGCGCTTCCTCCGACTCATCCAAGCGACTCTCCTAACGCTAAGCTCGTACCCGGCTCTCCTGGCGAACGAGGCGAAAGCTCCAGCGCTGCAACAGCTTCAATGGCGACTGAACCTCAGCCGCAGGACCCTTCGCCTCTTCTGGTTCCTCGGCAGTTTCGACGCCGGCGTGGCTCGTTCTTCATCCGATGGCTGGCTCGGCGTGTTGGCGCAGTCGGCGCTGGGCATCTTTGGCCTGGTCGAGTCCGTCACGCTGTTGGATCTCGTCGGCGTCGACGGAGTCGCCATCTGGGGCGCCGAAGAGGCTTGGAGGTTGGATCGCGAGGCGCAGGTTCTGTGGCTCGTTGGTCTTTGTGCTGATGCCTTGACTTGTGCCCTTCGGTTGCGGTCCATCTCCTCTGCCCGTGGAGGCGCGTCGTCGGCGGAGGAGAAGAAAGCGACGACGAAGAAGAGGGAGCGCAAGAGTCCGATGCCGTCAGACGGTGATGATAAGATTGCGGAGCTCACCTCCCGGCTCGTCGCAGATTTGCTCGATGCGCTCATCCCTGCTTCGAGCATTGGCTACGTCTCGATTGACGATGGTCTCGTTGGCATCGCCATGGTCTGCAGCACGCTGCTTACAGCCACGACAGTTTGGAACCGCTGTCGAAGTCAACTTGTACGGGCCGACAAAGCAGCTTGATTTTTCTTCTTCTTTAGAAAACACATTGCTTGACAGACAACTCTATCCAGATTGACACGATGTCACAAGTGGTATCTTCGCGAAACACCGATAGACTCCCTGCCCCAGCCTCAGCGACGGCCCGTCACCACAAACATGCCGGTCAAGACCTGCAGCTTCCACCTATCTTGGAGGAGCGCCGCGGCAACGGCCTGTCTCATCCTTGATACGCCACCGGCACAGTGGCGGCCGAGGCCGGTGATGACGGTGAATCCCTGGTCTTTGGCCTTCTTGGCTCTGAACTCCCCCAAATCGTCCCACCAGTCCCGCGTCTTCTGCAATGCAATCCTCACCCCGTCGTGCACTGGGACGCCGTGCAGATCGACCGAGCAGTCGGTGCTGTGCTGCGCGACTAGCAGGTCGGCAGCCAATGACGCGGCCTGCTGTGCCTGTTTCGCTTGGTCTCGTGCTTTTTCGGTGTAAACGCTGGCTGCTTGCCTATACAGCGGCTTCGACGCTCCGCTGCGGTGGAGCCGCGCCGCACTCGCCACGGCGTCTCGCTCGGCCTGGCGATGACTGTGCGCCAGTCGCACAGCATGGTTAAAATCTCCTGGAGCCGCCGATGACCTGGCCGGCAGCTCTCTGACCGTCGCCACGACGTCTCCCCCTCCTTCGATATCATCTCGGGGTAATGGCGTCAGGCGATAACCCAGGTCCAGCTTTTGGCTCTTGGGCTTTCTCGAAAAGTGTTTGTTGAGCAATGCGGCGAGGTCGTCGGCAAACTGAGAGATGGAGCCGGCGACTTGCACTACTGTGAGCAAGTACTTTTCCGGGACGTTGCGATATTTGCGAGTGAGAACGTCGGCCTGCTGCCGGCCTGCATCGTCTTGGGACTCAACGCCGTGGGAGATGTAAGAATCCAGGAGCTCCACGACGGTAGCGCCGCTGGAGCGTTGGTTTTTGTTGTATATGCCTGATACCTCATCGGAGCGGATGTTGAACCTCTCGGCAATGTAGTCTATCTCGTCTGCCCCTGCAAAGGAAAAAAAAAACGGGGGGGGGGGGGGGGGTTGTCAGATCTGAGAGCTGCACGGGAAACAATTCGGCAGAAATACCATTGCTAGGAACGATGAACTCGTTCTGTGACGAGGGCGTCGGATCCGATGCGGAAGCACCTCTCTTCTTCTGTTTTCTCCTCCGCTTCTTGTTGAACGAAGGATCATCTTCATGATCAAAAAAGCCATCGACGCCTTTTACCTGCTGACCTGTCGACTGCAGGTATTGCATGTCGAGAAGATCATCCAGAGCTGATTGGAAGTCGCCGTTTGCCTTTTTCAGGGAGTATTTGATATCGAATTCCCTCAACTCGCAGAACATGGACTGCAGCAAGCGTGCCTTTGTCTCTTCGCTGTCATCATCAAACGATGTGATACGCGGCTTGGCTATATCCAAAGGTTCTGCCGCCGGCGACGACGACCCTACGCTGGAGAGGTCCGTCGCGATGGTTTGGGACGTCGGACGGCTCAGGCTCGCCGAAGTCGTGGACGCCTCTCCTGCTTCGTCCCTGACTTCATCGCGAGGCACGGGGATGCCGCTGGGGTTGAAGCCCGTAGCCTCCTCGGAGGGAACGTTGTGTGCCAGGCGTTGCAGCGTCGAGTGGGCGGCGTCGAAGGACGCTGGGTGGTTGAGGTCATAATCGCCAACGATGGCCACAATTAGGGCTTCGTCCAAGAGCGCGTGAAACGAGCCCTGCGATGCGCGCCCGCGAGTCAGGGAGTGGGCAAATGATGCAGCTTTATTGCGATAGAATCATAGAACTCACCACCAGTCTCTGGACGAGGTCCGGTTCAGCCATTTGGTCGGTGGAGAAGAAGATGATGATGATGATGAAGGCATCGTTCGATGGGGTTTGGCAAGGTTATAGGTAGCACGTCTGTGCGGTGCAAACGAAGTGAGAAAACAAATAGAGCGATTATAGCGATTCGCGTCGGTGATGATGCCGGGCCAGGGGCTGTTAGGGTAATGGGAGAATCACGTGACAGGCTATAGTCTATAAAAATAGCTGACGACAATGCCGAACCCGGCGCACGCGCAAGCTGAATCAGGGTCATGATGTCCACACCGAGGTGGTTTTCCACCTTACTCTCCGCTCTGCTCACATCCTATATTTGCTGGGAGCGACCGACCGAAAGACGCGGCTCACAGCTTAATGTGGGATGGATGGACGATTCGCCCGAGGGGGACACCACGAACACCACACCTCCCTTCCTATATGTGATTTCGTATCAAGCCAAGCACGCAGTCCAACATCAATAATCGCGACGTTGATACATGTCTGTGTGTATGTACAATGTACATATATACTACATAAATATGTACGACATCTCAATCTCGAGAGCCGTTTACTTACAGCCCAAGACTTCGGTAACGCCGCTCATGGCACCCAAGCCATGGGGGAAAGCGCCGCCTGTGATGCTCGGCAACGCTGCTTGCATGCCGGAAAACGGCAGACTAACCGCCCCCGTGGCTTTCCAGACGTGTTGACTTTTCCGACCGCCCTCGTACCCGCAACTCATCACTCTTTTGTTGGTCTCAGTCATGCTCCGACTTTCGCATTCCACAGTCCCGTCAACCAAGTATTAGCTTGCTATTGGTAGTCTTCTTGTGCTTCTGTCACTACTCATTGTGATCCGACGATGCGGTTATCCTCTTCTACGTTGGCTACACTTGGCCTTGCCGTCGTCAATGGCTGCCTGCTCCCCGAGGAGCTTGACGGAGGGAAGGTCGCCGCCATCCACAGGCGTCATGTTGAAGATTTCCCCATCATGCCCATCGGCGAGGGCGACCGCTTCAAGGACGGAGAGCTTCCCATAGGTGTCGGCCAGTCGTCGCGAGCCGACTTCACGCACATTCTAAACGTCGCAGAGGTCGGTTCGGCGCTCACGAGCCTCGCCGACGCCTACCACCATCGCGTTGGTATAACGACCTTTTCTCAAAGGACGGTGGAGAATAGAACCATCGTCGTCGCTCAAATCGGCAGAAAGCCTCGCGTCTTCTTCACGAGTGGCTTGCACGCCCGCGAGCGCGGAGGCCCAGACAACATCATCTACTTCATCGCCGATCTCCTGTGGGCCAACGCCTCCGGTCGAGGCCTTGCCTACGGAGATAGACACTACAGTCCCAGGCAGGTCAAGGCGGCGCTCGGCGTGGGCGTCATCTTCATCCCGCTCGTCAACCCGGATGGCGTTGCCTTTGATCAAAAGACCAACTCGTGCTGGCGCAAGAACCGTAACCCAGCCCGACAGTATAACGATCCAGCGGATCCGAGCGTCTGGTCTCAAAGCATCGGCGTCGACATCAATCGCAACTTTCCGACCTTGTTTGATATTAGGCGCTTCTTTAGTCCCTCGTCGAATGTCTTCGCCACAACGTCCGAAAAGCCAGAGGAAGATGTTTACAGAGGACCGGCGCCCGAGTCGGAGACGGAGACAAAGAGCGTGATGCGTGTACTGCGTACTGTCAAGTCATTGTCTTGGTACCTCGATCTGCACTCGACGGCTGGTCACCTCCTGTATTCTTGGGGCCATGACGACGCGCAGTCGACAGATGCTCGGCAGAGCTTCACCAACAGAACATATGACGGCCAACGCGGAGTTCTCGCGGACGACTATGCCGAATTCATGGAAGCGGACCAACTTGCGGCGCAGCAAGACTTGACGACGCGCATGGCCAAAGCCATGAACGACGCCGGCGGCGCCAGCGCAACCAACTATTCTGCCAGCGAAAGCGCGAAGCTTCCCCTGCCCCATCTCGATCCGAAAAAAGGCTACCCGGCCTGGGGTAGCACCGACGAGGCCATGTCGCTATACTATGGCAGGAGATGTGGTGTCAATCGCATCAGCGGGATAACGGTCGAATTCGGGACCCCTTCCAAGGCGAAATGCATTTTCTACCCGGACACTGCATCGTACATCGCCAACCTGCGACAGATGGCGGTAGGGCTGATGGAGGTCTTGCTGATGGCCGCCGCCGATCGACACGGCAACCCCAAGGTCTGGTCGGGTCCCAATTGTGCGCGTCGCCAGCAGTATGCGGTCAGACAGGCAGAGAGGATTGAAGGGTTGGATAATAATTGACAGGGCTGGAACTTGTACATGCATGAATTAGGTACCTGGGTAGTTCGATTAGACTGCTGTAGGCTGTCCGTAGACTGTAGCACAGATTAAAGAGCATTCATATTCGTCCCACCCTCCAGAGAGAGACCAAGGTAATTTGTTGGCTTCTGACGTGGATTGCAGCATCGACGGGGGACGATGATGCAGTGGCGGCCTTATGAGCCAGGCTTCAACGTGCCACGTGAGCGAGCTCTGATTGGACACTGCTGGCAATAAAACTGGGCACGTGCCTAGCCCTTTCAGCCTTCAGCCTGTATCCGTGGCCTGTAGCCTGTAGCCTGTAGGTGAATGGCACAGGGGCTTCCTGGTTGGATCGCAGCGGACCTTAACCTTACCCCCCCGGAGACAGCGCACGACGTCAGGGCACAGCTGTCACTGCGCCCAGCCGCAAGGCGCCAACCCTTCTCCAAACAAACATCCTCCTCCACCTTCACCTCCCACCGGAGGTCTGCGCCGCCACTGACCGTCGACGCCTCATTTCCTCACCTCTCCCACGTCTTTGTACTGTATCGGCTTTCCTTTTGGCTGCTGCTGCGGCGCCATTTCCCACCCTCCCCCCCCCGCTCCCGGAGATGCGTCATCAGCTCGCGCCTCTGGTCGTCGCGGCCGCGCCCGTGCTCCTCGCCGAGAGCTTGACGCCGAAACACGAGCCCGGCCGGTGCGCCTTTCGTGGCCAATGTGGCAAGCAGAGCCTGTTTGGTAAGGAGTTGCCATGCGTCGACAATGGCCGCGCCAGCGAACCCGACGCGGAGCTTCGCAAGGAGCTCGTCGACCTCTGCGGCGCCGAATGGAGTCACTCCCCCGTCTGCTGCTCGTTGGATCAGGTATCGACATGATGTGCATGCGCCGGTCCTCGCGATGAAACTGACGGCTTCATCAGGTCAAGGCTCTCAAGTCGGAGCTCGGCACGCCAAACACTCTCATCGGTTCCTGTCCGGCTTGCAAATACAACTTCTTCAACCTGTTCTGCAAGTTCACATGCTCTCCCGACCAGTCACTCTTCGTCAACGTCACTGCCTCGGTAGCAAAGAACGGCAAGCGCCTCGTCACCGAGGCCGATCAGCTGATATCCGATCAATATGGAGCCGGCTTCTATGACAGCTGCAAGGAGGTCAAGTTTGGTGGCGCCAACTCCAGAGCCATGGACCTCATCGGCGGCGGCGCCAAGGACTACCACCAGCTGCTCAAGTTTCTCGGCGACAAGAAGCCCTTTGTCGGCTCTCCTTTTCAAATCAACTTCCCCACCTCCTACAGCCAGCCCGGCATGGATCCTCTCAAGGACATGCATCCCAAGAAGTGCAACGACACAGACCCCGACTACCGCTGCGTCTGCGTCGATTGCCCCGAAGTCTGCCCCAGCCTGCCGGCTGTCAAGGAGCAGGGATCGTGCAAAGTTGGCGCCTTACCTTGCCTGTCCTTCGCCTCCATATTCATCTATTGCATACTCCTCGCCGCCTTGGTCGCCTCTGTATTCGGTCACGTCGCGTGGAAAAGGTACGCGCAACACCAGGTTGAGCGGACGAGGCTTCTTCATGGATCATCCCACAGCGATGACGAGGACGAGGGTGGCCCGGTCTTGACCGACGCGGCGCGTGATCGTCCGACTAGGCGATACTGGCTGAACGACATGTGCGACAAGGCCTTGGGCAAGCTCGGACACACGTCCGCCCGCTTCCCTGGCCTGACCATCGGAACTAGTCTCCTTGTCGTCGCTATACTCAGCGCCGGCTGGTTCAGGTTCGACCTGGAGAAAGAGCCGGCCCGACTCTGGGTCAGCCCGTCCTCAGCCGCCGCCCAGGAAAAGGAGTATTTCGACAACCATTTCGGCCCCTTCTACCGCGCCGAGAAGATCTTCCTCGTCAACGACACCCAGCCCTCCGGTCCTGGTCCGGTCCTGAGTTACGAGACGCTCAAGTGGTGGTCTGAGGTGGAGCAAAGCATAGAACGCATCGTCAGTCCTGCCTTTGGCGATACTCTGCAGGACGTATGCTATAAACCAGTCAACGATGCCTGCGTCGTGCAGTCCGTCACGTCATACTGGTGGTCTCGAGGTGGCCTCAGTCCGACCAGCTGGAAGGACCAGCTTCGCAACTGTGCCCGTTCCCCGGTCGATTGTCGACCAAAGTTTGGTCAACCCATCGAGCCAAGCATGATCCTCGGTGGATATAGTGACGACGTGGCCGATGCCAGGGCTCTCACCGTCACGTGGGTGGTCAACAACGCTCAAGAGGGCACCGCGTTCCTGGCCAGAGCTATCGACTGGGAGAATGCGCTTCGTGATCGGCTGCTCGCGGTTCAAGGGGAGGCGGAAGCTCGAGGTCTCCGCATGTCCTTCAGCACCGAGATCAGCCTCGAACAGGAGCTCAACAAGTCTACCAATACTGACGCCAAAATCGTCGTCATCAGTTACATCGTCATGTTCATCTACGCCTGCATGGCGCTGGGCACGCCCTTCAAACACATCTTCCGGAACCCTGCCCTCCTACTGGTCGAGTCGAAGGTGACGCTGGGCCTCGTCGGCATCATCATCGTGCTCATGTCCATTACGGCCTCTATCGGCTTCTTCTCGTGGGTCGGGCTCAAAGCGACGCTCATTATCGTCGAGGTGATACCGTTTATCGTCCTGGCCGTTGGCGTCGACAACATCTTTCTCATCGTGCACGAGTTGGAGCGGGTCAACATCAGTTGTCCGGACCAGATGGTCGAGGAGCGCGTGGCGAGGGCTCTCGGCCGCATGGGACCATCGATACTCTTCTCGGCCTTGACGGAGACGGTGGCGTTCGCTCTGGGAGCGGCTGTCGGCATGCCTGCCGTGCGCAACTTTGCCGCCTATGCCGCCGGCGCCGTGCTGGTCAACGCCATACTCCAGATGACCATGTTCGTTTCCTTCCTGGCCCTCAACCAGATGCGGGTCGAGGATCATCGCTGCGAGCTGTGGCCATGGTGGCAGGTCACCAAGGCCCGAGTTCACATGGACGGCAGCAACGGTTTCGCCTCGGGCAGCCGGGGTACCCATGACGACGAGGAGGGTCCCTTACAGGTCTTTATCAAGAACACCTACGCGCCTCACCTGCTTCGCAGACATGTGAAGCTGACCGTCGTCGCCGTCTTCTTCGGCGTCTTTGCCGCCGCGCTGGCGCTGCTGCCCCTGATGCAGCTCGGGCTCGACCAGCGCGTCGCCATACCGGACGGTTCCTATCTCATCCCCTACTTTGACGACATGTACGACTACCTGGAGACGGGACCGCCCGTCTACTTCGTCACACGCGGCGTAGACGCGTCGCGGAGAAGGGAGCAGCAGGGGCTCTGCTCGAGGTTCACGACGTGCCAGCAGTTGTCACTGACGAACACGCTGGAGCTCGAGCGGCAGCGCCCTGACGTCTCGTTCATATCTTCGCCGACGGCCAGCTGG
This sequence comes from Ophiocordyceps polyrhachis-furcata BCC 54312, assembly GCA_001633055.2. Lineage (NCBI taxonomy): Eukaryota > Fungi > Ascomycota > Sordariomycetes > Hypocreales > Ophiocordycipitaceae > Ophiocordyceps > Ophiocordyceps polyrhachis-furcata. The sequence goes on along the minus strand of LKCN02000013.1, from coordinate 526,716 downwards.
ATCGACGACTTCTTGCTATGGCTCAACCCCGTGTACGAGCAGTGCTGCGTCGAACAGGGCTCGGCATGCTTCGCCGATCGAGATCCGCCATGGAACACGTCGCTCTCAGGGATGCCCGAGGGCAGCGAGTTCTTCCGCTATCTGCAAAAGTTCCTCTCGTCAAGCGCCGACGATGACTGTCCGCTGGGCGGCCAAGCTGCGTACGGCGAGGCGGTCGTCGTCAACGGCGACAACTCGGCCGTCCAGGCCAGCCATTTCCGCACCGCGCACACGCCGCTGAGGAGTCAGGGCGACTTCATCAACGCCTACTCGGCCGCCCGGCGTATCACGGCCGAAATCAGGGAGAAGACGGGCGCGGACGTGTTTCCCTACAGCGTCTTTTACATCTTCTTCGACCAGTATCTGAGCATCGTCTCGCTCACGGCCGGCCTCCTGTGCGCGGCGGTGGGCATCATCTTCGTGATCGCGTGCTTGCTTCTGGGCTCGGTCCTGACGTCGGCGGTGGTGGCGGCCACGGTGGTGATGAGCGTCGTCGACATCATGGGCGCCATGGCCATCTTCAACGTCTCCCTCAACGCCGTGTCCCTTGTGAACCTCATCATCTGCGTCGGCATCTCGGTCGAGTTCTGCGCCCACGTCGCCCGAGCCTTCACCTTCCCCTCTCGCACGGTAATGGAAGGCAACAACAACGCGTTCCGAGGCCGCGACGCGCGAGCCTGGACGGCACTCGTCAACGTAGGCGGCTCCGTCTTCTCCGGGATCACCGTGACGAAGCTCCTCGGCGTCTGCGTCCTGGCCTTCACCCGCTCCAAGATCTTCGAGATTTACTACTTCCGCGTCTGGCTTGCCCTCGTCGTCTTCGCCGCTCTGCACGCCCTCGTCTTCCTGCCCGTCGCGCTGAGCTTCGTCGGAGGTGGCGGCTACGTTGACCCGGAGAGCGAGGGGACGGCTGCTCAGGATCTCACTGATCGGAGATGGCGCGCCATTAGGGATCATGACAATAGCGACTCTGAGGACGGCTTCTAGTCGGGGGAAGACGTGAGGAGTTGTTTGGATCCCTACGGAGGGGGGGGCTTCATGTTTCCGAGTCGGATGTGCATGTTACCTAGTAGTTGACGACATAAGACCAGCTTGTCTCTGGCGATGAATACTCCTCATCTCTGTTCCTCGTCAGGGGCTTTACTTAGTCGTGTATACGAAAGAGCTTCAACTTCACATTGATAGTAGAGAGAGAGAGAGAGAGAGAGAGAGAGAGTAGAGAAAGACAAAAGGGCAAACCAAAGTGGTTGGTGAGCAAAGAAAGAGGAGAAGGAAGAGGAAAAGGGTCATATTCGCCTCCTCATCAAAAA
>LKCN02000013.1:492437-505808 GCA_001633055.2 Ophiocordyceps polyrhachis-furcata BCC 54312 | reverse complement strand
CCCCCCCCTTTTCCCCCCTTCTTCAGCAGACCTTGGCGCCAGAACTATCAAGTGGGAGCTAGGGCACACTGCTTCATCACAAGCGCGACGCTCGTGAGAAGCGCGTCTTTTTGTCCCGGATACCCTAAAGCACCATCCGTCGTCCCTCCTGCAGCGTCATGCATGCTGTCTGGTGACTGAGTAGGCTTGCCCGATTTCTAGGGCTAGGGGGCGCACTCAATCCCTTGGCCGCCGCCCTGTCTTAAAAACTCTTCGAACAGCATATCTAATAGCCCTTGCTTCGCCCTTGAACCAAGCACCTTTTAGTCTCCGTCCGTCCGTCCGTCCTTCGCCTCCTCCGGCTGTCCGCTGAAGATTTGCCTAGCATCATCATGCGGCTCACGATCAGCTGTCTGTTGCTGTTCGCCTGGGACAACGTGGCTCAGGCCGCTCCGCAAGGGAACAGCGCTCGTCTTGTACCTCGACAACAACCGAGGCCCGACAACTCCAGAGCGACCGAGGTCAAGCGCGCATTTCAGTTGGCCTGGAGTGGCTATTACCAGCATGCGCTCAATCACGATACGTTGCACCCAGTGAGCAACGGCTACGAGGACGATCGGTGAGTGGTGCCCTGTCGCCTCAACAAGAGACCTCTTTGCTCACGGGCTTGGCGACAGAAATGGCTGGGGCGCGACGGTGGTGGATGGACTCTCGACGGCCATCGTCATGGGCCAGACGGACGTCGTCAATCAGATGCTGAGTTACATAGCCAAGATCGACTTTACCACCACCAAGGCGCGCGAAGACCGCATCTCCGTCTTCGAAACCAACATTCGCTATCTCGGCGGCCTGCTGGCTGGTACGGGGACGTTTCCTCCGCTGTACCGTACTTCTTTACTGACGATGGTGCCCAGGGTACGACCTGTTGACGGGGCCGATGAACACCCTCCAGGTTAGCCGCGGCAGGGTCAACATGCTCCTTAAGCAGGCACAGACGCTGGGCAATGTGCTCAGCATCGCCTTCGATACGCCGAGCGGTATTCCGGACCCGGGTCTCTTCCTCAACCCGGTTCATCGCAGAAGCGGCGACTTGGAGAACAATCTCGCCGAGGCCGGCACCCTGATCCTGGAGTGGACTCGGCTCAGCGACCTGACCGGTAACGCGACGTATGGCCGGCTCGCCCAAAGGGCACAGGCAAATCTCTTGCAACCCCGAGGCAGTTCGCAGCCCTGGCCGGGGCTGGTCGGTAACACGCTGTCGGTCACAAACGGCACGTTTCTCAATAGCGACGGCGGCTGGTCGGGCGGCACGGACAGCTTCTACGAGTATCTCATCAAGATGTACCAATACGATAAATCGGCCTATGGCCTCTACAAGGATCGCTGGGTGATGGCGGCCAGGTCGACCATGCAGCATTTGGCGTCACACCCAACGACGCGGCCAGACGTTACTTACCTGCAACAGTATTCGGGCCAGTCGCTGATTCCCATCTCGACTCACCGTAAGTTGCCCATGACACGGCGAAGCCTGGGTGTTTTTCTGTCGCTCCATCTTCTTTTTCTTCAAAGAAAGACGCTCACTGATGTCTGTTGGCTTGCAGTGGCGAGCTTTGCCGGCGGAAACTTCATTCTCGGCGGCGTCATTCTCGGCATGGATGAGTTTACGAGGTTCGGCATGCAGCTGGCCGAGTCGTACTTTAACAACTACCGCCAGACGCCGGCCGGCATCGGCCCCGAGGTCTTCCGATGGGTTCACAACGAGCCCGGCGCTCCTCGGTCGCCGCAACAGCAGCAGCGCTTCTACGACAGGGCGGGCTTCTGGTCAACGCAAGGCTCGTACATCCTACGGCCGGAAACGGTGGAGAGCATCTACTACGCCTACCGCTACACGGGCGACAAGAAGTGGCAGGACATGGCATGGGAGGCCTTCAACAGCATCGTGAGGCGGTGCCGGACCGGAAGCGGCTACGCGCAACTCAACGACGTGATGAAGCCGGACGGAGGCGGCTACATCGATCAGATGCAGAGCTTCTTCCTGGCTGAGACGCTCAAGTATCTTTACCTCATTTTTGCACCTGAGTCAGAGGTGCAGCTGTCGCTCCATGATGGCGATCGGAGCAAGTATGTGTTTAATACCGAGGCGCACCCTCTACGGATCCGCCGGTGAGGTGGTGAGGGGGGGGGCTGGTAATCTAGATGGTTGGTTGTTGATAGTTGTGTGGCAGACAGGGAGTGTCCTCCGAGGTGAAATACAAGGGGGTGGTAATATGCCTAGTCCCACGTGTCCCGGCATATCAAGGCGTCACACTCGTGTGAGTCGCATACGAGGTTACGGTTACGCCCGCGTGGTGCTGTTCAGCTGGATGCATCATCGGTGAATCCTTTGCAGTAGCCAGTTACCTAGTAGGCACGCATGCATACCTTGGCATGTATGTATGTTTGTACGAGGAGAGAAGGACCGGCGGCGGCGGCGGCGGCGAGACAAAACATGTAAAGGAAAGGGCAAAAACAGTACGGATAGGTTGTTACGCTATGAACAAGAAGGGGGTTGGCGGCGGGAGAGGAACAAAAAGGGGGGTGGGTTGGTCCAAAAGGAAGAAGGTCAAAAGTCGCGACTCTCGCCAATGTCGCAGACGTCAAAGACGCCCTCCTCAGGCAGAGCGCGACGACGCAAGGCCTCACGCAGCAACCGCGGCGGCTCAGCCACGTCTTCGAGGGTAAGAGCCCAGGTTCCCCAATGGATACCAAGGGCGCGACGACAGCGCGTGTCGCGGAAGATGTCCACCGCGTCTTGCGGGTTGGCGTGCATGGCGGAGAAGGCGGCGCGAGGGTGATAGGCTCCTATGGGGATGAGGCCTAGGTCGAAGGGACCGCGGAGGTCGCCGATCTGACGGAACTGGGGACAGCGGGGGAGCGAGTCGTCTTCAGTTGACGAGGAGGAGGAGGAGGAGGAGGAGGAGGAACGCCGGGGGACGGCACGGTAGCCTGTGTCGCCGCCGAACCAGACGGATCGGTCGCCGGAGCGGACGGACCAGGAGCACCAGAGGGTGGTGTCGCGGTCAAAGGGCGTGCGGCCTGAGGTGTGCTGGCAGGGGAGACAGGAGAGACGAGCTGAGATGGGACGGCGCGTCCTCTCGTCGTCGTCGGTATTGTCTTTGTTGACGCCGCCGTCCCTGGTACCACCAGCCCCGACCTCGACCGTCAGCTCGGCCTCCTCCCACCAATCAAGCTCCGTCACGTTCCGGAGCCCGCTCCGACGGAACCACTTCTCAAGCCCGAGCCCGACAAAAAAGTGCACGTCCGGCTGTCTCCGCTGGATGCTCGCGATGGAGGTCAGCGACAGATGGTCGTAGTGGCTATGGCTGATGACGACGGCGTCCACGACGGGCAGGTCGGTCGGCTCACACGGCCGAGCGGTATATCTCCGTGGTCCCATGAACGTCAAGGGCGAGCAGCGGTCCTCGAAGACCGGGTCGAACAGCACGCGCAGCCCGGAGGGGAATTCGACGTAGCAGCATGCGTGCCCCAGCCAAGTTGCCCTCAGCCGGTCCGAGGCCGTCCGGTAAGGCAACCAGGCCGGCCTCACGACCCGGATACCTGGAGCGCTCGTATCGGGCAGCTTGAGCCGGCCGGTGATGAGGGGCCTTTTGTATTTTTCCTTAGTTAGTGGATGAGCAATGCAATAAAAGCTGTGTCTTATCCGCATTACCATACGACGTTCCGGAGTATCGTACCGAAGCCGATCGAGGCTGGATACGACGGATAAGGGTTGCGGAACCCGGACAGGGCTCCGCGCTTGATCATGTGATGAGGCTTGGAGGCTGCATCGTCGGGCACAGAGCTAAGCGGCAGTTTCGACACTGTCGTGAGTGTTTGTGGCGTCGACGCCATGACGCTGGAGGAGAGAAGAGGATCGACGCGAAGAGGTTGTTGAAACAACTTCAGTGGGAAAGGGAAGAAAAAAAAAAAACCAAACAGTTTTGACTAGTAGACGCTCGGGCGCATCGCTGACGGCGCGTCAAACCCCTGTAAAATTCCTTTTGTTTTTTTGTATCGACGATTAAATAGCCAGAAACAAAAAAAAAAAAGACTCCCGTCCAGCCTCTAAATCGCCAGCCGCTCGACCTTGTCCCGCAGCGCCTTGATCTGGCCCGACAGCTCGCTCGAGTCGTTGGTATTGATGCTCGCCGCGATGACGGCTCGACTGACGCCGCAGGCCCGACCCAGCGCCGTCTTACTGGGGACGTAGACGTAAGCGGTGCCCTTGTCCTCGCAAAGAAGCGGGATGTGCAGAAGGATGGCAAGCGGCGTCGTGTCGGCGGCGAGGATGGCGATTTCGCAGGTGCCGCGGTTGAGAGACTTGGTGACTGCCATCCGTTCCCGTTCCGTCAGCTTTCGTTCTGGACATGGGAGCAAGGTATGAGGAAGAAGAGAGATGAAGGGGGGGAAAAAAAAAAGTGCGCACCTTCGTTGGCGCCCTTCTTCGACTGTCGGATGTGCGTCGACGCCTGCAGGAGGTTGAGAATCTCCTCCGTCAGTTGGGCATCGGCGAGGGGCCATGCTGGCGAACAGTTAGCCGCGCGCATCGCAGATAATGAGCACTCTCTCTGCTCTTACCGGCATTAGTGTCGTCTGCCATTGCAAGGGGAGTGATTTTTTTCTTCGTTTTCTAGGCTCGCCTGGGAGAGGTTCACGGCCCGATAGTGAAGGAAGAGGGTGAAAACTGCCTGCAAAATGATGCGGAAAGATTTCTTGTGGCAGCCGTGGGAAGTTTTTTTTTTTTTTTTTTTTCCCATGGGCCCCCACCGAGGCTACTTCTCAGCCTTGTTCACTAGGCAGCTGTCAGTACACGTGACGAGGCTTTGTCTTGGAGAGCTGCACTGTGGCGTCATTCGGATTCCTCTACGGAGTAGTGCAGCGTAAGAGGGTTCTCTGGTTTTGACTTCATCCCCATACATACATATATTCCGGCGCCTGAAGACTATAAACTATCGTACGCCAACGGGTAGTGCATACATATATCTATGTCATCACCCCCTCCAGCTGGATCCAATGGTCCATCATAGCGAGCGATACGTAGATGCTCCTCCAGTCAAGCACCTTTCTACTACCACTGCTTGCACCGAGCTCTTCCTAAGTTGTGAAACCAAGGACTACTAATATTTCCGTGGCTTGCGTCAAGCCATCTTACACTCATCGTCTAGCCATACTTCATCTCACGAGCCCAGCACAGGGAGTTGGGCCACAGAGGAGCGTACAGCACTTCTACGGCTCGCCGTAATCCAAGACCGTGCAGCTGGATACTGGAGATTCGTCGCACATTGCCCGCTAAATCACAGTGGTAGTGCTGGCATCGTCGTCATCACGTCACGCCCGGCTATGCTCCCCCCGATTCCCAACGCCATCGCCAGCCCTTTCTCTTTCCCCCGGTCACGCCTCCTCGGCCTCGTCCTTGGCCTCTTCGACACCAAGCTCTCTCTCGAGCTCGTCCGTTACGAAGCCCTCGTACTCGTACAGGTTCTTCTGGATGTGTATCTTGAACTTGATGACGTCGTTGAGCACACGGTCAATCTCCGTATGTAACTCCTCTCTCAGCGCGCTCGCTCGCAACACAAGCTGCTCGTACCTGGGGAAAAAAAAGGCATCATCGTCAGCGTTCCAATATGGAAGTCTTCTTTTCCTTCATGGTCAGGCTTACTCGATGGTGGTGTTGATCTCGCGCTGCTCCATCAACTGCACCGACTCGCCCAGCCCGGCCCGCATCCGCGACAGCTCCTTTTCCATCTTCTCAATCTGCGCGTCCGACGCCATCTTCTGCGCCGTCGTCACCTCCTTCGTCTTCTCGTACTCCTCCTCGGCGGCCCGGACGCGGTGGTTCAGGGCCTCGACCTCACTGCGCTTATCCTCGATGGCCTCTTTGATACCGTCCAGCAGCTCGTGGTCCTTCATCATGTCATCCATGGCCGCCACTCGTCGTTCCGAGATGTCCTTGCGCAGCGCCAGGCAGCTGCTTCGAACCTGGCCCCGAATGTCGAGATTGAGAATGTGCCCTGGCTGGTAGCCCGTGACGGCTTCGGCCAGTAGCCTGTCCGCCGAAGACGTGCCGCCGCATTGCGACTCGGACGCGGCTAGATCAGGCCCGTCGGCGACCGTCACCTGGAGCTCGAAATCCCGGCCCTGAGCGTTGGCCGCCGTCGCTGGGATGAGGGCGATCTGGTAGGCCAGCGTATTGTACCTGTCCACCGTACGCTCGAGATCGTCGAGCCGGCGGCTGGCCTCCGCTTCCCTCTCCGAAACCTTTCTCTTGACGTCATCTAGCCGCTGGCCGGCTGACTCGACACCCTTCTGGAGCCGCTCCCGCTCGGCAGTCATGCGGTCGATATCCTGCATGCTAATGCCCTGAGCGTCGACTGACCTTTGAAGACTCCGCCGCTCATCCTCAGCCTCCTTTAGCTCCTTGACCAGCTTGCTAAGCTCCTCCTGAAGGACTTCGATGCGAGCCTCGTACTTGTCGGACCGCTGCACAGCCAGGCTGTTATACTCTTCGAATTTGACCTTGTCCTCCTCCATGATCTTGAAATGATTGTCCAGAACGGCGGGATCGGGTGTCGACTTTTCTAGTTCCTCCATCTCCTTCAGGAGCCGTGCGTTCTCGGCTTCCAGCATCTCCAGCTCGGCAGTGTAACGTGATCGAGAGCGTTCAAAGGCGGCCGCCATGGCCGCGACGTGCGGCGCCAGCACCTTCTCGGCCTCATCGTCGCTTGTATCGTCGTCCATGGACAGCCAATCTCTGTAAGCACTGCTGAGGAAGTCGAAGATGATGCGGTCGCCGCTGACGTCGATGCCCGCCTCGAGACAGGCTTCGTTGTACTTTTCCGCGGCGTAGCCTTCGAGCATCTGGGCGAGCTGCATCATCCAGTGCAGGAGGCCGAGGAAGGTGCTCCAGTTCTGTCCGCCGACGGCGGCGAGTTGGCTCTTTGTGATGCTCCTTTCGAACGGGTAACGGAGCTGCTTGAGGATCGGCGGTACTTCCTGGTCGATGTTCTTGTAAAACCTGTGACTTGGATCGATGCGGTGGTAAAACCACTGGAACATGAAGTTAAAGTCCTTTTGCGTCGGCGACTTCATGACGTTGGGCGACAGGACGTGGTTCATCTCGGCCTCGAAGTCATGGCGAGCCATGTACTCGAGAAGCTCCTGTCCGATGCGGGCCTGATACGATCGATCCTTTAGCGGGCGCGGGTCGCGAGGCACGCCCGCAGGCTGCAGCGTTGTCTGGAAGAAGCTCTGGTGGTGTGTGGCGGCGCCGCCGGTCGATTGACGCGGGCGATAGACGCTGCTGCGCCGGTCGCCTCCGTCGGTCGACGTCCGGGCGGTGGCAGGTGTGTGGGGAATGGCGCTATAAGATCCCTTGGACTGCTGGAAAGACGATCGTTTGACCGACGACAGGCCGAGATCTGCCAGGTTGGTGCCCGAAGACGAGCGCTGGAAAAGGGGCTGACTGGGTCTCGACATGGCGAGGGAGTGCCTAGATGCGGAGACGGATCGGACGTGACCGCCCGTGTAGTTAGGGTTGTTGGAGCTGGAGCGCTTCATAGTCGAGCCGGGCGGCGGGATGCCCGTGTTCATGCTTGCGCCTCCGAGTGTCTGTAAAGAATCAGCGTGGGCTCGAGAAGCACGAGGCGCGTCTTTATTACCTCGCGCGGTCTTCGGACGCTCCATAGACCGGTGTCTTGCGACATGATGAGTCGTGTATTGGAGAAGCGCAAAGTAAGAGCGGAAGCGCCGTTGCGCGCGCGCAGCCTCGCGATGACAGGAAGAAGAGCTTAAGAAGTCGTTGCCCGGCAAAAAGTAAACAAACCGGGGGGGGCGGTCCGTCGTGATTGGACAGAAGAAAAGGGTGGGTCCAGATTCCGGAGACCGACGTCACGTGCTTCGGATCAACGACAGACGATGCTACCTTACTAGCCGGAGGTTGAAAGAGGTAGGTCTCCAGATAGGTAGATACAGACCGGCCCTATATAGTAGGTATATGTACCAACTAATTATTACCAGTGTTTCTACTGATAGATTTTACATCCTGTACGGATTCACTCGGGCGCCTGCTGGCGGCGAGCAGACGGTTTGAACCCCGGGCTTCCACCGAGGCACGTGATCACTTCCCCATAGTGGAGAAGGATCCGAGACAAACCTCGGCTCTCAACGGTCCTCAACGGTCACACCTCTTCTATTTTTCTTGCCACACAGCGCATCCATCATGGCCATCCGCGAAGAGCTGGTGGCCTCTGCCGTAAGTTAAGCTGCTTGTAAGACAAGCTACCGACCACGCTGACTTTCTCGATCTCATGGCAGGCGCAATGTCGGTCAACTCCGGAACACGCCAGGAACCCAGCTGACGCCCTTTGGCTTTGCAGTTCTGCAGGACCCCAGCGTCGCCTCGTCCTCCATAGAGAACAAGATCTCCTTTCTGCGAGCAAAAAATCTTACACAAGAGGAAATTGACAAGGCTCTCGCGCGGACCGTCCCATCGTCGCCCGCCCCGTCGTACTCCACCCAACCATACGGTCACCCATATCCCCCCTATGCGTGGCAACAGCCCCCGCCACCTCAGGTCCCCTCCCGAGACTGGCGGGACTGGTTTATATTGGCTACCGTCTTCAGTGGCGTAGGATATGGCCTCTACGCGCTCGGAAAGGTATCGCAGTCCGGACCTAGCCTACCCGCCTGTGACTGACATACCATAAACAGCGCTACGTCTCTCCTCTCGTTGCGCCACCCACGCCGGAGAGGCTAGAACAAGACAAAAAGGATATTGAGGAACAGTTCGACAGAGCCTTCGCCCTGGTGGAGCAGCTGGCTCGGGACACGGAGGCGCTCAAGAAGGCCGAGCAGCAGCGGACGGAGAGGCTCGATACAGCCATGTCGGATCTGGAGAGGACCATGGCGGACCTCAAGACGATGAATCGACGGCGCGAAGATGATGCGCAGCGCATCCGCGACGAGGTACAGGCCCTCAAGGACGCCATCCCCAAGGCCATGAGCAGCCAGAAGGACCTCACGGACACTCGGCTTTCAGAGATCAACGGAGAGCTTGGCAGCCTCAAGGCGCTGGTAACGCAGAGAATCTCGTCCACGCCGGCGGCTGACAAGTCAGGCGAGGGTAGCGCAGGCGCGGCAGCCGGTAAGAGCACGGCGCGAAGTGGTAGTAGTGGCGGGAGGAGAGCCGGCTTGAACAGCGCGAACAAGGCGTCGATCCCAGCGTGGCAATTGGCGGCAGCGGCAGCATCGAACAGCAATGGAGAAGGCAGTGCTAGCGCTGAGGGCGAGGGCGGCGAACAGCAGCGAGAAGGAGAATAAGTGGCATGGCTTCACCTTTATCGGCTTACTATCCATCCAGTCAAGCAGTGAACAGGGCTTGTTGTACGGATACCAACAAAGCCACCGCCCGTCTTCCAACTAGGCAGCTTCGTTGGGGCATCCGGAAGCTGATGGATTCGTGGCTTTTCTCTCTAAACGGTCCAGCCGAGACACGGGACGGAACTGGCCATGGCTTGATTTTCTGCTGTCTTGTAGCCAGACGCAGTCCTTTTCTGGGAATTACTGTTGCGGTAATCAACCTCCACAGCGGATGCAGCCTCGGCTCACCGGTGAGTTAAAAAGGAAAATATACGACACGCCTTGCATGTCGTGTGCCCTTGACATATATGATATATGCCACCCAAGGACGGTCAGCCCCGTCCGCCTAGGTGTCTGTCACTTCGACGAGTTCACATTCCCGAGCGCCGCCATCATGATGCTCTTCGCCAATATCAGCATTGCATCTAGCAAGAAAAGCAGCTACAGCAAGAGCGGCAGACAGCCGCCGTCGGTGCTGCGACGATGCGGCCGCCTGGCTGGCGTCGCACTGGTCCAGGTGCCGCCCGCTGTACGCGCGGCCATTGCGCACGTCCTGGGTCGGTCCGAGACGGCGCATCATTTGGACCTGATCTCCAGCATCAGCCTGGCCGTATTGCGCACTGCTTTTCTTCCGATTCCGAAGCGCTGGTTCCCCATCTCCGAACATCAGCGCATGTCGATTTCCGACTCAGGCGTCCGCGGTAAGTTATGGGTTGCCACGTACGCCGCCGTCGAGCCGCCCGAGTCTGCGACGCGTGATGCCCTCGTGGCTGCGATAAAGTCGCTTGACGGCGGCGGCGGCGCGGTTCAAATGCCGATGCCCGAATACGCGCCCGCAATCGAGGCTGAGTGGACGGGCTTCCGGGCCGACGCCCGACCGGATGAGCCGCCGCCGCCGGACCTCTCGGAGCGGGCCAAGTTCGACGCCCTGATGCGAGAGTGCCACAGCCCGGCCACGGTGCTCTACCTTCACGGAGGTGCCGCCTGTTTGATGGATCCGGCCAGCCACCGGCCCATCACCCAACGACTGGCCGAGCTCACCGGCGGCCGGTGTTACTCGTTGCGCTACCGGCTTGCGCCGCAGCATCCGTTCCCAGCCGCCCTGCTGGACGCCCTGGTATCGTATCTGGCGCTGCTGTATCCGCCGCCGGGTGCCTTTCATCAGCCTGTTCGTCCGGAACATGTAGTGTTTTCGGGAGATAGGTGTGGTTGCTTTCTTTTCTTTTTCTACTACATCTTCTTTAATCCCTGACAAGTCCCAATATCAAACTTCTAGCTTCGGCGCCAACCTATGTCTCAGCCTGGTGCAAGTGATCCTCGAATTGCGCCGTCTGGGTAGGTCCAAGATCCAGTGGCACGGCAAGGTTCGCCACCTGCCACTCCCAGCCGGCGTGGCAGCCGCGTCACCGTTCATAGACTTCAGCCTCAGCTCGGCCTCGTTCCGAAGCCCCGTCGGGCCAGCCTTCGACTACGCACCGCGCCAGGCCGATCTGGCCCATCACATCCTCGAGCCCTGTGCCGCCTGGCCGGCCTCCCCGCCGCGCAGGTATCTTTACGCCGACGACGAGCTCATATCCCATGCGCTGGTATCGCCCATCACGACCGCCAGCTGGCACGGCTCGCCGCCCACCTATGTGTACGCTGGCTGGGAGCTAATAGCCGACGACGCCCGCTTTTTCGCTCGCCACCTCGCCGCCCAACACGTTCCCGTCGTCTTCGAGCAGTACCAGGCCATGCCGCACGTCTTCCCGCTGATCTTCCCCGCCGTGCCTTCTACCCGTCGTTGCTTCGAAGCTTGGGCCTCTTTCATACGCACCGTCGTCGATGATCCCTCTGCTGTCGAGTCGAGTGCCACTTTCATCCCGGTCAAGACGCTGCGGGGAGAGGCCTTGCAGCTGGAGGACTTGAGTGAGGAGTCGTACGCTGACGTGTGCCGCCGGGTGCGCGACTCTGTCGCCAATGGCCCTGCTTTATATGCGACGAGGCAGTGAAGCCCGACCGCGCAAATGCTTAGGGGGCTAAGTCAAGGTTCATACGTCCAACCAGGTCCCCGGACCCCATGGTTTCTCAGACTGCCGACCTTCTAGATATTCCTTCGTGGGTCAGGCAGAAGGCTAGTCTTCAGTCTTTATATAAACAGTATTATTCTTCCTCGACCCTCCATCTATTTGGGACCGCCTCCTGATTTCCTACACCTTCTTTTAACCACTGTCCGATCTGTCGACCGCGACGAGCATCACCGGTGTTAAAGGGAGAACAAAGAAGAGACCAAAATAAAACCCTCAACAGCTACTCCTCCGCTACAAAGCCAGAACCCCTCCTAAAGCACTCGCTTTTCTCGGTAGAGACTCAAGCCTTGACCGAGTACTCGCGTTTAAACATGTCATCTACCTTCTCCAGGTAGTAAGTGCCCGGGACGATGGTAGACACATCGCCTTCCGGGGTGTAATCCTTGCGCAGATGAGCCCTCTTACGAAGGTCGCACATCTACGGCCGCCCATTAGCCCACTACCGAACCGAGGAGTGCAGAAATAGGCAGGGCAGGAGTATATTCATCACGCACCTGATCATATGTCTCCGGCGGCACGCAACGTCGAGCTTCGAGGCGCGCGGGCACGTCGAGGACCTCGACCATCTTGTCAACGCTGCCGTTGACGCGGAAGGACATGAAGCTCGAGGCAAGGCCGGAGCCGTAGCTGAAGATGCCGATGGTTTTGCCCGGGAGGGCGTCGCCGTCTGCGAAGCTCAACAGACTAGCCAGACCGCCCCAGACACTGGCGCAGTACATGTTGCCGCACATGGTGGCCACCTGGATAGCCGGGCTGACGCGTTCCTGGAACCTCTTCTTGGTCAGGGCCATAAAAGTCTTCTCGACGACCTTGTCCGTCAGGGACTTTTCGTAGTCCATGTCGCGAAGCTCGGGAGGGACCTCTGCGAAAAGGGGAGCGTCGGGATCGGCGAGGTAGTCGTGGTAGAGGAGGCGGGCGTACGACTTTTGGACGAGTTTGCAAGTAGGGGCGTGGAAGGCGACGAAATCGAAGCGGTCGAGAGCAGTCATTTCGTTGCCATTGGTGGCGCTGCCGTTGAGAAGCCTGGCCTCACGGCGGCAGTAGTCGCGATAGGCGGCGTCGAGGGCCTTGGTGTAGCAGGTGAGAGAATAATGACCGTCGACGTAGGGGTATTCGCTCGTCAGGTCGGGCTTGTAGAAGTCGTAGGCGTGCTGCATGTAGGTGCCGCGCAGGCCGGGCTCAGCGACAAGGGCGGCATCGGGGCCGATGAGCATGGCGACGGCGCCGGCGCCACCGGTGGGACGGGCGTTGCCCTTGGCGTAGAGGGCGATATCGCCGGCGACGACGATGGCGTCACGGCCGTCCCAAGCCGAAGACTCGATCCAATTGAGGCTGTTGAAGAGGGCGTTGGTGCCGCCGTAACAGGCGTTGACCGTGTCGACGCCCTCGAGGTTGGTGTTGTCGCCAAAGAGCTGCATGAGCACCGACTTGACCGACTTGGACTTGTCGAGCATGGTCTCGGTGCCGACTTCGAGACGGCCGACGGAATCGGGGTCGATGTTATACTTGGAGAGCAGCTGAGAGGTGACGGTCAGGGCGACGGAGTAGATGTCTGCCACGTTGCGCATCAGCCGCGAAGACGGGGTGTGTAAAGGGGTAGTTAGGACGAACCCTCGCGATCGTCGCAGAAGCTCATCTTGGTCTGGCCCAGGCCAATGGTGTATTTGCCAGCGGCGACGCCGTCGAACTTTTCGAGCTCGCTCTGCTCGACATACTGCACGACAATTAGCGAGGACCGGGCACGTCTCCGTGAAAAGGCTGGACAGCGTACCTGGCTGGGGAAGTAGATCTCAATGGCCTTGATGCCGATGTTTTGTGGTCTGGAGGCCATGACGAGACGGACGTGACAAAGGGGGAGGGGATTGGAGGAAGAGAGGTAAGGGGGAGAGGGAGGAAGAAGAAAGGGGGGAGAGAGAGAGAGAGAGAG
>LKCN02000013.1:412028-441939 GCA_001633055.2 Ophiocordyceps polyrhachis-furcata BCC 54312 | reverse complement strand
TCCCTCTCTCTCTCCCCCCTTCCTCTCACCCTCTTACTCCTCGATCCGCAACCACGTAGTTAAAGCTCTACAACTCTCTACAACTCTTTACAACTCTCTACAACTCTCTACAACTCTCTACAACTCTCTACAACTCTCTACAACTCTCTACAACTCTCTACAACTCTCTAAAACTCTCCACAACTCTCCACAACTCTCTACAACTCTCTCCAACTCTCTCTCCATCAAACAGATCAAAGCAGAGCAAAAGCAAAAAAAGCCAAAAACATGCCCCTCGACCCCAACGTCCTCCTCCGCACCGTCCCCCTCATCTCATCAACCTGCTCCCTCCTCTTCGCCTGGGACCAGCACTTCTTCCTCAGCCTCCTCAACAAACCAGAGACGCGACCGCACAGCCGACCGCTGCTAACGTCCTACTTCGCGCCCTGTTTCCGCCGCGGCCTGCCCTTCGTGCTCGCAGCCGTAAGCGTCTCGTTCGGTTCCGGCATGGCCAACTTCTTCCTCGCCCGCTCGTCGCCTTCTCTACCGTTCTACGTCGTCGGTTCCGCCTTGGCCTTCTCTCACCTGCTTTACGCCCCCTTCATCGGTCCCAGCTGCAGGAAGCTGCTCTTTGCGGATACGTCGGACCCGAATGCTGATCTTGACAGCTGGTTGTCTGTCAATGCCCTGCGGAGCTTGACTGTTGACTTGGGCGCTTGGGTTGCTTTTATCGTCGCCACCGTCGGTTCCTTGCGCTTGGAGGAGGCGAAATAGAGGACAAAAACTTACATCCCTCCCCATCTTACTTGACTACATACACACATACACACATACATACATACATACATACATACATACATACCTTGCCATGACGACACTGCTGCTTCATCAACATTGTTGCTGCTACCTACCTGCACTCAGCATTGACGTTACAAAGAGCACGAGGCAAGACTCTTCAAAATAGAAGCAATATCCATAATTGACCGTGGTAGCTCCTTTCTCTCTTCCTTTCAGCTTCCCAGCAGACAAGGCACGACGCCTCCTCCCGCCGTCCCCTCCAGCATTCCCCGTATAAGCAGAGACGTCGTCCCGTCCAGGCCCGCCCTCTCAGCCCTCTCCAGCCACTCGTCAAGCCCAGTCGTCTCCGCCCCGAGGTGCGCTGCCAGCTGATCCACCGGAATCTTCTCGGCCGCGCAGTGATGCCGGAAGACGGTCATGCCCGACGACCCCCTCTCGTGTATCGCCTTTGCAATTCCCGAGCTCACCGTCTCAACCGGAACCAGGTCAACAGAGCCTCGCCATGCCCCGGTATCGGGCACACATCCCATCTCGCCCGAGTACGTGATGAGGTTCTGCATCAGATCCGTCGACGGCGCGTCCGCTCCCGTAATGTTGGACGGCCGGTGTATCCAGACCGGGGTGCCAGACTTGCGCGTGTAATTCTCGAGAAACACCTCGGATGCCC
The DNA here is from genome assembly GCA_001633055.2 of Ophiocordyceps polyrhachis-furcata BCC 54312. NCBI lineage: Eukaryota > Fungi > Ascomycota > Sordariomycetes > Hypocreales > Ophiocordycipitaceae > Ophiocordyceps > Ophiocordyceps polyrhachis-furcata. The sequence goes on along the minus strand of LKCN02000013.1, from coordinate 440,495 downwards.
ATTTCGATGCCGCGTATCCGTGCGAGCCGTCTTTCCCCGGCCTGATGTTGGACAGTGATGTCGGGGAGAGGGCCTCGACGCCGGCCAGGCTCGCGACGCCGCCCGACGAGACGAAATGCACCGGCACCTGGCGTCGAGCGGCCAGCAGGGCCAGAGCCCGCGTCGAGCCCACGTTTGGCTTCCGCAGGGACTGATAGGACTTGAGCAGCGACACGTCAGCACCGTTGTGAATGATTCTGTGCGCCTTCATCGACAAGTCGTCAAAGTCTTGCTGCGAGAGCCCGAGGTTTGGTAGAGCAAGATCTCCATCGTAGTACGTTACCCGCGAGGGATCAAGCTCCGCCGCTTTGGCAGCATTTCGGACGGCCAGGCAATGGATGTGGCGCACGCGTCCGTCGTCCAGGAGCTGCTCAAGGATGGCCGACCCTAGAAACCCCGTGGCGCCCGTGAGGATGACTTCCAGCCCGTCGGCAACGTCGAATGCCTCCTCATCTTCTCCTCCTCTCGATTCCATCCGCCGCCAGTTCTCAGAAGCCTCCACGCTCGTCTCCGCCAGCCAGTCGATTGGGCCCCTGCTTTCCGTCGAGCTATCAATTCTCGCAGCCATGCCCGCCAGCGCGCTCCATTGGAAGAGCTCAAAGACCGAGAGCGACACTCCAAATTCTCTGGCGATGTGTTCTCGAAGCGTCACGAGACGCAGTGAGTTGCCGCCCGCCTCGAAAAAGTCCGTCTCCGGCCCGATCGGGCTTTCCAGTGGCAAAGCCTCGAGCCACAGAGCCTTGAGCTTCTCCTGAGTTGCCGTCATTGACACCCCGTCACCAGCCTCGTGCGTACGCGGTGGTATGGGTAGGGCGTCGAGAGCGTGCCGGTCTAGTTTCCCCGATGAATTGACTGGCAACTCATCGACCTGCACAATGACCGATGGGACCATGTACCGGGGCAGCGTCAGCGGCAAGTCCCTCAGCAACGTCTTGAGAAAAAGACCCGGCTCTTCCCCGAGGCACGCCGATTCGGAGAGGACGACGAAGACAATCAAGAAGCCATCGTCATCCTGGTCCGTCCGACGCAGCGAAACGGCTGCATCCGAAAGAGCGCCGTTGGATGCCTTGACGATATTGGTAGCGACGTCTTGCAACTCAACTCGGAACCCGCGAAGCTTGACCTGAGAGTCTCCTGCAATGCGGCCGAGAAAGACGATGCGGCCGTCGGGCAGGAACTTTGCTTTGTCGCCTGTCCGGTACATTCGAGACCATCCCCGAGCCAGGTCTGCCGTGGAAGCAAAGGGGTCGGCCAGAAACTTGCACTCGGTGAGCTCTTCTCTTCGCAGGTAGCCTGCCGCGACTCCGCACCCACCGACGAACAGCTCCCCGGCAAGCCCGACGCCGACGGGCCGAAGGGTCTCGTCTAGAATGTAGCACGCGTAGTTGGGCAGCGCAAACCCTATCGACGGGTCGACTGTACCCCCTGGAGTCGCAACACTGAGCTCGTCCGGGCCACCGGTGCAGTTTACCGTGATTTCCGTCGGGCCGTAACCGTTGTGAAGCTTCAAGGCAGTCAGACCGAGCCGTCGGAATTCGGAAACGACGTGAGCGCGCAGCGCCTCTCCGGAGAGAAGCGAGAATACCCAGTCGCGGCACTTGGACAGGTCGTTTCGGCCGTGGTGGACAAGAGCCAGGGCCTGAGTGGGCGTCATGATGGTCTGCGTCACCCGGCCAGACAGCATCAACTGCGCGAGCTGAGCTGGGTCACGGCGTGTAGCGCCCGAAGCCACGAGCAGCGTCCCTCCCGTCATAATCGACAATGACATCTGGCTGAGCGAGAGGTCGAAACCAAGAGGAGCCTGCTGAAGCATGACGCCCTGTTTCAAGTCGTAGAATTCGATGACAGCTTCGCCATGGTCGATGAGACTGCGGTGAGTGATCTGAACACCCTTGGGAATGCCCGACGTTCCGCTGGTGTAAACGATGAATGCTATTCCTGATTCTTGGGCCTCGTCCGCAAGACGAGCAGGCAACACTGAAGCCTCTCGAATGTCATTGACATTGATAAGCCGAGCCTCCGTCTGCAGCAGAGATGCTGATTCCATCGTGTCGGATATCACAACGTCTGGCTCACAGTCGTCCACTATCAACTGGATGCGTTGCGTGGGAGCCTGCAAGTCCAGGGGAATATACGCGGCGCCGATCTGCGCACTTGCCAGGAAACAGGCCACGATGAGGAAACTCGGCTCGCAATAAACACAAACCTTGGCCCCGGGCCTAAGCCCAGCCTCCTTCAGTGTCCCTGCGATATTGTTGACGGTCGAGCTTAGCTGGGCGTAGCTCCATTCAACACCACTTTCGTCCTTGACGGCTACCGCGTCTGGCTGCTTCACAACCCAGGACTGGAAAAGGCTCGAGATGGTGCTGAATCGCGAGGTCGAGATCCGAGGCCCCCTCCCCAGCTCAAGAGCGTTCGAACTATCAGAGGAGTTGGGCTCGGTAATTGCAGTTACGTTCCGTTTAGGCTCCTCGTAGAGAAAAGTCAGTGCCCGCACGAAGACGTCCAGAATGACATCGAGTTCGTGCTTCGTGTATAGATGCTGCTGTGTCTTGACACTAATCCATGTCGAGCCGTTCTGGAAACTCTCAACATCAAAGACCAGGTCATATGGATTGTCTGCATCCTTGAAGCAGGACATCTCCGCCATACAGTCTCCAATTGGCGCACTGCGTGTGGAGCCCATCTTCAAGTTGAGAACCACCTGGATCAGAGGGCTGTATGTGGTGGACCGAGGCAGCTTGAGTTCCTCCAGAAGAACATCGAACGGTATTCGATGTAGTAGCGCCTTGTCAGCCTTGGCTTTGGCTTCAGTGACGAGATCTGGCATCATCTGTGGTGCATCTCGCCGGAAGCGAAGGGGCAAAAGGTTGACGAAGAATCCCATAGTGTCCATGTAGGCCGAATCAGCCTTGTTCGCATCCACGACGCCGATACAGATGTCAGTAGCCGATGACAATTCATAAAGAAGCGCCTGAAGAGCTGCCAGATATGCGTGGAATGGTGTCGCGCCCAAATCTCGTGCGGCGGACTTGATCCTGTCCGATACAGCGGACGGCAGCGTCTGTTCCACCGCTCTAGTTCTGTATTCTGTTATGGGCACGCGGGCCTTGCACTCTGCAAAGTGAAACAGTGGTAGAACTGGCGGCAGAATGTCAAACTCGGACTGCCAGTATTGAAGCCTCTCGAGAGGGATCTGTGCCGCACGCTCTTCTTCGGCGTAATCCAGGTAACTTTTGGCCATCTTAGGAAGCTCATTGCCAGAGTATGCCAGAGCCAAATCACGCATGAGAATGTGCGCACTGAAGCCATCGAAGGCGATGTGGGGGAAACCCAGCACCAAGTAATGCTCCTGACTGCCGGCTGTGCGGTGAAGGACGGCCTTGAAGATGGGTCCAGTTTGCAGATCATAAAGCGAATTTTGTACGCGCTCAAACTCTTCTTGGACTGTCGAGGACGCGTGTCTCTTCTTTTCCAGGACGAACAAACTATCCTCGCAGATGCCCTGGGTCGGCAGCGCTGCCTTCGGGTCAACGTAAAAGCAAGTCCGCAAAGCCTCATGACGCCGGATCACGGCATGGAATGCTTTCTCCAGATCGGCCACTCGAAGGGGCCCTTTGATGCGGTACGCAAGTGTGACGTTGTAAGACGCCTGACCTCGAAGGAGCTGTTGCAAAAACCAGACTCTTTCTTGTGCGAAAGACAGTCGGCCGCTCCGCTCAAGCTTCGGACGCTCGTTATCTCCCACACTGGAGTTTGTCGAGCTGTATTCGCTGCTTTCTTCTGTCGAGGCATCAACATTCGAGACTTCAGACGTCGATCCATCCGCGACGGAGCCGTCGCTGTGGCTCCTCGTCAACGGTTGTTTCTGTGCAAAAAGTTCACAATCAGCAAAAAGTGAAGCTATACGTACGGACGGGTAATAGCACAAACCTCGGTCGCAGAGATGGATATGTCACCGTCACCGTTTTCTGGTCGGGAGAGATGTGGTAGACGACTTGTGGCCTCGAGACACAAATCTGCAATAGAAGCCGTGTTGATAATACTCAGAACGGGCATGTCAACGTCGAGTTCTTTCAAGAACCACGACCGTATCTCGGCGGCGATCAGGGAGTCGACGCCCAAGTTGATCAATGCCTGGCAACTGCGAATGGTGCCCTCCTCGGCCTGAAGCATGCGCTCCAGCTTCGAGCAGAATCCTTCTTGCACAACACGGCGCACCTCTTGTAGAGACTGAGCCTCGGCCAGACGCTGAGAGAAGCTGGTTTTCGGGCCATTGCACGTTTCGTGGCTGCGTTCCTCCAACACGTGATGGCAAAACCGTTGGTTCTCAGACCAGAAAAATCTTTGCCCATCAGGTTGCAGGCTATAGCGGTTCAGACCTGAGACGATCTCCGGCGAATGCCCTGACGAGGGCCGGCCGACGAGAACGGCCTGCGCAAACATATCGAGGAACTCTGGCTCGGAGATGGGCATGTAGTTGTATTGCCTGAGAGTAGCCTCATACGTGCCGTTTGAGGAGACGTATCCCACGCCCAGAACCATGCCGATATGCATCACCGAGGCTGCCAGGTTACGCGCCCTACGCTGCTCAGCTATGGCAGTCATGAACAGGTTGGCCGCAGAGTAATTCGACTGTCCACGGTTGCCCACTATACTTGCCAAGGACGAGAACAAGACGAAGAAGTCGAGCTGCTGTTCGGAAAAGATGTCGTCCAAATTCTGCGTTCCCCTGACCTTGGGCCCGAGCACCGTCTCGAAGTCGTCAGTCGTGAGCTCGCCGAAAGACCGATCAGATAACACCATGGCAGCATTAGAAACACCACAGATAGGTGGCATTTCTTGCACAATCTCTTTATGCATGGCCATGAGGGCATCCTTATCGCTCACGTCGACCTGGAATAGCCGTACGTTTGTACCATTGAGGCGCAGCTCCTCGATCCACGCAGCATCGACCTGTTTGATGTTTCTCGTCGTAAGCGCCAGGTGCTTGACTCCGTTCAGGACCATCCACCGACACAGAGCTTGACCGAGGCCCCCTGTGCAGCCCACCATCAGATAAGTCTTGTCGGAGCGGAGAAGAAGGCTTCCATTCAAGGGTTGAAGGGTTGTTGTGACGGGTCTGGCATCAGGCGAAAAGTCGACAACCGTCGTGTAGTGAATGTCGGAAACCGGTTGACCGGAGAGGTCTGAGGCAACGATAACCCGTCCACCTTCTGCCAGCCTCAGGTCGGAAGGCGATCGTACATAAGCTCTGACCTGCTTCAAAACCACAGCATCTGGTTCCTCGGCAGGTGCTGGGGCAGAAGTGCCGTTGTCTGCGAAGATGTCGCTCATGGTCATGATCTTGCAGCGGGCTGGCGCGCAGCGGCGCAGTGAGAGTAAATTGTCAGAGCTTGAGAAATCAATCAGCAAGACAGCTTCGCGTGGAATCAGATTCTTGAGACTGCGTTCGGGCACATGAGGATGGGTTGACATATAGAGACACTTCAGTCCCAGCTCGGCGGCTTTCCATCTGACGGCCGCGCCCAAACACTGATCGGGCTCATGCACAACAACTGTTGCACCGTTGTTGATCCCGCTTAGGAGCTTCGTAGCGATGACGGAGACGGCGGTATTGCGCAGGAATTCTGAAGGATTTGATGAAGCCGACGAGCCCGAGCAGTCAAAGACGCAATATTGTGGAACGCAGATGCGAGAGCTGCAAGTCGTGGATACGGCAATGAGTGGAGTTGAAATATCATCAACCTTGAAGCCATACGATAGATACGTTGGCGTGGTATCACCAACTCGGAAGGGGACGAGAGTCATAAGCGCGACATTGATCAATACGCGACCAGCCGTGGCGCTCTCGGCAGCTTGCAGGGACGGCGGAGGCTGAACAGCGACGAATCCGCCTATCAGTTGACGCACCTCGACCGTCGTTTCTGTCAATGAGCTTTGCGTCGTGATCGTCATCTTGCTGGCATTAAGTTGATCGTTCAATTGGCTGTCTGGCAGGATACGCGGAATGAGCCACCTTCCGTTTTCTAGGACCAGCTCCGGCTCAATATGTGATGAATGTTGCAGAGTAGACTTGTAGATAAGTCTGGCCAAGGCTTCACAGACCCGATATATAACGACCGGGGATGCAGCATCGGACTCCTCGATGTCGATATGCTGGATCTGAATATGGGGAAACTCTGCGGCTAGGCTGCGGCAAAGCCCAACCGACATGTTGGCGTACGGCTCCTCTCGACGGCATCCTCGAGAGACCCAGAGCACCTGCCGAGCCGCGTTCATTGTCCGCTGCAGTGCCGCGAGCTTTTCAGGTGTCAAGGCCCGGAACAGGGGGTTATCGAGATCTTGCAAAACGAGCACGGTCCTCGTCGACGGCAGTTCCAACGGCAAATTCTCGAACCCCTCGACGAGATTGACTGTTGCCTCGGTTGATGACTTGGACGTGAAGCGCATCAATCTGGAAATACTTCTGGCGACTCCGTTGCGCTCGCCACCGATAATCGTCACGGCCCGGCCGGACAACCATTCGCCCGCGTTACACAGCGGCTGGCAAAGAACCGTGGTAGTCTCGTCGACGGCCTGAGAGACAATCACGGAGTTCATATACCTATGATCCGCGAAATCTCTGACCGTGTCGTCGACCCCAGAGAAGCCGGCGGAGAAAAGCTCTGAATGCCACTTTGAGACGCTGACTGTCGGTCCGTAGCGCCGACCATCGTCTCCCCCGAGCCACCAGCCGGGGAGACCTGACATCATGAACTTGACGCGGACGATGTCACTCGTTACCTCAAGCAGCAGAAGCCGGCCTCCGGGCTTAAGAAGACGACGCACATTACGCATCGTCCGCGAAAGCGACTTTGTGGCGTGAAGAACATTGGAGGCTATGATGAGATCATACTCGGCGGCGAATCCTTGCTTTTTCGGTTCCTTCTCAATGTCGAGGGTCTTGAACGACATTTTGGCAGCCCAGGGAGCGAACGCCTCGGCGGCTGCCTCAAAGAAGCCTGGAGAGATATCCGTAAAGGTGTAGCTCTCGAACGTGGAGCCAAGAGACTCTAGGATGCCTTTTGTTGCACCGCCAGTCCCTGCGCCAATTTCCAGAATCTTCATCCGCGGTTGGCAGTGAGCAATCTGCCTGGCAATTCGAGACAGGTAGCCGTTTGCTTTCTGGAACCCAAGACCCGACTTGTAGAACCGATTCAAGACGTCGTCCTTGATCATATGCTCCAACATGGTGGTCTCCTTTCGCAGAACGGCAGCGAGGTTTTCGCCTACTGCCTGAAGAAGTAACAGATCGACCTGAGATCCGAACTTGGCAACTTGCTTTATCAAATACGAACGCTCGTCCGAAGACCATTCTTTCCGAATGGTCGGATGTTTGCCGGCTTCAATCATAGGAAACAGGTGGTCGTCGATCCATTCGAAAATCCGCTGGAAATGCCAGTCCATGGCTAGTATTTCCTCTTGTTTAAACTCATTCCGGAGTTCCCTGAGATAGAAGTATGCGAGGCGTTCGCACAAATCTACCTGTTCCAGGTCCGTCGGGTCGTCGGGCTCAACGGTTTCCAAGGAAGCGACGCCACTGTCAATGTCGAGCTCCCACACGGTCTGCGTGTATAGTTCTTTGTAATCTCCAGGGCCCAGCTTGCGAAGGGATGTGCAGCTCAGGCCTTGGAGTTGCAGCAGAGGCTGGCCGCTGGAGGCTATAAACATGTCAATGTCAGCAACCAAGTCGCGGCCCTCGGAGTCGGTCAGATACGCGTCAATATTTAACTGTTCTCCGTCTGGAACTCGGTCCATATTCATTAGCCGCAAGGTCCGTATTGATGTCGGCACGAAAGGGACCTGAAGGCTTCCGTCATCAGGCCAGCAGTATGCAGCGAAGATGGCTTGAAACGCTGAGTCCAAAAGAGCGGGATGGATCATTGCCGTAAAGTTAGGAGCCATGTGCGCCGCCTTCGCGGTCGCCATCCCTGACTTTCTCTGGATTCCGGAAAGATGTTTGAAATCGCCTGTGTAATCGAGGCCAATGCCACAGAGACACGCATAGAAACGCTCCATGTCGACAGCATTCAGGCGGGTGGTTGCAACATTTCTCGGGGGCAGCATGGCAATATCAAAGTCAGTTGGCGAGTCGAACTTAACGCACAGTCTGCCTGTGGCGTTACATTTCCAGTTATTCTCAGCAGTCGCGGCAGAGCTGTAGCATGCCCATTCGGCAGTGCTCAACTCACGCTGTCTCTCGCAGAGTCGTAAGGTAAAGAGGATATCAACGCCCCGGGAGTCGTGTGCCAGCTGGATGGCGCTTGTGATGGAAACATCACGCAGCTCGACATGGTAGATGTCTTTGGACTCGTCCAAAGCCTTTGCCGCCTCCATGGCCATAGCTAGGTAACCTGCCGCAGGGAATATGACTTGTTGCTCAACCTTGTGACCCTCGAGCCAGGGCAAGTCAGACAGTCGCAAGGTGTTAAGCCAGCGAAAGTCCTTGGCCGCATCCTCTGTCGAGCGGACACCGAGGAGCGGATGTGGTGGATTCTTCCGAAACCGAAAGTTGGCTGATTTGGCCGACTCTCGCCAAAACGATTGCGTGTGATCCCATGGATACGAAGGCATTCTGGTTGCTAGGGAGCGAGAGACGGTATGAGAAGGAAAGGCCTCAGCATATGAGGCCATGTCGACAGCATCACTGCCGAGACGAGACCACAAGAAGCCCAGAGTGTCGCTCAGAGCCTCTACATCATCGACATTCCGGGCCAAGGTAGCCTGGTAAGGCAGCTGAGTGCCCGTAGCTCGTTTGAAAGTCTGTCCAAAGGGGCCCTTAAGCGCTGGATGCGGGCCGACCTCGAGAGCTACTTGGCAGGGAATGGCGGCCTGTTTAATGACGAGTTCAACAGCGTCTGTGAACAAGACGGGCTTGATCATATTCTCCTTCCAATACTCGGCCGAGAGGAGATGGGCGTGGATGGAGCTGTCTATGCGCTGGCCGAGGACACTTGAGAACCATTCGCAGGATGGATCGCCCTCCAGCGCCTGGATATTGCACGCCTCGAGCAAACGTAGATACGGATCAGAGCACGGTATCATGTGTGGCGAATGATAAGCTGTGTCAACCTTGAGGACGCGGGCGAAGGTGCCCCGCTGATGAAGCAGCGCCATGGCCTCGTCGACGGCGTCCCCATCACCGGAGAGTGTGACTCCAGATGGTGAGTTGCTGGCGGCAACGTAAAGACGGCCAGAAAACTGCTCGTCACACAGAGCTACGGCGTCGTTATGGGTGAGGCCGGCGGCCATCATGGCCCCCCTTTGGCCATCTGGACCCCGGGCAAGCCCTGCGCAGACGCCACGACAGTAGGCGATTCGGATAGCATCTTCAGCCGAGATAAAGCCAGCGGTGTAAGCAGCAGCGATCTCTCCCGACGAATGACCAATGACACAACTGAAGCGTACGCCGGCGCGGCGAAGCAGCTCGACAACGATGAGCTGGACGGCGGTGCAAAGTGGCTGGGAGACGACGGCCTCACCGAGACGGGAGGCGTCGGCGTCGGCAAGACAATGTTCCGACAGCGTCCACGGAGGTGGCTCCGGCAAGAATGCGAGACTCCCCTCCAACTTCGCCATGAAGCTGCGAGCGAAGTCTGATGTTCGCAGCAGCTCACGGCCCATGGTCGGCCACTGAGCGCCCTGTCCCGTGAAGATGCCGATGATCCTCCCGGCCTGACCGGGATATCTAGCGTCTTCGGCGAAGGACATGGACGTCGTCACCTCGTCCAATTTCTTACGCAGGGTTTGGACCGAGCGTCCAGTGAAGACGGCCCGGAGCGGGAGTTGCGACCGTCTTGCAGCGAGTGTGAAGAGGATTTGCCCCATTTGTCTGCTGTCTTCCACCTCCTCGAGCCTCAGGCGCATTGCGTCAACCAGCCTGCGAAGCGAGTGCTCCGAATTGGCTGAGACGACTAGCGGCGTGACCACGAGATCGCCGCAAGCCTTATTCTGTGTTTCTATTTCAAAGCTCTCGATTATGGCATGCGCGTTGGTGCCGCCGAAGCCAAAAGAGTTGACGCTGGCCCGACGCGGCATGTTCGGCAACAGCTCCGGCCATGGCATGGCATCTGTGACGATGCCCAGACGTGCAGAGAAGGGCTCGATCTCCGGGTTCAGCTTATCAAAGTGCATATTTGGCGGTACCACTCCGCGTCGGACTGCCTCAATAGCCTTAATGAGCCCTGCCAAACCGGCACAACCTTCTAGGTGGCCGATGACTGTCTTGACCGATCCGACCAGTATCGACGCGCCAGAGCTGGTCGGGCTGTCGCCGAAGAAGGCCTCATGAATGGCTCTTGCTTCAATGGGATCTCCGGCTGGTGTGCCTGTTCCATGTGCTTCGAAGAACTGACAGCGGCCCGCGTCAGACGAAATGTCGAGGCCCGCGTTTGCATACGTTTTTCGGATCAGCTCCTTTTGGGACTCGGAACTGGGCAAGGTAATGCCACTGGTACCTAAAGCTCGCATAATCGTTATCAGCGAAGTCACCACGGGGATAGTAAAGGGGGGGACAAGTTCCCGGATCCGTCACTCACGTCCGTCAGAGTTGACACCGGTCTCGCGAATGATGCCATGAATATAGTCTCCATCTTCCAGGGCCCGTGACAATGTCTTGAGTATAACTGCCGCAGCACCCTCGCCCCGGGCGTACCCGTCGGCGGACGTGGACCACATCTTACTGCGACCAGTTGGAGATAGCATGTGCAGCTTGGACTCGGATATCATCATCTCCGGGCCCAGAATTAGATTCGTTCCGGCGGCGCAGGCAACGTCAGACACGCCTAACCGCAGCGCCGTGACCGCCTCGTGTACTGCGACGAGACTGGAGGAACAGGCCGTGTCGATGGTCATAGAGGGCCCTTTCCAGTTGAAAAAATACGACACGCGGTTCGCGAGAATACTTCGCGCGGTGCCCGTCGCCATATACTTGGGCAGATGCTGGGGGTTCCGCAGCAGCATCTCATGATAGTCTCCTGTCATGTTACCAACGTACACGGCAGTGTTTGATCCGTCTGCCTTGAGCGGGATTCCGGCGTCTTCTGTCGCTTCATACACCGTCTCTAGCAGGAGTCTTTGTTGAGGATCCATGCTTTCCGCCTCGTGCGGGCTCGTTCGGAAGAATGCTGCATCGAACTTGCGTATGTCTTCTGAGAGGAGGTATGCCTTTTTGGCGTTTGTGCAACCTGCTTTCTCACCATCCTCATCATAGAATGCATCGACGTTGAAGCGGGAAATATTCTGCTGGACATCTCGCTTCTCGCAAAGGAGGTCCCAAAGCTTAGACGGGCTGCTTGCGCCACCTGGGAAGCGGCATGCCACACCGACGACAGCGACAGGCTCCTTGGTGCTTGTTTGGATACTCATGATGATCCTGGAACTTCCTCTTTGCGGACGGTGCTGGTTTTGCGGTAGTGATGATATTAAAAGGGGGTTAAGAAATAACGTGCATGCGAGGCGGGCCAATGACGATGCGCACAATAACGATGAGCCAGATTTATTCAACTATTTGAAGACGACCGAGATGAGATGGAAATAGTTCGTTCCGAGGAGCCCGGATACCACGCTTCTTCGCCGACCTGGGCAGTGGAAGTCGCCGACTTTGGTTCGCTGCCTTTCGTGAGTTCTTAACGGCTCATCCCCTGTGGCTCCGGTCCTCTTCGATGGGTTCGCTGCCTATTATGACTTCATAACAGCCCATCTCATGTGGCTCCGGGTCCTCCTCGATCAATGGTATTCTCTTTCAGATCTTGTTTTCGAGCTTGAATCAACGTCACAATGCGCCAAGTGTTCTCCTCGGCTCTCTTCGACTTCGAGTTTCTCCGTGTCCTCGGCGCCGCCCCGTATCACGGTGCTGAGATCGGCGAGTGCCTCGAAGCAGCATCGCGGATCAATGACGGCGACCCTGAGAGCTGGTACCGCGCCTGGATGAACTTGGGCCGCAGGGCCCTGGCATCGGCTGAAGATGCCCAAGCCCGCAACGACAGGACGGCTGCTTGTTGGGCATATCTGCGAGCTGCCAACTACTTCCGGGCCAGCGAGTTCTTCCTACACTGTACACCAGACGATGACCGTATCCTCGCAGCGGCTCAGAAGAGCGTCGATGCCTTCGACAACGGCTGGGTGCTACTGGATGCGACGGTGTGCAACATCGTCATTCCCGTCAGTCAGGGGCAGACACTACCTGGCCGCCTCTACGTCCCGTCTGCGCACCAGAGACTCGGCGCCGGAAAGCTCCCAGTCATCGTTCAAACGGGTGGCTTTGATTCGACGCAGGAGGAGCTATACTTTTATGGCGCGGCTGGTGCGCTTCCCCGGGGCTACGCTGTCCTCAGCTTCGACGGTCCGGGACAGGGGCTTCCTCTTCGGAGAGACAAGCTTCGGCTGAGGCACGACTGGGAGTTCATCACGGGCAAAGTCATCGACTACCTGGTTTGTGAGCTTGCTCCAGAACACGGACTCGATTCCGGTCGGCTCGCCATCTACGGGGCCTCTCTCGGCGGCCAGCTCGCGCTGCGGGGGGCATTTGACCCGCGCATCAAGGCGTGCGTGTCCGTTGACGGGCCCTATGATCTCTTTGATGTGGCACACAGCCGCATGCCTTCGTGGTTCATCAACGGCTGGCTCAGCGGCTGGCTAAGTGACGGCATTTTCAACCTAGTAGTGAACGGGCTTGCTGCCACCAACTTCCAACTGCGGTGGGAGTTTGGCCACAGCAAATGGGTCTTTGGGGTCGACTCGCCGGCCGAGGTGATGCGGGCCATGCAACGTTTCTCCCTCAAGAACGACCGTCTCTCCAAGCTGCGTTGTCCGACGCTCGTGACCGGGGCGGCCGATACGTTCTACTTCACGCCAGCCCAGAATGCCGAGAAGATATTCGAAGGCTTGAGCCAGCTCCGACCCGCGGAAAAGGAGTTGTGGATCGGCAGAGGGAAATCGACCGGGGGCTTGCAAGCGAAGATTGGCTCCCTCGCGCTCTTGCACCACAAGGTCTTTACCTGGTTGGACAGACAGTTTGGGATCCAGAGATCGGACGCTATGATGGCAGGGTGTCGAGCCGACTAAGCAAAATCTCCGTCAATAACCCCATGCTTGGCATCTGCCTATATATGCTTGGCTGGAGGTGGAAGGGAAACTCGCCGAACATGGTGTAAACTTCTGAGTTTCTTTCCAGCTCCTAGTGATAGGTACATACAGACGTCGCCTTTTCGACTTTGCTTTGACTGCCTCTGCCCTCCATACGCTGTCGTCTCCTTGGTACGCAATGTTCGGCAAGCTTTACTCTTTCATGCCCAACGGCAGGGTCTATAAGGTAGAATGGCAGCGTTTCCCAAGGCCTGCCTCGCCCACTCGCTAACCCCTTCGACGACATTACATAGGTGCTCGCCGCAGCGAAGCTCAACGGGCTCGAGCTGGAGGTAGCCGAATATCAGCACATGGTAACGAACCGAACGGCCGAGTTCCTGTCCAAGTTTCCGGCCGGGAAAGTGCCGGCCTTTGAAGGATCAGACGGCCTCTGCCTGAGCGAGTCGGACGCCATCGCCCAGTACGTTGCGCAATCGGGCCCTCGGGCAGAGCAGCTCCTCGGCCGGGACGCGACGACGGGTGCTCAGATCCGGCAGTGGATCAGCTTCACCGACGGAGAGGTGACGCCTCACGTGCTCGACCTCGTCATCTGGCGGGTTGGGATGGGCTCGTACGACGATCAGAAAGAGGTCCGGGCTCTTGCTCGGTTGGAGAAGGCGTTGGATGTTGTGGAGGGACGTCTTGGTGGTCGTCGGAAGTGGCTGGTTGGTGATTGGGGGTTGAGCCTTGCGGATTTGACGCTTGCTTCTGCTCTTGTTTGGGCTTTTCTTCATGTTATTGATGGGCGGATGAGGGAGAGGTTTGTTCATCTTACTGGGTGGTATCTGCGCATCATAGGGGATGAAGAGGTCAGGGATGTGTTTGGGCCGCCGAGTTTGATATCGGTAAGGCGTGCCAGCTCGGAGAAGACTTGAGGGTAGTACCTATAGTAAGTAGTATGGATTCCCGGCTGTGGTGTCTGACTTGTGGTTGCTGCTGTCGGTTGATGCCCTTGCTCGATTATGGTTAGTTTCAGGTTGGTGTTGTCTTCCCGTCTTGGAAAACAGACTCCGGCTCATTGTCGTATGTAAGATCCTTTTCTCGACGTCCTCGGCCATAGCAGCAGACGTTGCTAAATCAACCCTTGTCCAAAGAGTGCTCTCACTGAGTTGGGGATTCTCCATCCCCTTTCCCCTCGTCTTGACGCTCAACGGTTCTCCATCGCCTGGATGAATCGTAACAGTCTTAAGAAGCAATATAACAATCTCAAGTACCTACCCACTCTCTTAATCATTCTAAGCAATGTTTCCCCGTTCCCTAGGCTCGTGGTACGCTGTGGTCGGCTCTATACGATGTAGTTACTTCAATATTCGCTTTGTTTCACGACGATATCCGTGTAACAGACATGTACGCCGGCTGATTGGTGACTGCGAGTATTTCCAAGTCTCATGCTCTCAATAATACATACATACAACTCCGCAGATACGCCCCCATCTATATCTCGAGTCTTACAGCTTCCCTTCCTCAAGACAGTAGCTCCTTAAGAGGAGCAAGCCCAAAAGAACGGCTCTCAAAATCAAGCATAACGTAAAGCCTCTTCAGAAACATGATTCCCAGCAGCACAACTTTCGCATCTCCATCCTCCGTCCTGCCATATCTCCACACGTTGATGTTCAGATAGCACGAGCCTCTCCCTTTCAGCCTGGTGACGTAGTCTCGAGGCCGAACCGTGTAGTTTGCTTTCCCCTCAAGCTCGTAGATCAGGTCTGGAAACTGGTCTGTCGCTCGGCAGGGCACCGTGTACCATTTCTGCGTGGCCGTGTTGAATCCGGACGAGCCCTGGTTGCTGATGGCGTCAACCTCTTCTTTCGAAGCCGGCATCGCCCCGACATGCCGTGTAAGCCAGGCGTAGGCCCTAGATGATAACGGAGCGCCGAGACCTTCGGATCCTTCGTCCAGCAAGGCGAGCGTGCTGTTGTCGTCGCCGCCGCCGCCGCCGCCCTGAGAACGGCCTAGAGCAAAGTTAGGCGACTCGCCAACCTTGGTTCGAATCCAGTAGCCGGTCAAGGCAGCACTCCAGTAGTTTTTCCTCGGCGGCCGAACCGGATAGAAGGCATCTTCAAGCCACGGCGGGTTCCGGACAGCAAACGTCTGCATACGGGTATCATGATACAGCTCCGTATCAGTGCCGCCAAAGACGAGTTTCGCCTCGCCGCCAAGACAAGACTCGGTCGACGACAAGGCCGAGCACGAATGCCAACCAACACGAGGGCCCAACTTGCCAGCCCGCCACGACTGGTAATGAGCAGGGTGCGAGGCCTCGCTGAGACCGGCCGTCACCGGAGCCAGGCCGTAGATGCCGCCGAAGGGGACCGTGGGGATGGCCTCGGTGGGATACGGGAAGTTGGACAGCTGGAAGATGGTCTTGGCCTGGCAGACGGGACCGACGCAGACGGTATCGGCGCCGTAGTCGACGGTGAAGTTGGGGGCGAAGGCTGTCATCGGCCAGCGGATCTGGGCCAACGAGGTGCTGTTTTCGAAGCTGGTTGAACGCCTCTCGTCGAAGAAGGTCTGACCTGCTTCGCCGACGCAGACGACCGGATCATAACGACCCATGCACCGCCCGGACCGGACGAAGAGCGACATCCACGTCCAGTCACTCAGCACCGTCAACTGCTGGCCACCGACTGTGATGTTGAAGAGAAATCCGAAGCCGTTCCAGACAGCCGGCACGGCCACCGCGGCCTGAGCAGCACCGGCCGCCACGCTTAAAGCTGCCATGAGAATCCCGAGCATCTTGTTTCAGCGGAAGAGTTTCTGGTTGTTTCTCCCATCGTCTCACTGACAGCTCTCTTCTTTTCATATGTAGCCTTCGGTCGTTTATTCGCCGAAGAAGGAGAACACGGTCGTGTTAGACGCTCGGCTTCGACGCGCCGACGCGTCTTTATTAGTTCCATGCATCAACGGTTGAGACTGAGGGCCAGTAGTGCATGTCAATCTCTAAATCAATGCAATTCAGAGGGCTCTTTTGGAGGCCGCCAGCGCTTTAGGAGTTGATCAGTTGCTACGTCTTTGTTGTCTCCCTACCTACCTAGTTGGTTGGTTGATGTGGCTTCGTTTCGCTCTAACAAGACGATACGATACATACACCCTCTTAACCCCAGACCTAGAACCAGAGACTTTAAATATCCCTATAAAGGCTTCATGCAGTTACGCTTCTTGTCATCACGATAGAACCCTGTTATAGATGCTATCAACACTACATACATAAGCATGAACAGACAGACCCCCTTCATTCCATTCCATACCCTCGATAACAGGTCCCTCCCCTACTCAGCAAGTCAAGTGTAGCGCCCAGCACACTCTTCACATGAGCCTCGAGATGAATGACATTGCCATACACGGCGCCAACCATGTCGGCAACGTGAGACCTGCCCACCGTCCCGCCTCTCACCGCCGGCGCCGGGGGCACGAGAAGCATGCAGGTCAGCGACGGCAACCTCTTCTCGATCTCGCACACGGACTGCGACAGAATCTGGACGAGGACCGACGTCTGTATGGCCGGGGCAACGAGTGTGGATGGGATAAAGGTGCCCATCTGGATGCAAGGCAGCGCCAGTAGCGCCTCGTGGTCGCAGCAGCTAACCATCTCGTGCAGACGAGTGGCGATGGCGTCGACATTGTGTAAGATGCGAGCGTAGCACGCCGTGATGAGGAGAATCGTCGTCGTGCCCGAGTCGCCGCTGTGAAGCCGATGGCTGGAGCCCAGCAGCGGCGGCGACTCGGAAGAGCTCGAGCAAGAGGGCGAGGGAGACGGACTCGTGAGCGCCGTCATGATGCCCAGTAGCATGTTGAAGGCGCGGGCGGTGAGGCCGATGGTCTTCTCGAGCCCGTCGACGTCATCGACCATCACAGCTTCCAGGAGGTTCTGCTGCAACATCAACAGCTGCCGTTCGGGGTCGTTGTCGTATCCTGGTGGCGACCCGTCCTCGAACACCGTCTCGGGAGGACAGGGAGTCGTGCCGTACAAGTAAAAGTCATCCATGTCGCACGCGGCTGACAGCTGTTGCTGCTGCTGCTGCTGCTGCTGCTGCTGCTGTTCGTAGTCAATGTCAAGCATCATGTTGGAAACCATGGGCATGCCATGTCGATAGTCGTCCTCGGCTGCCAGCAGGAAGGCCTTGTCCATGGCCGACGCAGTCGCCATCAGAAAGTCGGACGACTGCGGCTCAGGTATGGCCACGATGGTGGGCGAGGCGGACGGGGCCGTCGCGTGGCCCGACAGGTCGACGCTCTCGGCCATGGGCACGCCTGCCTCGACGCACGTCGCCGGCGTGCTGTGGCGCGACTCGCGGAGCGTCGTCGACGGGGATGAGCGTGGAGAGCGGCCATTCTTGTCCTGCTTGTTACTACTGACGGGCCTCCCCAAGCGCAGCGGTGGGCTGTAGGTGCATCGTTCTCCAGCCTTGACACACCGCTGGCAAGCCCTGCTCTGACTCGAGGCTCGACTGCAGCGCAGCTTTTGTCTGTGGCAGCGGTCACAAGCCAGTCTCTCGAGTCGACGTTTGGATCCGTCCATTGGTCCGGTCCGTCCTCTGCGAAGCTATATATTATCGTGTACATACATGCATTCAGGGGCAATCTGTGGAGCAGGGCTGACTCGGTGCCCAGCAAGTCGGTTGAGCGACGGTAACGTCCAAGAGGTTATGGTGTCGAGAAAAGGCTCCCGCGACACTTATAAGTTATATCCGCAGAGGCTTCGATGGAACGCTCGAACCGTCGTCAATAAAACCCGGACTACCCGCCAAGCTGGGGCATCGCGACGTGACACGTCCATCAACGTGTTATCCATTGTCAACTGAGGTGACACTCCCGGATGTCGGCGCATGAATTGGGGTCTTTGAGAGCCCACTCCCCTTTTCTCGGTCACAGCGGGCTCATTACCTCGTCGATGCCGTCGATTTTCCTCCAGTTCATCTTTGGCCGGCTTCTGAGCTTCATAGTTGTCGTTTCGTCGAAAAAGACGAGAGTTTCAACCGGGCTGTGCAAGCTTCTTTATACGACTCGTCTCAGACCAACCTGCAGTTCGGCTGGGAAGACGCGCTGGGCTCCTGACAACTGCGGGTCGGACATGTTGCATCAAAGCGCGACAGAGATACCGGGCGGCTATCCTGTCTTTTACGTCTGATCCGAGAAGGACCTATTGTAGAGGCATGCATATCAGATGCTCAAGCGTACCCCAATTGCAGAAAAGGGGGGGCGGTCACAGCGGTAGTTTGCGGTAGTCGTAGTTTACCTACCCAGATAGGTCTGCTGTTAGCGAGATCGACCAGTTGCAAACTATTGTATGTTTATGGAGAGGTTGCTTCGTCGACCACTGCTGAGTCTGTCGAAGCCGACGGCGTAACACGTTGACATGAGTTGTATCCGAAGCGAACAGCTGCAAGCGAGACGCCCATTCGAGCGAAACGCCTTGATCGGCCTCTCCGCCGTCCCGCGTGAGGCCGTGCCGGAGTCGGAGCCGCCGAATGCAGTCGTCGTCGTCGTCGTCGTCGTCATCTCCGGTGTTGTGTGTGATTAGATGTGCCACGGAGAGGGGGTTGTGTGCGAGTTGAAAAGTCCCGTCTCATCACGTGACGCTTCACTTCCCCGAACCGGTAGCTTCAGCGGGAAGCTCTCCCGAAGGGCTTCTTCAGCATCCCCGCGACCAGCCTCGCGCAAGAAGCCGCCGCCGCCGCCGCCGCCGTCAGCCCTTGCGCCATCAACCCACTCGTGAACCTGCCGAGCGCTTTCGAGAGCGCCGCAACAAAAAGGCCATCATCTCTTAAACAGTCCTCGCCAGTCATTCGCTTTCTCCCCTCCCTCCCTTTCCTCCCCAAACTCTCACACAAATGTCCCTACCAAACCCAAGCCAGACGCCTCCCCTCCTCCTCACCAAGCGACTCAACGCCTTCTTACACGCCAATCAGAGCCCGCTGCTGCCGACGCTACTCCTCGCCACCGCCCACGGCAAGCTTCTCGCCCACGCCGGCGCTCATCCCGTCTCGACGCTGCGCACTCACGCTACTGTCGCCGCCTCGTTGCTTGCCATCCACACCTCAGCCTCCGTCGAGGTGCCGTCAGCGCTTCCGGGCGCTGCTCGCTGCCCTCCTTCCGACGAGAGCGCCGACGATGAAAGCGCCGCGGCCGCCGACGACGACGACGACGATGATGATGATGACGTTGACGATGATGACCACGTTGCTG
The DNA here is from genome assembly GCA_001633055.2 of Ophiocordyceps polyrhachis-furcata BCC 54312. Classification (NCBI taxonomy): domain Eukaryota; kingdom Fungi; phylum Ascomycota; class Sordariomycetes; order Hypocreales; family Ophiocordycipitaceae; genus Ophiocordyceps; species Ophiocordyceps polyrhachis-furcata. The sequence continues at coordinate 421,103 of LKCN02000013.1, read as the reverse complement.
CTATAACTCACGCTCGCGCTCAGCGCAGAGCCGCCGGAAAGGCCGTTCAACCCGCCGCAATAACGGTGCAGCTCAGCGGCGGCACCGTCGTCATACGCCGCCTAAAGTGCAACCTTCTGTTCGTCGCCATCGGTCCTTCGGCTCAAGACTATCATCCTCCCCAGCAACATCATCATCACCACCACCACCATCACCACCACCATCACGATAACGGCGATGCCGGCGGCAGCCCCAGCGAGGCTGAAAGCATGGCCAGCGCCGGCGGTCACACCACAAGCAGCCTCGAGAGCGTCGGCGCCGCGTCCGTCGTCGCCATGAGGAGGCACGCTGGTGAGCTCACCCGCTGGCTCGACGACAGGCTGGGCACACTGAAGGTCCCCCGAGAAGACGGCTCCATCGTCTCCGACTGACGCCGCTTACTGATTACTGCTTTGAAGAGATGGGGAATTGATCAAGCGACTTTCGAGGAGGGGGGACACGCCTGCTACAAAGAATGCACAAAAATGCACTTATAAGCGATGGGTTTACAAATGCCCGGTTTTGGTTGAAAGATGTGCTTGCATGGCTAACCCTAGCGGGCGTTTGGGGTGCATTATCCGCTACTATGTATGAGATACCATTTGGAACGCGACAAGTTTTCAGTCGGAACAAGCCAACTTTGATATTTGCTGTCATCCACCACGGAGGCGGATGCTCATCACGAACAATCGACTCCTATCGTGGCATCTTGCCAGTTGTCTCCTCCAATTTGACACTAAAGCAAAGCATTGAAGACGTCTTTTCCGCTCAAAAAAAAAAAGGGGGGGGGGGCGCCTCGGTGAGAGGAAACTCGTCCGAGGCCAGCTTATTTATATGCGACGCGACTGCGCTGGCAACGTCTGTCACTTATTCGATACTCATTCGCATAATGCCATCGTTAGTATCAACCATGCCCTGGAACCCCACCCGTCCCTTACCGCCCAGGCGTCCGCCAGCGGTGCCCACGGCGGCATTACCCGGCGTTCCAGCCATGCTCCCCGAATCGCTCGGAGCGCTGCTGCCGGCTTTTTCACACCCCGTGCTGCCCGATCGCGAGCCCCAGGACCCGCCTTCGCGCTGCAACGGGCTCTGCAGGATGGGCGAGTTGTGGACGCTGAGACCGGGGCTGACGGCCCGGCGCTTGAAGTTGATAGGGTCGAGGTCGTCATCGCGTCGGCGCTTGTTGTTGATTCTACGAGTGATCTCGGCCGCGCTCGGCCCAGAAACGCTGCCGCTGTGAGAGCCCTGCGTGGTGTGGCCGTCAGTCGAGGCAGCATAAGGTGTGCAAGTACCTAGGTGGGTAGGGAAAGGCGCATACCGTGTAGCAAGAAAGCCCCGCGAGCGACGGCGAGTCCATGGCCGTATCTTCGCTGACACCCGACGAGGAGCCCCGTGGCAGAAAAGCGGTCGGCGGTGGTGTCGTCCGGGCGCCACCCATGCTGCTCGACTCGGAAAACGTGTCCCAGAAGGTCTTTCCCTTAGAGTTCTTCAAGGCATGCTGCTTGAAACTGCTCGACAGGCCCGTAGTCAGGTCGGCCATTATGTCGTCTTCAGGAACATCGTCAGCGGACTCCTGGTTCGTCCAATTGGGCGAGGAGACAGCACTGGTCGCCGCAGGCGCATCCGAGCTCAAGGCCGGGACGCGAGACTCCAAGCCCATGTCGCTCTCGCGAACCTGCTTGACGACCTCGGCTTCGCGACGGGTCTCGGCATCGGCCGGGGCGCCTTCTTCTGCCAGGGCGGCCCGGATTCTGGCAAAGGTCTTAGTCTTGGGCTAGGCAGAGAGAAACAAGTCAGCCAATGCCAGTAGATGGCGACGCGCGCGTCCTCACCAAGAGACTTCCGCGGCGGGTGACAGCCCGCCTGACCACGTTCCTCTGACCGTCGCCGCTGCCAGCATCGGCGTCACTCTGGGACTTTGCGCCCTCTTCGGCCTCGACATTGGATATGTGTAGTTGATTGGCCTGCCAGCTGATGCTCTCTCGCCTTGCGCGGGTGGTGCTGCTCGGTGGCGAGCGTGACAGACAGGCCGCAGAGAGGTTGAATCCCAGGCCCAGGGGTCCGCGAACCTTCTTCTTTGGATGTCTGCGGGGCCGCTGGCGCTGTTGAAAGCTCATGAGGCTGCTCATTGCAGGCGAACCCAAGGGGGCGATGGGGCCGGCAAGCGCCGAGGGAGTGGCCGCTTTGGCCAAGGGCGTGGTGACGTAAATCTCGTCCATGTCCTCGTCCATGATGTCGTCGTCGCCGGACGAGCTGGAGGAGCCCGACCCAAGGGCGGGAGCGCTGCCTAGCGAGCCGTTACCGCATGGTCTTTCTTGATGTCCCATGACGGACCACAGCGACGACGATGTCTGCTCGGGCGCAGGGTACAGGCCACGGCGGCTGGGAATGGCGACGGCGCGGTCCGCCATGGTAGGCGACGAGTCCGGCGAGGACTGCTCGGCAAGGGTCGAATGATGTAAGCTGGTGGCAGCACGAGAAAAGTCGAGGCCGCGCGAGCGGCGGGGCAGGATATTGGTGGGCGACGCATAGATGTGCGAGTGGTCGAGTTTGGGCGACAGCGGCGGCGGTTTTGCATAGGGATTGGAAGCGGCCGGCGGCGGCGGCGTGAACTTCCGAGGCGGGACGTGAAGCGCCAGCGGGCGCATGGCCGAGGATCGCGGCGTCACGGGCAGCGGTTGTCCGACGATGCTGCTGTCGTCCTTTGAGGTACGGCGAGAGGGCTCGGACAAGGGCGGCGAGGGCTTGCAGGGCGTGCCTCCGCTGTCGGACAGCGAGCGCGTCTTGGCAGGAAGCGGTGATCCAGGCCGCGCCATGGCCTCATTGGCGGATTCGCGGTTCATGGCTGCTTGAAGGGGCTTCACGTTTCCGTCATACGGTCGGTGCGGCACTGCAGAGCACCGCAGACGGCGTCATTCTCGCTCAAGCTGACGAGTACGATGGATTGAAGAAAGTGACCTTGACGTAGAGCGATTCAAACCGGTTTCGAGAGGGGAGAAGCTGAAGAAGGAAACGACGTAGTGGCAGCTTCTAGTGGCAGCTTCACCAGCCACGATTTAACCGTCACGAGCGCTCGAGACACGGCCTACCTACCCGGGAACGACCGTTGGCGGCGTTCGTATGTACGTCGTATCGTGCATGTATGTACATAGCAAATGGGTGTATGTCTTGGTCTCTTGATTCTCTGTCCAGCTCTTTCTACCTAGGAGATATATAAGTGCTTCTTACTAGGTAGTTAGGTAGGAAAAGCCTATATCACGATGAATCCGCCTCGGGTCATCATCGCCAAGAATCCGTGACTACACACAAGCTTTCGTCAGCAACCCACCCCTCACCCCCTCTCTCCGGGGCGGGATGCAACTGTCCCGGAGCGGGGCTTCGTCTCGACATCCAACTTCAACTCACCTCCCTCTCTCCGCATATTATGAGCGCTGTGCAGCGACTACAAAGCCTTCAGAGCATTCTCCAACCGATATCGCGAGCCTTCTCACGAGGTATACCATCGACGACCTGGATTTCCGGCCTTGCCTGACTCAATCCTTGTAAAGCAGCCATGGCGTCGAAAACCGATTTGCAAACCTACAAGTTCAACCACTCCATGTACGCTTCCACCACCTCCATTGCAGTGCTACTCCCTCACTCAAGTATAGGATCCGAGTCAAAGATCCCACTGAGTCCGGTAAGCCCGGATTTGCGAGGCACCGGAGGCCCACGACTGACATGACCCAGTCAAGTTCTACAACCTCTTGGGCATGAGCGTCATCAAGAAGCTCGAATTCCCGGAGGCAAAGTTTGACCTCTACTTCCTCGGCTATGATAGCCCCAGCGCGTTGTCCCATGGCAACGAGTTCGCCGACCGCGAAGGCCTGATCGAGCTCACTCACAATTACGGCACCGAGAACGACCCGGACTACAAGGTCAACAACGGAAACAAGGAGCCGAACCGTGGCTTTGGTCACACCTGCATTAGCGTCGATAACATCCAAGCTGCCTGCCGGCGTATCGAGGACGCAGGTTATAAGTTTCAGAAGAAGTTGACGGATGGCTCGATGAAGCACATCGCCTTTGTTTTAGACCCCGACGGCTATTGGGTGGAAATCATCGGCCAGAAACCACTCGAGGAGACGGCAGACGTGAACGTGACCGACGTGACCACATACCGCATGGCAAGGATTGACTATCGATCTGATCGCCGCGAGAGCACAAGCTAATCCGCTGTCCAGAATCACACCATGATCCGGGTCAAGGATGCTGAAAAGTCCCTCGCCTTCTACCAAGACATCATGGGCATGACCCTTATGAAGACAAACGAGGCCAAGGACGCCGGCTTCAACCTCTACTTCCTTGGCTACCCGGGAAAGCAAGGCACTCCCAAGGACGGCAAGACGAAAGACCGCGAAGGGTTGCTGGAGTTGACGTGGAACTACGGCACCGAAAAGGAAGTCGATTTCAGCTATCACAGCGGCAACGAGGAGCCCCGGGGCTTTGGCCACATCTGTGAGCCATCACTCTGTGATCGTCTGATCATTTGGCGGGGCTAATTATGTGCCTCCAGGCGTTTCCGTCGATGATCTTGACGCTGCCTGCCAGAGGTTTGACGACCTCAAGTGTAGTTGGAAGAAGCGACTGCAGGACGGCCGGATGAAGAACGTGGCGTTTTTACTCGACCCAGACGGATACTGGATCGAGGTTGTGCAGAACCCCAGATACGGAGACAAGCACCGAGTGTAGACGGTGGCGCGGTACCGGGGTCCGAACGGGCACGTTTAGTAGACGACGGGCCATCGAACGAGATGTGCGCGTGCAGAGTCGAGGAACGCGCTGATGTAACGATCTTTATGGGACGTTGATATATGCCAGGCACTATATTCGGTTATTGATCAGTTGCTTTCAAGCCAAGATGACAGGGACCAGTATATATGTACACAATTGACGGCATATGCCACGAGTAGGCGACGCTGGTGGTTGATTTACGCTTCTACAAGCATTCATACATACGTCCGTCACTCAACATACATATGGAGGCAAATACGAATATATGTTAGTAGTTAGATAAGTTATAGCACATCCCGCCTCCCGACAACTATAACTGAAATAGAGATTAGTAGGTACGGGTTGATTTTGATAGGTTCATGCCTAGGATTGACGATTACGCACGGCAATATCTTGAGAGCTCCCCGCAAGTCCCTTGATAATACGGGGAAGCAGGGCCCGGATGTCGGCTTCGAGCCTGGCGTTACATTCCACTCCGACCCCCCTGAGCTCCATCCAGTCCATCCATGCCCTTTTGTCATCCCACCGGCCTCGGGCCCAGCGTTCCGGTTGCTGAGGCTTGAGTGAGGTGATGACAAGACTAAGTAAGAGCCACGGCAGTGGGTAAGAAGTTCTATCGTGTTGGCAGGCAAATGATAGTTAGTTGGGACGTATGTATGTACGTACATACATACCTAGGTATCTGGCTATGGAAAGGCGAAAAGGGGAGGGGGGGGGTAACGTAGCAGCTTGTTCGATTCAACTCCATGGGAAGCAAACTGACCCAACCACCGTGATGTGTCTTGTTGTGCGTGACGCCACAATCGCCTCTCAAGAAGGACCACGGATGTCGTCCATGTTCCGCATATGTGCACAACCATACGTCAGTTACGGTGCTCAGAACGGCCGGCATTAAGGGACGATGGAGAGAGCCGGTCTGAGAAGCCAATGTTCGTCCTTCCCCCCATGCGCAACGCTTCAGCCTGTGGCGTAACGGCACCGTGGACGATGAGCGCCTCTTCGGGCATCGCGAACACAGGCAAGGTAGTCTTCGAGCTGGCCCAAATCACCGCATACGGCCCCAGAGTTAGTCGATGACTGGAAGTTGAAGAAACCTTGTTAAACGCATCATGGGTGCGCCAATACGCTGCATGCCGGCAGATGATAGAGGACTTCGTCCAACAGTCTCACTCCACGTGTACGGCTTAGATTCAGCGGCATAGCCCCTATCAGCATCGCGGCCCGGCCCCTCCACTACGCCACTACCTGCAAGGCCCCCATTGCTCCGCGAATAGGGCATAGATAGGTACCGGTCAGCAGCTGGTAGTGGGAGCCGGGGCTTGAGGCCGTTGATACCTGTCCAACCTTCCGCAGGCGTCGGATCGGCAGATGCGTAGCGCCTGACGCCGTCAGCTCTCTTAGCAAGAGGAGTCCGGAGCACTGGCCGATGTCAGCAAGGCTAGCGGTGTATAAAACGCGCCACGGCCACCCTCTCTCGCCTGGAGAAGGGCTACAAAGTACTCGATCCCTGAGTATGGCTCCGTCTGCTGACCCCGACGTCTCCTCGCAATCGGCTCGCGCCCTCATACTGGTGCCGGAGACAATCTCGCCGGATGGACTCGCCCTGCTGAGCCCCAGCTTTGACGTCCATGTGCGGCCGGGCCTATCGCCGGACGAGCTCGAGACCATAATCCCGGGCTATCATGGCCTCATCGTGCGGTCAGAAACCAAGGTGACGGCGGCGGTGCTCCGGGCCGGACGCAAGCTCAAGGTGGTGGCGCGAGCGGGCGTGGGCGTCGACAACATTGACGTGGCGGCGGCGACAAGCCAAGGCGTCATCGTCGTCAACTCGCCGGCCGGCAACATTGTGGCGGCGGCGGAACACACGATAGCGCTCTTGCTTGCGACGGCGCGCAACGTCGGACGGGCGGATGCGGGAGTTAAAGATGGTCGGTGGGAGCGGAGCAAGCTCGTCGGCGTCGAGGTCGGACGGAAGACGTTGGGCATCGTCGGCCTCGGCAAGGTCGGTCTCAACGTGGCGCGCATGGCCAAGGGATTGGGGATGCAGGTCAAGGCCGTCGACCCCTATGCCAGCGCCGACCTGGCTCTACAGACGGGCGTCGAGCTGGTGGCCGACCTGGGGAGCCTGCTGGGTGAAATCGACTTCCTCACCATCCACACGCCGCTGCTGGCCACCACGATGGACCTGGTAGGCGAGCCGGAGCTGCGACAGATGCGACCGACGGCGCGCGTGCTCAACGTGGCACGGGGCGGCGTGTACAATGAGGCGGCGCTGCTTCAAGCGCTGGACGAGGGCTGGATCGCCGGGGCCGGGCTCGACGTCTTCACGTCGGAGCCGCCACATTCTGTAGCGGCGCAGCTCGCGCGGCACCCGCGGGTGGTGGCGACGCCGCACCTCGGGGCGTCGACGGTCGAGGCCCAGGAAAACGTCTCGATGGACGTGTGTAAGCAGGTGCGCGAGATTCTTGAGGGCGGACTACCGACGAGCGCCGTCAACGCACCCATCATTCTACCTGGAGAATATCGCAAGCTGCAGCCGGTGGTGAGGCTGATGGAGCAGATGGGCCGGCTGTACACGCATTACTTTGTGCGGAGCAAAGGCGGCGGGCGCAAGTTCGAGGTGGTCTACCACGGAGACCTCGCGTGCATGACCAACACGAAGCCCCTGTTCGCGGCGCTCGTCAAGGGCCTGGTGGCGTCGATTAGCGATTCCAACGTCAACATTGTCAACGCGACGATCATCGCCAAGGAGAAGGGTATCGTCATCAGCGAGACGTATGAGCGGCAGTCAAAGGACCACCAGGCCTACTCGAACCTGGTGACGCTCAAGGCGACGGCTGATGACGGCAGCGAGCAGGTCATCGAGGGCTACGCGTCGGACAAGCGCGTCTACATCTCCAAGCTTGACCGCTTCCGCGCCGCCTTTCGGCCCGAGGGCACTCTCATTATCTTGCACAACTACGACGAGCCCGGCAAAATTGGCTGCGTCGGCATGGCGCTGGGGTCGCACGGCATCAATGTTCACTTCATGCAGGTGGCGAGCCTGGGGGTCGAGGCGGTGGAAGCGCAACGGGACAACGAGGCGTTGATGATCCTCGGCGTCGATGGCGAGGTGGGCGGAGACGTTTTGGACGAGCTGCGTCGGACAGAGGGGGTGCTGGACGTGAGCCTGGTGAGACTGTAGAGGGAAGGGGGGGGTTGTTGAGCTTTTACATTGACCCTCCCCCTTCCCCCCAAGCTGCCTGTTGGTGATGATGCAAGCCATACATATGTATGGCCGCTTGCAGCTTGCGGGATGGGATGGGGATAAGCTTACTCATCATTGAGAAAAACCAGCCATACAGATGATACAGTGCAATTACAGTGCAGAAAGCCTCGATAGCAGGCCATTCTGGGTTGGGTTTGGCACAGTGCACGACAGGCTGCACAGTCAACATCGCAAGCTGACGATGACTCTAATAGGAAGGCGCGCATGTGTGTAATTGCCGGCATAGTACGGAGCACGGATAGAGTTGACCATCTGTTGCAACTTGCAATATATTGTCGAATATGCTATAGATAGGTATGTATGCATGTATGTACATATGTATGTATGCATACATACATATGTATGTATATACAGTGTGCCTGCATCAAAGGGCCGCTATCTGGCTGAAGGTAAAAGGAAGATGCGTCATGGCCATGGGCATGGTTCGGTACGATTTCTGCAGTGCATAGCAGTTCGATAGTTACCTCTTCGGAATTTATTAGCGGAGGCTTAGCTCGTCCCCGTCAGCCTCTTTCCCTCTTCTCCTTCCTTCTTTTTCCTCTACTAACTCTTTCCTTGTTCCCTGCTTTGGGAGCTCTTTCCTAAACCAAACCAATCATCCCCATCTTGTCCCCTGTCTATCATCACATCATCGTTTTCCAGCGAGAGGCCGCCCACCCTCCCACTGTTTTTTTCCCTCCCTCCTCCTATCACCGCAATCAATTCAACACACTGAGCAAAGCCTTCAGAGGCCGGATTTGCCCCTACGGAAGCCGATCCGAGATGAGAAGACATGGTCCCTCTGGAGCTTTTACCAACTTGAGGCCGGTTGTGCTCGGCCTCGGGCGACTGCTGGGCGTCGCGGCGGCGCCTCTGGCCGCTCGCGGCGCCGACTACGATAACGATGGCGAGGTCGCTCCCCTCTGGGTCTTGGCCGTCGCCTCCATGGCGCTGGTCCTGCTGGGCGGCGCATTTGCCGGCTTGACTATTGCGTACGTGTCATCCCACGCACAACACCCCCCCCCCCCCCCCCCCCC
>LKCN02000013.1:364611-380148 GCA_001633055.2 Ophiocordyceps polyrhachis-furcata BCC 54312 | reverse complement strand
ACACACACACACACACACACACACACACACACACACACACACACACACACACACGAACCGGCAACTAGAGTTTCTCTCCCAACACAAGAAGAACAGCGGGAGGATGGAAGGGGGGGGAAAGGAATAATCGGCTCTTTGTGCTCGACGGAGCGTGCTTCTAGACATTGAATCTCTACGTGCCGGCCGTTCTCTTTCAGCGAGGGTCGAAGCAAAGCGACTGGGAGACGCGCCACTTGTGCGCAGAAGCATGAAAAAATGAGGGACTCAACGTTGGAAGAGCTACATGTTTCTCTTCGGAACCACAAGAAGACAGCTATTTGATGCAGCTGATACTTGAATTCGCGTACAGACAATGATATCAAGCGTCTGTATCTATGAGTCTATTTCGAAGTTCACGGCTGCACCCACCCTGTGAAGCGCCCCTTTCGTCGAAACTGCTTTCCCCCCCCTTTATATTTCTAAATCGAGTTATCCAGTAAGAGGGAGATGATGATGATGATGATGAGGCACATTGGCAGGGAAAAGAGATGGAGAAGCAAGAAACGAGAGACACAGAGAGCCGAACGATGAAATAAACGCCTCCTTTCCAACTCCGGAACGCCAAGTGAGATGTTTCTTTCTTCTGCTTCTTCTTCGCCGCCCCCCCCCCCCCTCCTCTCCTCAACAGGTGTGAGTGAGGCTGACTACCAGCAGGAATAACCGCCGTCGATGAGAAGATTGCTGCCGGTCATGAAGGCAGAGGCGTCGGACGCGAGGTAGACGCATAGGCCGTTGAGCTCGTGAACGCCTCCCAGCCGATTCTGAGGCGTAAGGCTGGTCCAAACCTTCTTCTGGGCCTCGAGGGCGGCGACGCGGTTGAGGGCCGTGTCCATGTAACCGGGAGAGATGCAGTTGACGCGAATCTTGTGCTTGGCCCACTCGGCGGCGATGGACTTGCCGAACTGGATGACGCCGGCTTTGGAGGCGTTGTAGCAGCTCTGCTCCTGTGGGTAGTTGACGATGGAGCCTGACATGGAGGCCACCAGGATGATGGACCCGGGCTTCTCGGCCGCGATCATGTGCCGGGCTACCGAGGTGGACATGAGGAATGTGCCGGTGAGGTTGATGTCGATCAGTCGGCGGAACATTTGCGGGTCGTACATTTCCGCCTTGATGTTGGAGTCTGCGATGCCGGCTGCGTTGACGAGGACGTCCGGCACGCCCCAGCGGTCGACGACGTCGCTGACGGCCACGTCTATGGCCTCTGCCTGGCGGACGTCGACGGTGCAGTAGGCCACCGGGACGCCCGACTGGCCGTGGAGTTCGGCCGCAGCCTGTTCGCCCAGCTGGGCGTTTGCGTCGAAGATGACGACGGCCTTGGCCCCTGCCTCGGCGCAGGCCCTGGCCATCTGGTTGCCCAGACCCCGGGCGCCGCCGGTGACGATGACCGTCTTTCCGAACAGGCTAAGCGACTTCATCGTCGGCGGCAAGGCGGCGTGGACGGAAGCCTTGAGAGGCTGTACCGGAGGGGGATGATGGGCTTCGGCCGAACCGGGAGAAGAAGCGTTGCTGCTCGGCGGAGCCGGCGACGCAGCATGAGAGTCTCCGTTTTCACCCCCGTAGAACTTGACGGCCGCCCCCTTGGTTGCCGTCTTCGTCAACTGACGCCGCGTGGCGGCCACGAAGAAGACGGGTGACGGCCGAGCCAAGGCGGCGAGCCGAACGGCGTTGCGGGCCGCGAAGAACATGGTGGGTGAGAAGAAGAGGAGGAGGGGGTTTTTGATGAGTGTTTTTTTTTGGGGGGGGGGGTTGTGTTTGTTGACGACGACGCCTTATATAGAGAGCCCGAGCTCGAGGACTGGTTGAAGCAATGAATTCAAGGAAACTAATATGCCGACAGCTTCAAAAAGGGAGAGACGTCTTGGCGATGGTTCCCGAAACGTCGACCTTGTCCGGGCCCCGCCACACCTTGTTTCGGCCGTGATAAGGGAAAGGGGGGGGTATTATTTAGGGTGTCTCCTTTTTGCCTTTCTCTCTCTTCGCTTATGAAGAGCGGATGGAGGATTCGAAAGAAGGCTGTTGAAGAGAGAGTAGTTGCTGATGAGCGACGGTAAGGAAGAAGGAAACTGAAACGACTTAGTTGAGGAAGTGACTGGTAACGAGAGACGATAAGAGAGTTAGAATGAATGTGAGTGAGTGAGAGACTGAGTTAGAAAGAGAGAAGAGAGAGAGAGAAGAGAACAACTCTCGCAAAAGAAAAGGCCGGGGCAAGAATACAAGTAAAAAAAGACTCACGAACAAAGGGGCAAACAGGCCCCCCGGCCAACGAGAACCCACGGCTTATCCATTGGAGGAATTCGACTTCGCTGTCTCAAAAACGGGGGTGAACGGAATGCTGTGCGGACGAGAGCGGATGGATGGGCCGGGATGGGGGACGTGTGCTAGTGCCGTCGATTCGACCGTCTCCTCCGTCGAGTTGAAGGAAGATGGAGACAAGCTCAAGTGTTATATCACTCAGCTCGAGTCCTCATCTTGTCGGCCGTTTGGTCGTCGTCTATTGTTCGTGTTGCTGAACTGGCCGAAGAGCACCTCGGCAACGGAAGGCCCCCTTTTTTGACTTACCATAAACCCTTTGCCGAATGGGGAAACCAGTAGGGTCTTCTATCGTCCAGTTCACTATGCGAAATGAGGGAAGCCGTAAGCAGTAGGGACGGGGAGAGGGAGCGCTGTCTCACTTGCTTTCGCACTACGGACTCGGCTGCATGCGTGGTAACATAGGCAGGCCGCCTTCTCGATAATGGCCGTAGCTTGCCTTTGTTCTCGTCGGATGGTTTCCGTATATGACCGTCTAGAAAGCAGAGAGACAGAGGCCGCTCGTAACACCGTCCCTCCCAAGAAACGCCGCCGCCTCTGCAAATCAGAAACACCCCCTTCCCCCATTTCATTCGCTGCCGTCAGCCTCTTCGCCAATCAGGTCCAGCAACGAGGCCATATAGGGAGCCTGTCATCTTGTCAGTCAAAGCTGCCGCTCACCTTCTGCCACAGACATCTCCGACACAAATTGAAATGGAAAGGGGGAGGGAAAACCTCCACGTACCATAGCCCGGTTCTCGGCCAAGATCTCAAACAGCCGCGGCAGTACCGGCCGGAACAGCCTCTCGTTCCACCCGCCGCGCTCATCCGTCTTCTTGACGAGCTCCTCCTCGGCATCCGTCTTGACCACGTTACGGGCTATGTTGCGCAAGACGAGAACGGCGCTCAGTGGGATCCCCGCCGCCTGAGGGGGTGCGTTGGGGTTCCGCTCGTCTCGCATCGTCATCGTCTCTTCGGCCGCCACCGTCATCGTCTTGGCCGCAATCACCCACGGCTTCGGCACCCGCTTCGCCTGCGAATCGTGGCTCGGCAGCAGCGCCAGGATATGCGTGTTGATGTGCCGTACGCAGTCCCTCAGCCGCATAGGCGTCGGCTTCTCGTACTTGAAGCACTCTCCCCACGTGCATCGGAACTCGTGTTCCTCGTTGTCGAACTTGCCCGACGCGTTTCGCTCTTGACCGAGGTGCGCCGATAGAATGTGTTCCGCCATCTGCTCCGGCTTGAGGTAAAACTGCCCACACTTCTCGTTCTTCCTCTCCGGGTTGGTCGCCCAAAGGCATCGTCCGTACTCGGCGCCCTCGAAGCTCAGCGGCCGCGCCCGCGCCCGGATGCCGTGTATGATAAATTTTTGCTGCGTCTCGCCGGGCTCCCTCAGAACTTGCGCGTTCGAGTTCTTATACACAGACGTGCTACTCCTTATGAAGTCGGCCGGTGTAATCATCACCTTGCCCGCCTCCTTGAGCGGCCCAGCAAAGGCCGACTGGTAAGCTTGCCACGCCGCCAGCTGCGTCACGAACGAGCCGTTATCCTCGTCGAAGAAGCACTTGACCCAGCGGTGCACTCGATCCGGCTCCTCCAGCTTCACCATTTCCCGCAACAGGTCCTCCGGCATCGGCGCGATCTCGTCGCGCGACGGGAGTCTCCGTTCGGGCAACAAGACAAGCTCCCTCTGCAGCTTTCGCGCCCCGTGGGCCAGCAGACGCACCAAGTGTTCCACCAACTTCTCTGGCTTCGTTGACCGCACCAGGCGGTCCAGGTTCGCCACCACGGCTGTGTACTGGTAGAGGAAGTCCAGACAGGCGTCGATGAGCTCGTCGTCGTTGAGTAGTAGCCAGTCAGCGATGTGCTGGAGCGCCTCCATCGTCACGTCCGCCAGCGTGTTGGTCGTTTCTAGGTTCATCGAGATGCGCGCAAGAGCACGCAGCGCGGTCAAGATGGTCCCGCGGTCTTCCGATTCGAGTTGGGAAAGCAATGTCTTGTACAGGGGGTCGGCGGCCTCGAGCACCATGTAGGGCGTCACCTGCTCCGCAATGTCCAGCGCCAGATGCTTCATCTCGATAAGCGAGTCCTTGACTGGCAAGTGCAAGATGATGCAGAGCAAGTCCTTGAGAGGAGGAAAGTCGGACATGTTGATGGCATTGTCCAGCAACGTCACCATGTTGCGTATGGTCAAGGCGGCCTCGGTGACGAGGACGAGCTCATCGGCGTACCTCTCCGTTTGCAGCGCTTCCGGCACGTCTTTCTCAGTCAAGCCCTGGATTCGCTCCAGGATGTCGGGGGTGCCGTTGTTTCCGTCAAGAATGCCGACGTCGGCAGTCGGCTCAGGGTATAGATCCCAGGACACGACCCAATCGACGTGGTAATGGAGCCGGCCGACCTGGAGCGCCTTGTCGACGAGACCCTCGGCAAGCCCAGGGAAAGCGTCGAATCGGTACTTGTCGCCGCGTTCAAACGATATCTTAACTAAATGATTCAGAGCAAACGCCTGCTCCGCGGGGAGACCACTGCGCAGGGCCATGAGACAGCGCGTGTAGATATTTGGCCCGTCGAAGCCGGCTACAAGGGGGGGGGGGGCACTCATGTCAGCTGGCACGACTGCTCGCTTTCGCGGAAAGGGGGCCTCTATGCACTCACTACCCGGTAACATAGGTTGGCGGTTCGCGGGATCGACGGCTGGCAAACGTTGCAGCGGACGAGGTCTCGGGAACTCGCCGGGAGCATTGGCAGGAGTGGCGACTGGGCGGAGTTGCAGTGGCCTCATGTTCCTAGGCTGATACGAAAGCACCACTTGGGATGTGTTTTCCGCGATAGGCGGATGGTGGACAATGGACGGGCCATGTCTGCTCTGCGGTTGACCGGCCTCGGCCGGCATCGGCTGCAGACTGACGGGATTTGCAGAGAGCGGCGGCTGGGTTGCGGCGGGCGCGACTGCCGCCGGGGCCGCCGGGGCCGGCTGGTGGTTAGCAGCTTGCCTCGGCAGCCGGCTCGAGCCCGTGTCCGGCTGAAAGATGACTCGCTGGGGCGGGGCCTCGCGAAGGCCGCGTGAAGCGCGCGAGCTGGACGTCGGGTTTTCGGCGACAGGGCGCTCACGCGTGGGGGTACCGTCGTCGCCCGAAGCGGCGGAGTCGGTAGCATTGACGTCGCGCTTCCCGCGAAAGTTATCGCGCGTACGCGTCAAGAGGTTGGCGCCCTTGGCAGTCACTTCCTCGAGTATGTCCTTGGGCGGCGGCTCCTTGCCGTGAATAGTGCTGATCTCAAAAGCGGCCAAATTCTTATAAAACTTTTCCTTAAGAGAGAAGGCAGTCGAGGCTTCGTTGTTGGAGTGGATGCCCAGCTCAGCGGCCATGCGGCGCCAGGCTAACTTCTCTTCTGATATTTTGTCATAGCCACCGTTTGCGACGATGTGATTGAATACTTTAAACAGGTCGAGGTGTATGACGCCCACACGAGGCTCCGGGTCGAGTATGGTGCCTCGCTTCGCGTGGTAGTCGCGGAGCTTGGTCATGAATTCTTCATATTCGGGAGTGCGGTCGATGGCATGCATCTGCGCCTCTTGCGGTGAGGCTGTCATCTTCTCGGCCGACCGCCAGCAGGCGGCGGCAGCCTCGACGTCGCGTCCTGAGTCGGCGCCGCAAACCTAGTATGTGTGGTGAGGGAGCTTCGTCGGGAACGAAGGCGTCATACGACAGGGCAATAGAGCAGATTGGAAAAAGCCAGAGCGTTCAACTTCAGAAGTAGGATAGCCTGTAAACACCTACCCAGGCAGGTCGGTAGGCAAAGGCGGGCGACGATCGATCGCGAACAGCTGCAAGGCTCGTCGAGGATAAAGAGGCAGGTTTGGCCTACCAGGTGGCCGCTTACTCAGGTGAGGCTGGCGGCACGTGATGCTGCCCATCAACCAGCAAGTGCCGCCCTCACAATGCGACTTCACAGAGCTTCAAGAGATGGTAATCAGCAACGCCCATGATCTCAGCCTCTGCGGAAGAAGTCTTCTCTGCCGCAGAACATGTCGCGCCCGCCTACGCCCGTATCCTCGTGTCCCCTCCGCAGGCTGCAAGTCCGAGCCGGGACTGAAACCAGCGTTTACGAGGCCGCACAATTCGCCGGCGACATGGTGTTGACGCTGGACGGACAGCGCTCCTTGTCAAGTGGACGAGACTGTTTAATGCTCGTCGTTCACTGCGCCCGCCGAAATATGGTGTGTGCGGGCTGCACTGGCAACTGGCATCGGCCGCGGCTCCGGCTGATACCCTGCCCTCCGTAGCTGTCTATCAGATTGTCTGATCTTTTGCTCCATCACCACGACGCTGCAGACTCGGTCGGTGCCGACAGAAGCGCCCGTCAGTTGACAATCAGGGTCCCCTCACAGCAGCACGAGGTCAGGGCCAGCTTTGAGCATGCCAGGGACTTCAACCTCTCGCTCTGTATGCTCAGCAAGTCTGGCTTCACCATCAGGGATGAAACACCTACGAGCGTCTCTCTCGACTCCTCTCAAGCCAGCGTCGACTTGGCCCCTCGCCTATCATCTATCACGCCCTTGCCCTACGGTCCTGAACCCCAAAAGCCATGGACACTGGCCACTTTGCTCGACTGCGCAAGCGTACCTCCGCAAAGTCCTGCTGAATTGATGCAAAACGTGCCCTCTTCCTTATCCTCTTCCCCTGTGCTGAACACTTCTTCTCGGCAAAGCATGTCAAGCTCGGTGTTCAACCCTTACAATTTATTCACGAAAAATCAAAGTGGTAATCTCTATCAACCGAGGGTCGCTTCCCCGCTTAGGAACTCTTTTCTCCCGAACGAGCAAGGGCATGAAGCTGGTTCCGTGGCGACGACGGCTGTGCGAGGGAGCGAAAATTTAATTCGATCTGCATCCTCAACCATGATCAGGGACCATGACGATCCGGCCTTGTTCTCGGCCTCAAGCAGTGTTTGCAGTGCCACAGAGTCTGCTACTGGCGACTGGGCCACACCTGGCGCCGTCGAGGAACAGACCCTGGTGGCTCAAAGCTTCCGGGACCTAATGCCCCAACGACGTCACCTACCGTTCGCTCCAGAAAGGAAAGCCGATGTGAGCCCTAGCAACGACAGAGCGAAGCGGGTCAGGCAAAGGAACGGAGACGATGATCGGCTTTCCTTGACCACCGGTATCGGTAGTTTCTCAGGTACGCCAGTAGAGAGTAGACATGGGCGCCAAGGAGGCCAAAACGATGTCGGCCAAATTCGCGAGCCAGACGGCTCTCGCCAGTGTTTCGCCAACTCAGAAGATCAGGGCGACTCAACACATGGTGGCACTGGATTGTTTCGAGAAACACGCGCTTCTTTGCTTGTGCCTAGGACGTCCGGTTATGTGCGGCATACGGTAGTTCTCACCGACCCGCTGATGCTTCGGCAGCTCAGCAACTTGACGGCCGGCATCTTCGAACAGTACCAGGCCGACGTCTCGAGGGGGTGCGACGAGGCTCTCTGCGCCCAGTTTTACTTGGAACGTCTGCAGAGCCAACGACGCGACTTTTGGCTCTCCCAACTTGTGGGTGTCGATTCGCACGTCTAGTCCCCGCCTCACCTTGACCTCTCAGACAAGGAGAAACGACTTTCTTGTCAAGCACACGAGTACGGAGCAAGGATATCTGCCCACCTCGTATGAGGTGGAGGCGTGCGGAGCATGGCGTCAGGCGTCTGGTTGCATCGACCTCGTCCCATACTAATTCCGTGCAACGACCATGAGTCTGGAATTGTTATTTATCGTCCCGGCTCCCACGCTTCGTGATCGAGAATCTTGCTGGTCAAACGTGTGAACGACCGTGGCTGCCAAGAGGAGCGGAGCACTACCAGACGACCGATTCTTTACAGTTGGTGATGTTATTGGCAGGTTCGAGCACCTTGGACTGCGAAGATTTGGTTCTTCCGTCAAACCCCCATGTCTCCACTTGTCCCTCGACGGCGTGGTTCACGATGGCGATACGACTACAGCGAGTATGCCAAGGCCAGCGCTTCATCTCATATCCAACCCCAGGGCGCCCCCACGACTGACTGACTGATGACGACGCGGCGGTACAGTGAGCGTTGTCGATGGAAGGGTTGGGTTTGACTTTCTGCGTGAGATGATTACACCAACGGCGTCCGGCCGGCGATTTACCTCTTGTAGGTTAAAGTTCTGCCCCTGCGGTCGAGACGGCGCCAAGAGGAAGCACTGCGGAGAGGGGAAGCAACCACCTGACCATGAGCTCCAATGGGGTTGAAAATTTCCGACTAAGCAAAGCTTCCACGTGGATTGCAAGAGGCTCAACGCCCCTGAAAGATGCTCCGCGCAAAATGCCGACTGATGAAAAGGAGAGGGGGAGGCGGAGGGGGCGTGGTTCCGGTTTCTGCATGCATAATGTACGTATGTACACTCACCCCCCTGACGGCCTGTTTTCCCCCAGTCTCAAGAAAGCGTGCAGAGTGGGCTTCGATGACCCTATCGCATAAGCCTCCGTGTAGCTCCGTGCTGACCTGGCCAATGGTCAGCTTTATTTTCAAGCGTTTCGGTCATGAATCTGTTTCTCTCGTTCTCCCAAGGCAGGCCCGTCTCCCCGCAAGACCCCGCAAGACGACGGGCCGAGAAAGGAACGGTAGTAGCAGTGGCAAGGGCCGAGAGCCTAATGCCAGTGGGCTTGCCGGGCCAACTTCTCGTCGACGGGTGAAGCGAAATCTCGATCGATAGATAATCTGCTATGCCGTTGGATGCGGCAAGCATGGCTTTTTCTGGCATCGTGAATGATGTCGGACTCGTCGAGCAAGGGCCTTTTCTTGGCCAGCATCTGAATGTCTATGGCTTTCCGGGCCTCGTCGGCAACCAGCAACGGATCTCGGGGCACGAAACGACGTCGGAGCCGAAATCGGAGAGAGCAACGGATCGGCAGGGAGACAAACAGAAACTGCGGAAGAAACAGGTTTTACGGTCCTTTTCCACTGCAGACTGACTTGATGCTTTGCGACAGGTCCAAGAAAGGCAGGTTGCAGGAGGCAAAAACGAAGTATAATTCGAAGTCGAGAAGAGGTGCTGGAATGAAGGTCCCGTGGGGGAGATGAGAAGACAGAGACAAGAGAGACAAAGAGAGAGAGAGAGGGAGAGAGAAAAAGCGGACTTGTGGGACGACCGAGCGGGATAACCGAGCGGGTGTCAACACCATAACAAGCTCAGTTGCACTTACAGTCCAATGGATGACCATGTTTTGCATAAACGTCGTCTATCCCGCCCATGCTGCAGTTCTCGCGCATACGACTGAAGCCCACGAGGCGGACGCCTGACGGACTTGGCTCGCTCCCCCCTCCGCCTTTCCCTCTTTTCATCACCACCCTTGAAGGCAGGGCCAGCGTTGACTGCGCAACAAAGAGAAGCACAAAGAGAAAACAAGGTCAAGAAGTTGAGCAACGGAGAGACATGTAAGTTGCTTGTTTGTTTCTCCATGTTTCCATCCCTGTTGTCACTTGTATGATTTCCTATTCTGTCTTGTCCCTTGTTATTGACTGTTTCCTATTCTCGTAACATTAAAAAAAAACACGGCCATCCTCCTGTTTATTTTCGCCATGTCTCGCCCACCTTCTCTCCCACCCCTTTTGACCCCCCCCCCCCCCCCCCCCTTTCCTCTGTCCCCATAAATCAGAGATCCATGTCTCGGCTCTTCCCTAACCAAAGAAGCTATCATGCTTGACGTGCTTGAACAGTCTCTAGCAAGAAATGGCCTCGCAGCAGTCTCCGGACCGCCACGGCTGCCATTGCGGCAAGAGTTTTCTTCGCAAGGAGCATTTGCGCCGTCACCAGGCGACGCATGACGGGCCGGCTTTCAGTTGTCAGGTGTGCGGCCGCTCTTTCAGCCGCAGGTGAGTATGAGAAAAGCAGAGGCAGGATAGTTGTCTGAGTTGTTCTTCAGCGATCTCCTCCGCCGCCATGCCGGCATACACGGAGGTGCGGCCGCCGTACCGGATTCCCGCCGCGGCAAGGCCTGCGACACCTGCCATGCCAACAAGACCAAGTGCGACGGTGGCCTGCAGTGTTCCCTGTGCAGCAAGCGGGGCGTCGCCTGCACGTATGGTCGGCGAGATGCCGCCTCGGATCCGGTTCCGAGCCGGTTCCCCCCTACCGGCTCCGACGACTCGCCACCGGCCCCGAGACCGGACTCGCCGCCGGAGCATCCAGTCGCCGTGGCCTTGTCCAGCTCTGCCACCACCTGGGCCGCGCTTCGGTCGGTCCTGGCCGCCGTGGCTGCCCGATCCGGCACCGCGTCGCCCCCCGGGGCCGTTCCCAAGGCATGGCTGGCCGCCTGCGTCGACTCGTACCTGGCCACGATCCACCAGCGTTGGCCCTTGCTCCACGGGCCTGGTGTCGACGAAACGACCGACGACGTGGCCCTAGTGGCCTCGATGGTCATGATGACGGCCTGGCTGCACTGCGACCGCAGCTTCAGGCAGCTCTTGATGGAGATGCACGGCCTTCTAGTCGACCAATGCTTTAAGCAGCTGGTACATTCCGCCTCGGCCCTTGCCCTTACCGACGATGATGAGACGACTGACAGGAGGGGGGGGAGACGAGCCAGGCAAGCGACATTTTGGACCATAGCCGCCGCTGGCCTATCGAAACGTACCAGGTTGCGCTCCTTAATGTCATCTTCGCCTTGGAGAGCGGAGTGCGTCTTATCCCCTTTTCCCTGCCTCCCAAAACGCTTGAGGACTGACCCCCCGAGTTGCCTGGCAGAGGGCCGTCTGCATCAACAGATGCCGCCACCTGCTGAGCCTCCTCGTCGCGTCACTACGGGCCAATGGATGCCTCAACGACGAGGCGGTGCAACGTCAGCGCCGCACTCACTACCCCGGCGAATTCGTGCCTTGGGTCTACTACATGGTAGAGCGATGGCGAAGGCTTGCGGCATGCGCCTTTCAGGTGGACACATACCTGTCGCTCCTCTGTAACCAGCCGCCCCTACTTCGACGAGAGGAGCTGGCTTTGGGTCTTCCGTCGACGTTCGGCATGTGGAATGCGTACGGGCTCGACGTCTTCTTTCCGCGTCATCGCGACGAGCCCTGGCGCCGAGCATCTTTTACCATGTCGTGTCTGGACATGACGGCTCCGCATCTACTCCCCTCGGCCGTGCTGGTGGAGGACATAGAGAGCTGTCTACTCGCCTCCTGGAACGACATCTGGCTCCTTCAACAGCTCCGGCGCAACCTGCACGGCGCCGCCGGCTCCCGGGCCGCCGTCGTCGCCCGCCAGCTCCGGCTATGCAAGCTCCAGCTCGACTCCGTGGCCGAGGCGGCAGAGAGGCCCGACGATAACGACGCCTACGCCGACTTCCTCCTCCGGGCCTACTCGGCAAAGGAGGTTCCGTCGCAGCCGGGCTGGCGCGAGTCGGTGCGGGCCCGGATCGCCGCCCGCATTCTGGGGGCTCGCATGCTCTATCACCTCCTCAGCCTGCAGTGCCACGCCGACGTCCAGGCGCTGCGCAGCGATGACGCCTCCTCCTCGGCCGCCGAATGGGCCCTGTCCGTCGACGGCCGCGCCGCCTTGCTACAGGCCGTCCTCGTCTGGCGCACGTACAGCGAGTCGTCGTCGTCGGACCACGCTCCCATCGTCTACATGGCCCTCTCAGCCGCCGCCACCGTCCTCTCCTCGGCTTGCTTCTTGCAAACCTGCATCTGCTCATCGTCATCCTCCTCATCCGCGGCCCCGACGACGACGACAACGACGACGACGACGACGACGACGACGACGACGGCGACGACGGCTGCCACCGCTACTACGACCGCCACGTCCTCTCCCTCTGACGTGGCCCGACCAGACGTCGCCGTCGGCCCGCTCACGGCCGTCGAATCGGCTTCCGACCTAGACGAGTGGCTCACCCGCGGCTCCGGCGCCAGCCTCTCGCTGCACGGGCTCGCCGTGTGTCGGTGCAACGCGGCCACGTGGCTCACTCGCTTCGCCGAGGCGCTGGCCCGCGGCGGAGAGCGATGGGAGCTTGCCAGTATCGCGGCCAGCAACTGCCTGTCCCGGCTGGACTACGTGTGATTCTTTCCCTTTCTTCTCTTCGCTTCTCTTCTCCCCCTTGACTACTACTGTCTTCCTTCTTTCTTCACACACAAGTCGCAACCATACGGATCTCATGGACGCAAGTTACAGGAAGGGAAACCCGATTCTTCTCTTTTCTTCATCAAGGCATGCTTCTGCAGCATCGGAATGGACACTGCCATAGCCCCTCTACCGTCGCATCATCGGACGGAGAGGGCGGGTAGTCTAAGATGACGAAACAAAAAAAAGAACACAACGACTCCTATCGCCGCCATACATGAAACAAAGCTCGAGCGCAAGCATGGATATGTGGAATGCTGGTTGAAACAGGGGGGGGACGGAGGCGATAAAAGGAGTCCGAGCAACGCGAGAGAAAGAGGCAAAAAAATATGAAGAAAAAAGATCAGGAGATGGGAACAAAGAGACGTAGACAGGAGTAGAGACAAGAGAGAAGTAGCGGGAAGGGGAATTCGAGAAGAGGGGGGGAGAAGCATAAACCATCCATTTCTGTCTTCATCATTCGTTCATCTTGACGTAGTTGCTGGGGAATGTGCCTCGACGCATACCAATCATTCCAGTCCTTTGAGGAGCATGTCAGCGCGCGATCGAAGTGAAAAAGAGAGAGAGAGAGAGAGAGAGTCCACACATACCACCAGTCATTGTCGCTATCGGTCCTCTTGGTCACCTTGATGACGTCGCCCTTCTTGAAACCCAAATCGCCGGGCTGAGCCGGGTCGAAGGTGAAGATGGCGAGGGCTTCGTCCTTGGCTAGCTGGGAGAGGTCCGTCTTGGTGGCGGCGCCGGTGGCTTGTTTGGCCATGGGCTTTGCGGCGCCGTCTTTGCTGTCGGTGCCGGGCGGGGTGGAGGGCACGTCGCGGTAGACGTAGTTGTCGTCGCGGCCGTGTCCGTTGGTGGTACGGGATCCGGCCGTGGCCGTGGCGGCGGCGGCTGCGGCCGCTGCTGCTCCTCCTCCTCCTGCTGCTGCTGCTGCTGCTGCTGCGGCAGAGGCATCGTCGTGTCTTGAATCGCCGTGTCCGTTGCGGAGGTCGGCGTTGCGATTATTGGTTATGTTCTCACCGTAGGCTGAACCACGACGACCTTCCCAGACGACGTCGTCGTGTTCGCTGGCGTAGACGGGGCCGTCGTTGTACATGGTGTTACCGTGGAAGGCATCGGCCCGGTCTCCGCTGAAGGCTCGGGTGTTGAGGATATCCATCAGGGGTTGGGCTTCAGGGGGGGGGCGGACGGAACCGGTGAGGATCTGCTGGGCCTTGTAGCGGGTTCGATAGAGCTTTTCATTCGCGTCACGGCGTTCGATGATGACGGATCCTTCGAGAGAGATTCCGGCGAAGAGGCCCTTTGTCTTGCAATAGGTGTAGATGGCGGAGAAGCTCTTGAGGGAAGCAGCCGCGTCAGCCTCGGCGGAACGACCTATAGGCCCGGCAGCGAGCGAGACGTTGCCACCGAGAGCGAGAGAGCCAGCCTGGGCGAGAGTCTTGACGGCGTTGACATCGTTGAGGACGAAGACGAAATCCGTCAACTCGGCGCCTATCAGGCCGCCGACGCCACCGCCCACCAAGGCCGCCGCGCTGGGCGCGCTCCAGGTCCCGTCCGGTAAGCGGGCGACGACGAGGCCGCTGCCGAGCCTTCCGCAGCCTATGCAGCCGGCTCTGAGGACGGTGAAGACGGCGAGGCCCTTTGCGTTGGAGAGGACGGAGGGGTGGATGACCCTATCTGGGCCGAGGGCTTGATGAGGGTTAACGAAGGACTTGAGGATGCGGCCGCACTTTTTGGACTCGGCTGAGGCTTGAACGGTTAGCAAAACTTCGGGAGACAAAAGTAAAAGGAGGGAAACGAACTTTTCAGCGACGTGGGAAACGGGTTGTTGAGACCACCCATGATGGTGTATCGTGAGGCTTGTTCTCTAGAGATCGAAACAAAAGAACTTGACAGTTGACAGTGGGAGAAAGAAAAAGAAAAGAAAGAAAGAAAGAAAGAAACGAGACGAAAATGTGTCAATGACTCTAGGAAGAGCTTGCTATTTACCTATTCAGAAACAAGGAGGGTAAGGGGACGACGAGGAGGAGGAGGAAAGGAACCCTTATAGCGGCTTTCTCCCCCCCCCCCTCCCCTCTCCCGGGGTCCTCTCCCCTATCCCCTTCTGACAACAACAAAAACAACAACAAAAAAGGTTCAAGTAGAGGAGCCATGACGCTCACACACCCGCCCGGAGTTTGCCACAAGGAAACAAAGTTGAGGGGGGGGGGGGGAGGGGCGTGGGAGGAGGAGACAGCGGCAGTGGCAGTGAAGGACACACACATCGGGTCCGAGAGTTTTGATTTTCCCTATCGCGCTCGCCGTGTGTGCCTATGTTGCTGTACGGGGTATATGGATGGATCCCTTAAGGGTTGATGGTGAGACGGAGGCGGAAACGCTTCAAGGATGGGTTGATGGATCGAAACTTGGAGCCCTAGGTCATGTATACGGAAAAAAGAACTCCCCTTCCCCTACTAGCACATATCTACATCTACATAGTGTACATATAGCAGTGTGGCGGTGCAGATGCATTGATGGCTTTGATACACAAGCCAGCCTCTCCTAACTGTCATCACTGCATCAGTCATCAGACGGCCACAATTACTATTAGTACCTATTACTATTAGCCCTCAGAGCCGCATTGGCCGCCTCTCCCGCCAACGACGTCTCCTCATCCTCCTCCTCCCCCTTCGTCGCACCTCTTTTCCCACCACCCCTCCTTCTTCTATTTCTCTTACCCTCCTAACCTACGTAGCTACCGATTCTCGCGTGTTTGCCCCTTCTTTTCCTTCGACTCTCTCGGTCGGATGCCGCCGAACGGCGCGGCCGACGCTCTTCCCTCCGTTACGACGTCGTCATCTTCATCTTCTACATCTTCGTCGTCATGGCCGAAGCATACGAGCGAGAAAGGCAGAATAACGCCCGTCTTGATGAGCTTTCTGCAAAGGTCTCTGCCTTGCGCGGCGTCACCATCGACATTTACGATAATGCACGCGCACAAGACGTCATTGACAATACCGTTTGTTTTGTCCCCCAGCCCTTCGCTCCCTCTCTCTCTCTCTCTCTCTCCCTCTTTCTCTCTTCTTCTCTGTTTTTTCTTCCCTTTC
>LKCN02000013.1:342250-358852 GCA_001633055.2 Ophiocordyceps polyrhachis-furcata BCC 54312 | reverse complement strand
GCCGGTATGATTGATGTTGGTATTGGCGCTGGCGTTGAGAGCATGTCTCTGCAATACGGGTGCGTATTTCCGTCCGCGTCTGGGATGGGAATGCTAACGCCAGCTCTCTCTCCCTCCCCCCCCTTTTTTTTCCCAACACCTCAAGGCCCTCCGCCGTCACTGAGTTCTCCGAGCAACTCGAAGGCCACACCGAATCCGCCAACTGCAAGGTCCCCATGGGCGTCCTCTCCGAAGATATGGCCAAGGATCTCAACATCACGCGCGCAGCACAAGACGCCTTCGCCGCCTCGTCGTACCAAAAGGCCGTCCGGGCCCAAGCACAGGGCCTCTTCGATCAGGAGATCGTTCCGCTCACGGTCCGGTACGAGGACCCCAAGTCGGGCGAGGCCAAGGAAATCACAGTGTCCAAAGACGACGGTATCCGCGATGGCATCACCACAGAGTCCCTGGGCAAGATCCGCCCGGCCTTTGCCTCCGATGGCAGCATCCACGCCGGAAACGCGAGCCAAATCTCCGACGGCGCCGCCGCCGTCCTCATGATGCGCCGGTCCACCGCCGAGCGGCTCGGACAGCCCATCATTGGAAAGTTCGTCTGTGCCGCCATCGTCGGCGTCAAGCCCCTCCTCATGGGTCAGGGCCCCTGGAAGGCTATCCCCAGGGCCCTCGATCTTGCCGGCATCACTAAAGATGACGTCGACATCTTCGAGATCAACGAGGCCTTTGCCAGCCAATGCCTGTGGTGCGCCAACCAGCTCGGCATCCCGCATGACAAGATCAACCCCAAGGGCGGCGCTATCGCCTTTGGCCATCCTCTCGGCTGTACTGGCGCTCGTCAAGTCTCTACCCTTTTGTACGAGCTTCGCCGGACGGGCAAGAAGATTGGAAACACGTCCATGTGCGTGGGCACGGGTATGGGCATGAGCGCTGTCTGGGTTGCCGAATGAAGGGGGGTTAGTCAAACATGTCACATAGTCTACTGTATGTATGTTTTAAAGAGATGTTGCCGATGGCTTCAGTTTTTTACTACGATTCGGCGCAAGACGCGGTAGACAAGGCTCACGACCCATTACACCTGTTTGTACGGAGTAAGGGAGGAGCCTCCACCATGACGAAGGAGAGAAGGCTCTGACGACTGGCGCACCACACGTCAGAAGCCTTCAATTTGCGTGCCGATGCCCTTGCTTCTGGCAAGCTTGATCAATTGCATGCCCACCACCAAATCCATGATTCCCAATCCAACGCTCTTGTACACGACGGTACCGTCTCGCAGCCAGCGAGCGAGCGAGTCCTCCTTCTTCTTTTCGCCATCTGATGAGCTCGACGAACTCTTCCGGAACGGCATCGGCAAGCTTGGCATCCGGCTATGCCCCCCGGGACTGCTGGTAGGGCTGCGCGCCGGATCACCCAACAAGGTCGAGACGGACAGCTTCTTGTCGCCTTGGTCGAAATAGTCATGAGGATGCTCCGTCGCCGGCGGCGTTTGGCAGATGGGCGTAGTCGCTTCCGACTCCTCGACTGCCAGTCGATTGAGCATGACGAGCTCGCCCAGCCTGTCTCGTGTCGTCAGTAAACGGCAAGGGGCCTTCGGCGAGGAAAAGGGGGGGGGTTGGCACACTCGACCAGCTGATTGGGATTGATCCTCGCCGCAATGATCTCGCCCGCCTCCTTCAAGACACCGTCGAGGGTGTCGACGACGATGACGCCGGCCTCCTCGGCGTGCTTGTGGAAGTGCCTGCGATTCCCGTCGTGCTGCTTGGTAGCCTGAATCAGTAGAGCCTCCGGCAGCTCCCTCATGTGGGGCGTGTAGCTGCCGACGGCGACAATAAGCCTCCCCTTCTTCCTGCCTTCGTGGGACGTGAGGATGGAGGCGTCGAAGAGGTCTTTGCGTGACGGGGTGCAGCAGTAGATGACGTCAGAGCCACGAACCTGCTCTTTGAGAAGGCGCTCATATTCGTGGAATGTGGGCGTCAAGATGCCGAACTTTGTGGTGGACCAGCCTTCGCGATCTCGGACGGCGGGCGGGATTGCGGTGAAGCTCTTGAGGATGTGGCCGGCATTGTCGGAGAAGCGACGGTTGATGATGTTGACACGCTTGATGGTGCTACCCCTCATCATGAGGGCGATCCGAACGTGCCAGTAGGCCTGGGAGCCGCTACCGAAGACGGTGATGGTCTTGACCTGGTTGCGCCGGTTGAGTAGACATGCTGAGCCTAGGGCGGTGCGGAAGGCGGTCAGGGTGGTGGCGTGGATGAGACCGAGGGGCTGGCCGGCGGGTGATAAGATGTTGACGACGCCCGTGGGTCGGGGTGGACAGCTCCGGGACGACGGAATCTCGGACGAGTCGTCGGCGGCGTCTGTCGAAGGCAAACACACGACTGGGGGACGAAGGGACGGACGTCAGCGACTCAGGATAACGTAACGTATGGGGTTCGTCCGCACCTTTGCACCCCAGGCCCTCGGGGCCGCTGACGGGCATGTACAGGGTGGCGGCGCGGGAGACGGGATCGACGGTGGAGAGGCGATGGGGCTGTTGGTAGAAGCCATCGTTGTTGGAGAATTCGTGTAGAGCCTCGGCTAGGACGCATCGGAACTGGTCCAGTTCGTCCAGATCCAACCCTTCGAGGATGGTCTGAACCTGGTGATCCGACAGGACTGTAAGCGTCATGGTCGAGACGGCTGAGTTTGAAGATCATATGAGCCTTGTACGAAGAAGGAGTAGGAAGAGAGTTGGACGTTGCGTCGAGTGGATTGATTAGATTGGTCGTTGAAGCATCCATCCCTTATCCACCGATAAGGCCCTTCGCACGGCTCTGCCGTCGACGGTGGTTTCGATTGAAAGAGGCATCGCCTACTAGGTATGTAGGTAGGTAAGCAATTAAGCACGCACGCCATAAGGGATTATTTTTTTCTTCTCTTTCATCATGACTCGATGCAAAACTCGTCACCGGATCATTCCGCGTTTCAGCCGTCTCCTAGCAGTGTGGTTCTCTCCTTTCGCGCGCCCTCTAGGTGGAAGTTTCGGAACAGGAAAAAAAAAAAAAGGAAATATGACCTTATTTCTCCTCCAAAGACACTCCACACGTAACAGTGAGTCGCAACTTGATCAACCACCATTGTCAGGCCAACTCGCCGTGGCGTCGCAAGCCTCGTCCTTGTGCTGAGCGGACGGCTTCCCCTAGTTTGTCCGCTAAGCCCCTGCGCCAGCCGCCTGTCACTCCACTCCCACCCACCCACCTGTACAGGCCTGTATATACGGACGTACTACAGGCTACAGCCTACTACAGGCCCGTTGTACACTTAGTCTTACCCTCGACGAAAGGGAACGGGTCCGACCTTTTTTTTTTTTTTCTTCAACCTTCTTATGCCTCGCTCAGAGACACAGACAGTCTTTGCGCGACAGTCCAACCACGACCGGCCGTCTCTTCGCCTCGCTCTACCTGCCGCCGCTTCGCAGACTCCCGCATAGCTGCCTCTTTGCACGTCACCTGCTGGCCGCGCCTGCGTTTGCGACTCGCTCGACTCTTCGCGACGCCCTGCGACGATCAACGTCCACCACCTTTCACCCAAGCTTGTTCATCCAAACTATCCACTGCCCAAGATGTCGCTCAAGGAGGAGTTCCAGACGCGGAATTTCAGTGCGTTGCAGCTCTCTCCACTTGTGGTCCCCTTCGTCTGTGCTGATACTGTCGTTTTACCCAGGTATCTACGGTCAATGGTAAGCTCGTGCCCTCGCCGAGCTCTCCCCCCTGCTTGACGCCTCTCGAATCCTTGACGCCGAACCCGTCGATGCGCCTCGCCGCGATGGCCTTGAAGCTCCGGTAGCTGACGTCCACTCCCTACCTCTAGGCTGGGCATTTTATCCATGATCATCTGCCTCGCGACGGGCATTTCGACGATATTCACCTTCAGCATCACCCTCATCATATTTTGCGCCTTCGCCATGTGCGTGCTCTCTCCCCTCCAATCCCCAAGGCCCTCACCAGGCTTGGCTAACTGTCCCCGCGCCGCAGCGCCTCGTCCTTTCTGATCCTTTTCATCGAGGTGCCTCTCCTGCTCCGAATCTGCCCGACGTCCGGCAAGTTCGATGAGTTCGTGCGCAAAATATCAACAAACTACATGCGCGCGGCCGCGTACTTGATCATGTCGGTGATCCAGTTTGTCAGCATCGCCTTCGGCCGGAGCGCTCTGATCGCCGCCGCCGTCTTCCTGCTCCTCACCTTCATATGCTACCTGCTTGCGGGTATCAAGGGGCAAGACTTTGTCGGAAGCAAGACTCTTGGCGGCCAGGGCGTCGCGCAAATGATTGTCTAGACCGAAGGAGAAACGGGAAGGGATCGAGGAGTCAGGATTGTCATGTTGTGTCGGCACGTTTGAATTCCTACATGGATTGAAAGATTTCGGCAGAGCACCCGCCTGCTCGGTGTGAGGACAAACCTGTGGACGGCTCGGTTGGCGAGGCTGAGTCTTCCCCCCCCCCCCCCCCCCTTCTGTTGTTGCTACAGAGCATTTCTTTGCATCCCCGTAGCCCGAGCAGGGGAGCTACCTAGTCGCAGATGGATGTGGCTTGCTGTAATGAATGGGGAGACGACTAAAACTACCAGTCCTCCGAGGTAAAGGTAAAACGAGTGATGCTTCACATGCCGTTGATTCATCGGCCGATGGTGGGACCGCGAGTCGTTAGCGATGCTCATCTGGCAATAGTCTGCCGCATCGGCCTGAAGCCTGTCTAAGCCGTAGTCTCCCAAGGCATGCATTGTGCCGTCATGGGCTACGAAGCTGTTGATAGATAGAGAGAGGGTATCTCGATCTGCGCCACGACGCCCCATGACGTGGAAGTGCTTTGCTATCTGGACAGCCACAACATGCAGATGCTCGTCCTCGGGGCGACGCTTGTCAGTCGTCACTCGTCAGCACTTGTCCGTACAGTGCGAGGACCACCCGGTATGACCCCGAAGGGTCATCGTGTTTCCCTCGCTCGTCTATGGCTCTATCTAGCACGTAGGGCGGGGCTCCCTGCAGCCGCCCTCTTGTTGTGTGTATCCGTACGGCTACTGACACCCTTATCATGCTTCCATCCATCAATGGCTGAGCTTCGGTTTTAGTACCGATGACCGGTCAGCTGCGGCAAAGACTGGACTGGCATTCAACCTTGGTAGGTGTGCGTGTGTTAGAAGTTAGCGGGCTCGAGACAGGCGGTGTCCGCTTGCAGCAGCGGCAGAGGGCGGCGGCTGGTGGGGGAGGGCCCGAGGGGAGAGGGGGTGGGGAACAGCCTAACATGCTCTGTCTGTTGTTGTACGGACAACCGTATGTATGTACCTATACTTCTGACTCCGAGCAAGAGACCTCGTCATGCTGCGAAACTTGCTCCCGCTCCCAGGTGCCCCTCCCCGGTGCCGCATGTACCCCGCATCTCCACGCCAGCGGAGACTGTGCCGAGGTGGTCGCCGACACGGTGCATCACGGCTGAACGGCCGCCGTTCACGATTGCTTCATTTGTATCTGATTATACCTAGGTACGTACCTATGTATGTACATATGCATATACTTCCCTCAGTCGATCCTCCTCCTAGCAGAATGCCGCCATGTTTGCTGCTCGCTCACGTTGATCTCGTGCAGTCGTTATTCGCAAATCTTTGCTTTCCCTGAGACGACACATCAAAGCTTGTTGAGAGCGACCTATCGCGGGCCCCTTTTTTTTTTTTTGCCTGCCAGCACTTTGGTGCTTGCGTTGTGTCACTGTCGCGACGACACTGTGCCCTCCCCTGCTGGGGCCCCCTCAACGAGCCTGAGCCCTCTCGCTGCTCTTTACCGGGGGGCTCATGCCGCTCATCCTCAGGGACTGTGCCCTCTTCTGAAGTTCGCACTGTAGCCCGTGTGGAGCGTCATTCTGGCGGCCAAACAGGGTCCCGGCCTCCTCGATCGCTACAAAGAGTTGCTTCGTCGCCGCCGTTCTCAGCGCCTGTTTCTTCTACTGTTGCTTCTGCTGCTATACCTACGCTTACCTACCTACGACCTATCTACAGCTTCATGTCGTGACGACTTCCGCCCGCCCGGGTACCTGATCCCAAACTTGAATCAGCTCGACTGTTCGTCACGCTTCTGTAAGCCGCCTCCTCTTCTCCACCATCTTCATCTTGTCGCGGCCTCGACCCTGGCGAGATACTGGTTGTTGTGGTTGATGGTGTTGATTGCTTCGTCCATCGTCACTTGTCGCAAAGCCTGACGTAAAGTCTTAATATCCTCACCTGAGCCAACCGCTGACTCGGTGTCACACTATTATCTACCTAGCTTTCGATCCCTCCGTTTCTGCCAGTTGTCTTCTTACCGAGTAATCTTGCCTACCTACCTACCTACCTACCTACCTACCTACATATATATACAATCAAACATGTCAACCGCTGCCACGCAACAAACTCCCGTCGTACCGCCTCGCCCATCCAAGGCGGCGGAGAAGGAGGCTGTCACCGGCACTCTCCCAAAGGTTCCGCCTCGACCGACCAACAAGCGCCCCGATAGGCCTTCTTCTCCAAATCCCGATCGCTTTGCCCCTTCACCCTTCAGCGGGGGCGTCATCGCCAAAAACAGCAACCATGGCCAGCCTCAGGGCAAGAAAGACCGGCCCAGTGAGCCCGTCGACCGAACTGGAAGCGTCTCCATGCCCACCGTCGGCGAGGAAGGCGCCGAGTACAATGCTGTTCCCAAGGAGTGGAACGAGAGGCACGCCTCGTTGCCCGAGCCAACCCACTCTGTGGCCGTCGATTTGAAACTACATTCCCCAAGACCGTCTTTACCGGCGGTCAGTGCCAAGAAGCAAGTCATGGCTGTCACCCGTACCGACTCTGAGAGGGCTGCGGCCTTTGGCATCGGTCGACCGGCTAGCAACGCCGACGAGCGTACCGCATCGCGCAACAGTAATAAGAGGCGCCCGGGTAGCAGTTACTCTGCACACAGCGACCATCACACCGACGACGAGCATGGCATACCCGAGATCGGCCAGCGCGTGCCCATGAACCCGCGTCTGGGCGATGTTCAGGCTCCGTCGCCGAGCCCTGGCTTGGGTCAGGACGGTGTCAAGAAGAACCACGGCCGCAAGCATAGCGCCCGTGGGGTTCCGCCTGGAAGCTACGGTCTGCATGGCCACGGCGTCGCTCCCCAGGACAAGCTAGAGAAGGCCTACTATCAAAAGCACCCGGACATCTTGGAGCGGGAGCAGCATACCCCTCTTCACGACCGTCAGAATGACTTTGCCATGAGCAGTTCGGATTTGAACAAGCTCGTTAGGGATACTGCAAATCGCCAGTCCGCCCTGGGTAAGAACGAGACGGGTCAGCCGTCCTCGGTCACCCCTACTGACCGAACTTTAGGAACGACCGACTTTCACGGAACTCCGACAGACGAGGTTGCCTTCCAGGCGAGTGAAGAGTACACTTCTCGGATATCTGCGTCTGCTCCCTCGTCGGCGCCTCTTCGCAAGACCTCCCCACATTCCAACGCGTCACCTGATGAGCCGGAGAAGCCAATCCACGTCGACGATGCTCGACATCCTGAGCTCTATC
The DNA here is from genome assembly GCA_001633055.2 of Ophiocordyceps polyrhachis-furcata BCC 54312. NCBI lineage: Eukaryota > Fungi > Ascomycota > Sordariomycetes > Hypocreales > Ophiocordycipitaceae > Ophiocordyceps > Ophiocordyceps polyrhachis-furcata. Next base: position 351,296 of record LKCN02000013.1, on the reverse strand, counting down.
AATGCGGCGACGAAGCTGATGCCGCGGCTCAGGAAGATGAAGAGTACAAAGCTCCCATCCTTGCCTCGGATGAGGTCAATAAGGATCCTGTCGCCCACTCCCGTCCGGCTGTTTACCCGCATCATGAACGCCGCGACAGCATGCACGAAATGGACGAGCCATTAAGCCGGCCGACGAGTCGACCGAGCAGCGTGCGGGCCATCAATCACCCGCCGCCTGATTTTGGTTCAACACCGCTAGAAGACGTTGAAGAGTATGAGCCGCTGTTCACCGAGGAGGTCAAAGAGGAGAAACCGAGACCAGATTCTGCCGACGAGAACGAGAGTCGTCACCACTTCCCCAGTAAAGACATTTGGGAAGATGCTCCCAGCAGTGTTCACTACACCGCCCTGGTTTCGACTCCTGACGTAATGGAGCAAGGCAGGAGAAGATCGTCAGCGTATTTCGAAGATCGGCCAATTACTCCAGCGCAGGCCTTTGCTCAGTACCAGGAGCAGCTGGCGGAGAGTGAGGCTAACAGTCGTTCGGGTTCCCACGCTCCCTCTACCGCTGGCCCTTCGGCTGCCTCGACCGCTCAGGAGGAGAAACCATCGTGGATCGATCATCATGCGCATCTGTCGCCGAAAAAAATCGAAAAGGTTCCATCAATCAAGAGGTTCCCCAGTCGGGACGTATGGGAAGACGCTCCCGAGAGCCAACTTCACGAGGCCATCGTGTCCGGCTCGCCGACAGACAAGAAAGAATCCGAGACAGGCTCTCGCTCGGCCCCGATGTCGATAGAATTGCCCGACCAGCCCGTCGTACCTGACCGTCCCAAGGCGAGGCAGAGCAGTGCGGATAGCAACAGTAAGCCAAAGCCGCCGCTGTCCGACAAGCCAAAGCCGCACGTGCCCCCCCGTCCGAGCAAAACTTCGCCGGGAGACTCCAAGGATGCTCCTCAGCCAAAGGTCAAGCCCGCAGTGCCAAGCCGACCCGTGGGCGGCAAAATTGCCGCACTCCAAGCAGGCTTCATGAGCGACCTGAACAAGCGGCTTCAGTTGGGTCCGCATGCTCCCAAGAAGGAGGAAGAGGCCGAGCCGGAGGTCGCCGAAGAGAAGGAAAAAGCCCCTTTGTCGGATGCCCGAAAAGGTCGGGCACGAGGCCCGCAGCGCAGGGCACCGGCCAAAGGCCCGGCACTTGCAGCAGCAACAAAAGCACCGCCTCCGACCACGAAAACTGAGGCACCGACGTTGACGCTATCTCTGCCGCAAGCCGTTTGGACCATAGACCCAGATGATGGGGATATCGCCCTCGGGACAGAGAACGCAGCAACGCCGGATACCGGAACGGAGAGTGAAGAAACCGCCGAACTGGTGGACCGCAAGCTGCAACAAGCGTCTCCGGAAAGCTCGGGCCCCGGGAAGAATCACCGCAAAGAGCACGAGGCTCAGACGAAGAAAGAGGCTGAGCTGGCCGAACAGGCGGATAAATCCACGCCAGCCCGCGAGACGAGCGCCGAAGAGCCGGAAGAGGAGACCAAAAAGGATACGGCGACGGAAGAGAAGACGCTGGTGGCGAACATGGCCGGTGAGAGCATTCTCGAGGCAAGCGTGAAGAAGGGGACGGATGGGGACGACGTCGAGCCCTTAGCGGTACACGATGATGTGAAGGCCTGAGCATCCTTGCCAGACTGACCTTCTAGCCCTCCTTTTACCCTGACATCTGGGACTTCCCCGGCCAGCCCTCGTTCTAAGCATTCAGTAGGAAGCTAGTTGGTTTGTTAATTGCATCGCATCGTTTCAGTGTCATGCCCATGTTGCCCATACTGGGCGACCAGTCCTTTGAGCACAGTGACAGATGATTGTTCAACATGCAAGGAAAACGTACATACATGTTATAGGCCCCTAATTCCGGCGACCCGAGCCTGTCTCCTGGTCAATACCACGGCGTTCCCTCTCCAGCAACCTGTCAAACTCTTCTTGCGACTGAGACTTGGCTACGGCCTTGTCTCCATCTGAACTCGAGAAAGAGTAGTTCTCTCTGCCTCTCCGTTCCCCCGAACCGTCATTGCCGCGGCTGTCCGGATCAGCCTTATCCCTGGATGCATTCCATGCGTCGCGGCGCTGCCGACTTTGCTGTCCCGGATGGCCACCAAGGGATTGCTGCCGGACGCGATCCCAGGCGGATCCTCCACCATTTCCGGCGTCGTATCGGGACGATGATGGAGCGGCGGGCGATGCGTCGTCCATGTCGTCCGGAACCCGGTCCCATGCGTCTTGCTGCGACGGGGTCCTCCATGCGGAACGTGCTTGCCCAGATATGCTTCTCTCCGCATCCATCGATGCTTCATCGGTGATGGGTTCTTGCTGGGGTGACGAATTCCACTGGTTCTCGTCCTTTTGGTGAGAGTTTGGAGGGTGCAATTCGTTTCCTCTCTTCATCAGTTCGGACATGCGCGGGTCCAACATCGCCAGCTTGATGGCAAGGAGATTGGTGGCGGCCGCCGCGGGTGGGCCCATAAGGATGCCATAAAGGGCGTAGTAGCTGGCGAAGCGAGCCATATGCCACATGAGCCTGTTGTAAGGGGTGGTTGCGAATGGATTAAAGAAGCCATTCCCCTTTGGAGTGTACAAGGGGAACCGAAATGTCTTGCGGCCCCGGTATGTGAGGTATCCAGCCAAGCCGACGCCACACATCTTCATAATGTGTAGGGTGTTGATCGCGTCGTCGCAGTGTTGACCGACTGCCCGGAGCTGGTCGTCGCTGATGGGGCTCTCCGCGAAAGAAGCGAACCCCACCGCCGTTTCCTCCGTGAACAACAGCATCTTATCTCGGTTCCAGCCGAAGACCAGCGCGTGCAAGGGCGGTCGGTAGCTAGCGTACATGCGCTGGACCTGGTCGTGAACTGCTGGCTGATATTGTGCACGCCGCTGCAACCTCTCACGAAGCATTGCCTCCTCCGAGACCTGGGGGTCATCCGCCATGATGATTATGATGATGGTGATGGTGATGGTGATGATGATGGGGCTCTTCCGGTGCCCTTCCAGGCTTTCGGTGAAGCTCGTGACGATGCCTCGACCTCGACTGTTGCGTACTACATGCACGGAAGCGGGAGGGAGGGGAGAGCTCGTGCGGAGAAGACGGATACGGTTATCGATAATGATCCCGTGACGACACTGACCCGTAATTGTAAATGCCAGCTGTATTATGTAATGCGGCTCTAATCTGGAAGACGCGACCGAGGCAAGTCAATAAACGCGTCTCGCGGGGGTACAAATTACCATATTCTGTCCTCCTGCCCTTATAATATCTTAATCCAGCGAATGAATTGCATCAGCGTCTCGGGCCAGCCATGATCGTTACAACAAAGTATGCCGCTACGTAAATCGTTCTCCGAAAGTGTCGGGCTTCCAAAAGTAAGTGTGCAGTTCGTCCGGCGACGGCGAATGACTGTTAAGATTTGCGGACAAGAATCGACAGCCATGGCAACGATCGAACAGCCATCCCGTCAATCTCCAAACACCGAAGTCGAAGCCTCTCCTGCCCGTCTCGGAAGTCACCAAAGATAAGCTCATCAGGTTCCAGTACCAGCCTCGCGAGGGTGAGGGTGAAGACGCCTGGCGGGACTCGTCTTCGGCGGCGAACGACGGCACCGCCACGAGCGTGACTCGACTCAACTGGAGGGATCTCATGGAACCTAGCCTTCCAGCTGATGAAAAAAGAGACACGTCGCCGGGCGACAAGGTTCTGTGGAACAACAAGCAAGACTCGCTCTACGTCTCGGCGCTATCCCCCATGCTGGCTCGAAAGAGGAAGCGCGCCAGAAGCTCATCGCCGCCTATTTCGTCCCCACTGGCAGACAAGCCCGAGCCGCCGACCGTCGATATCGGGATGCTACGAGAGGCCCTAAAGTCGGGACACGCCGATCCTACGCTGGAACTGTGGGATCGCTACTCGGTTAACGGGCCCGAGAACGCCAACTCGCTTGCGGGTGTGGTGAAGCCGGCTCTCGAGCAGCTGATGATATCTTCGTCTCCAAAACCGTGCAACGACGGCTTGGAATCCAAAAGCGGAAGTGAATTTCGACGGGCCGCGACGTGTGTCTTCAATTGGCCCAAGAGGCAGAAAATATCTAGGGCTGGCATCGACGACCAAAGAGAGTTGGAGGCTGCGTCCAAGTCGTCGCTCGTCACGGCACTTCTCGACACGGTGGACCAGGATCTCGTAGAGGACTGCCCCCAGCCCAGGCCGGTTTCGCCATCGCCCAAGGAGAGGCGGCTGCACCCCCCGGCCGTTGCGGAAGTTTCTTCTTCGGACTACGGTGACGACGACTTTGACGACGACACACTTACAGAACTTGAGGCGAGCTTGCTTGCTGGAGATTCGACAAAGCAAGAGATGGAAGACCTCGGCAAGACGACAAGTGACCACCTTGCGCTTGTCGACGACGGGGATGTCGATAACAACCACGTGAGACGTGATCTAAAGGCCCCTGCAACGCCTCCCGGTCGGAGGCAGAGCAAGCTTGCTCAGGAGAGCCCCGCGGACGAATTCGGTGACGATTTTGATGGAGATATCGACTTTGATGCCGTTGAGCTAGCAGCAACCCAAACAGTGCAGCAGCAGCAGCAGCAGCAGCAGCGCAATTCGCCCCCAGCGACCAAAGTACGTCAGGTATAGCGAGAGGCCGTTGCCATGAAAGCATTTACTAAGTGAAGGTAGATGGAGCCAAAGGCCAAGATCATTCAGCGATACTTAGTAACGAGTGTCTTAGAGGGCGACTACGTCGATCGGCTGGGTCAAGCCCGCCCCGAGAAGGTGAGGCAGACGTGCCCCAAACATCTACTTGGTCTAACGTCGGTCAGATCCTGATCATCCAAGCCGACGGCCCGAAAGCTGTTAGGACGGTGCACTTGAGAGGCGCCTGGTTCGACACGCCGGTGCACACCGAGTCCTACGTCCATGTCATCGGCGTCTTTTCCGCAAAGGGACAGTGTTTCGTCGATGACGCGCAGAATTTGTTGATATTGCATCCGGACCAGCTCCTTTCCGCCACCGTCGTCGCCGACTCTTTCTCCTGCATGCGCCGCGCCGTCCTCCAGGACCGGGTCAAGGCCACCAGCGAGGCCACGGCGCCTCTCGTATATGGAACCATACTTCACGAGATCTTCCAGGAGGCCCTACTCGCTAACAAGTGGGATCTGGCCTTCCTCGCCCAAGTGATCAACAGGAAAGTGGAGGAGCACGTCGAGGATCTCTACACCATCAAGATCGGAACCGCGGCCGCGACGGAGCATCTCATGTCGAAGATGACAGAGCTGAGCTACTGGGCGAAGGCATTTGTGTCTGCGGCGCCCCAGGTAGACATCATCGTCCTCCGTCCGATGTGCGATACGACGGGCTGACAGTCGTCTAGGCCGATGCGATGGTGGAAGATCGAAACGGCAAGACGGCAGCAATGGCCGTAAGGAAGCTGCTCGATATCGAGGAACATGTCTGGTCGCCGATGTACGGACTGAAAGGAAACATCGACGCCACTGTTGAGGTTGTTATGGCGGACGGAAAGGAGAAGCGGACACTCACAGTTCCGTTTGAGGTGAAGACGGGGAAACGCGCCAGCAGCAGCCATATGGCGCAGACGGCGCTCTACACTCTACTGCTCGGCGACCGGTACGACATCGACATTGCCTACGGCATTCTATATTACATGGAGACGTCCAAGACGGTACGCATCCCGGCTATGCGACACGAGCTGCAACATATGATCATGCAGCGAAACCAGTTGGCCTGCCATATCCGAGAGCGAAGCGTTCAGCTTCCTCCGATGATCAAGAGCAAGCATGTCTGTGGAAGATGCTACGCCAAGACGTCGTGCTTCGTTTACCACCGGCTGGCGGACGAGGGCGACGGGGAGTCGAGCGGGATGGATGACAGGTTTGACGAAGTCGTCAAGCACCTGACGCCATCCCACCGGGAGTTCTTTGTCAGATGGGAGAACCTGTTGACGAAAGAGGAAAAGGAGAGCCAGAAGACGAAGAGGGAGTTGTGGACGATGACGAGCGGCGAGCGGGAGAAGAAGTCTCGATGCTTCGCCGACGTCGTCATCGAAGAAGGATCTGCCTCGGAGGCGGCGGCCGGTCGCATCAACCGCTTCCATTACAACTTTGTGAAGCGGCTTCCGCAGCCCAGGTTCTCCTTTCTCGAGTCCGAGCTGTCGGTGGGCGAACCGATCGTGGTGTCAGACGAAGAGGGCCATTTCGCCTTGGCCGTCGGTTACGTGACGTCGGTGCGAAAGCAGAAGATCAGCGTCGCGGTCGACAGGCGGCTTCACAACGCGCGCACTCGGCAGCCCGGATTCGACGAGACCGACAATCAGGTTTTTGCGAGCATCATGGAGGTGCAGCCCGAGGCCAAGGCCAGGGTCCAAGAGGTCCCGATCCGCTACCGGCTGGACAAGGACGAGTTCAGCAACGGCATGGCCACCGTCAGAAACAACTTGGTGCAGATGATGGCAAACGACGTGCCGGCGGCGGCGAAGATGCGGAGGCTGGTCGTCGACCTGGAGCCGCCGCGGTTCAAGGAGGAGCCGACGCAGTACGGCCTCGCGGACGGCGAAAGGCTCAACGTCGACCAGCAGAGGGCCATCCACAAGGTGATGAGTGCGCAGGACTACGCCCTGGTGCTGGGCATGCCCGGGACCGGCAAGACGACGACGATTGCGCACATCATCCGGGCGCTGACGTCGCAGGGCAAGAGTGTGCTGCTGACTTCGCATACGCACACGGCCGTCGACAACATCCTCCTGAAGCTGAGGTCGGACGACATGCCGATCCTCCGGCTGGGCACGCCGGCCAAGATCCATCCCGGGGTGCAGGACTTTGCCCGGCTGGCGGCACAGCCGAGGAAGACGTATGAGGACATCGGCGAGGCCTGGCACGGGACGCCCGTGGTGGCCACGACCTGCCTCGGCATCAACCACCCCCTATTCCTCGAGCGCTCCTTTGACTACTGCATCGTGGACGAGGCGTCGCAGATCACGCTGCCCATCTGTGCCGGGCCCATCCGCATGGCCAACGCCTTCGTCCTGGTCGGCGACCACAACCAGCTGCCTCCGGTGGTGAAGAACGATGAGGCGCGCGAGGGCGGTCTGGACGTGAGCCTGTTCAAGCTCCTATCCGACGCCCACCCGGAGTCGGTGGTCAACCTCGAGCACCAGTACCGCATGTGCGAGGATATCATGACGCTAAGCAACACCCTGATCTACGGCGGCAAGCTGCGATGCGGCTACGAGGCCCTCCGCAAGCAGAAGCTCCATGTGCCGGCCATGGGCGCCCTACGACGCTTCCACCACCACGACGCCGCCTCTCTCTTTCAACGACACGGAACGCCGCGGTCGTTCTGCACGGGAGCGGCGCCGTCGCGGTGCTGGCTGTACGACCTCGTCGACGGCGAGGCGCGGGTTCGCTTCGTCAACACGGACACGCTCCGGCCTGCCGTCCACGAGGAGGCCCAGGGCAAGCGCATCGTCAACCGTTCCGAGGTGCGCATCGTCGGCCAGCTGGTCGAGGCCCTGCTGGCGGTCGGCGTGCCGGTGGACGAGGTGGGCGTCATGACGCAATATCGCGCCCAGCTGGGCCTCCTCAAGGACCGACTCAGGGGTCAGGCCGGCGTCGAGACGCACACGACGGACCGCTTCCAGGGCCGCGACAAGGACGTCATCGTCCTCAGCCTCGTCCGCTGCAACGAGGGCCACAACATCGGCGACCTTCTCCGCGACTGGCGACGCATCAACGTGGCCTTCACCCGTGCCAAGACGAAGCTCCTCGTCGTCGGCAGCAAGAGCACCGTCGAGCACGCCGGAGGGGGCATGCTCGGCAAGTTCATCGCCCTGATGGAGAGCCGAGATTGGGTGTACGACTTGCCGGCGGATGCCATGGACGGTCACCTCTTTGACGAGGAACCGTCGTCGTCTGCGTTGCCTTCGCCCGTCCGAGCCAAACCTTGTGCTTCTTCTTCTTCTTCTTCCTCCTCCTTCTTTTCCGTTTCGTCGCCGAAGACGAAACGGCCGGCGAAGAAGGTGGACGGCAAGGAGAATCGTCGGCCGTCGCCGAAGAGGGCGAGGATGGGCGAAAAGGTGCTTTTGAAGGGGAAACCCATTACGAGGAATATCCTGGCCGACATGATGGGCAACGGTGAGGATTGTATGATTGTTTGAAAGGGGGGGGGGGGGGGGGCCGTTTAGGAGATGCTATGGATATTATTGTATAAATAAAGCCCTGCCTTGAACAGAACAAAACATGGGTATATATATATATATACACATATATGCACATACATACATGTCCGTCTCCATGGACAACTAGTCTCTGTACTCGCCCAAACTATGCATGAGATGTTGTTAGCGGTCAAGGGAAGTGACAATGAGAACGTTGGTCATTCTACTTACCCCTGCTCGCCAACGATGAGCTTCGTGAGCTTCTCCAGCTCTTCCAGCTGGGCGACGCAACCGGTGAGGCTCTCGTTATACGAGAATCGATAGATGTCGCTCCAGCGCTTGTGCCACTCTGCGTCGGTGGCGCGGGCGGACCTTGACATCTCCTTGTCGACCTCTGCGTTTTTGATGAGCAGCCTTCTGCGGGCGGCGGCGGCGTTGGGGAGATAGCGCTTGGGATGGGAAAGTCAGTTGATGTCGTCGTCGGTTTTCGAAGGGGGGGGAAAGGAAGGACTCACGGGAACCTTGCGCTTGGACCGGAGCGCGCCGGCGAGTATGTACAAGTTGCTCAGGATGGTGGCCACGGCGTCGCGACGGTAGCTGAGTAGCTGCTCGGCAGCCTCGGGCGTGTCGCGGATGTAGTCTGGGTTGTAGAACAAGGCCGACTGGCGGACGGCGACGAGGTAATCGAAGAAGCGCTCGCACGAGTTGGCGAGGGCCGAGTAAGGAAGGGGATCGAAGGGAGCCCGGAGGCGGATCTCCTTTTGGGTGAGAAGCTGTGAGGGTTGTGAGGGTTGTGTGTGTGTGAGAGAGAGAGAGGGGGGAGAGAGAGAGAGAGAGAGAGAGAGAGAGAGA
>LKCN02000013.1:278002-309834 GCA_001633055.2 Ophiocordyceps polyrhachis-furcata BCC 54312 | reverse complement strand
TAAAACATCCTTTTATTTTTTATAAGGCGGTGGAGGAGGTGGTGGTGGGTGATGGAAGAAGAATATATATGTATGTATATGAGAGAGAGAGAGAGAGAGAGAGAGAAAGATCATGCTCTTTACCCACCACGATCGACGCGTCCAACTGACACGATACGGTATAAGAGAATAAAGGAGGCGAGCTTTTTTTAACCAAGGAATTTTTCCCTCACTGGCGAGATCCCCGCTCGTATGTACATATATGTATGTGCGCGTGTAAGGATGTATGTATGTGCAACTCCGTATACATGCATATACACATATATATGTACACATATGTGCCTACATACATATGTTACTCTCCAATATGTACATATCCGTATATACCATCTATCTATCCGTACATTCTACATACATACATACATACATATACATATACACATGCCACCGATTGAAGAACGTCTAAGAGAGAAAGAGAGAGAGAGAGAGAGAGAGAGAGAAGGAGGGGGGGGAAGAAAAGGTCGAGGGAGGGGGCGCCGAGGCAGCAGAGGGGAGACAAGATCTCGACAACATAAGCCACCTACGTCGCACCCCTTCTCTTGACGCACTTGTCGTTTCGGCCAAACTTGCGGCATCACGATAGAATCCATACTGCCCAACCAAATGTCTGCATATATGTAGTATGTTAATGTACATACATATGTCAGTGTGCATCGGGGTAGCTTCAACGCCTCATACATATGTATGTACATACCTACCTACAACGTGAATACTTTAATAGTTTGGTCACCCTTCTCTCTTGCCCACACAGCCCTCCCGATCCGTATCTGTAGCTTACATATGTATATACTCCGTATAAATATAACCCAGCCAGCCGAGTCGTCAAAGCGAATAGACGAAGAAGAAGAAGAAGAAGAAGAAGAAGAAGAAGAAGAGGAAGAGGAAAAGAAAAATTCTCAGCTCTGCCCTGTTTCTCTCTACACATCTCTTCCCCCTCCCCCCCTCCACCCACAGCCCCTTGGCTGAGATGCAGGGTCCCGTCTCCTCGTTCCCCTGATGATCTTGGCTGCCTCGCACAATAATCATCTTAAAATTGCGATGCCTGTGTCTCCCTGACCCTGTACCCCGTGTTACGGATATGCATATGTACATATGTACATACATATGTACAGTACAATGATGTAAACTTGAAGACATTCCAGCCTGTCAAACTTGCGCATAAAGGCAATGTCCACATGTCAATGTGTCGAAGCATCATGGAAACTCCTATTTTGCCTTTGCCACCGATATCTATGTGCATACATACTCTTATACCTAGTTCCTACATACATCCATACATTGTACTAGGTATGTATATATCTATGTATGTATGTATGTATGTATGTAAGGATGCAAATAATCCATAAACGTCATGTGCATCTGGAAAAAACCCCGGTTTCGATAACTATAGCAGACTACAGATATACATATGTGCATGCACATACATACATTGTATGTACATACATATGATGCATGTAGGTAGGCAACAACATGTAAAAGTAAACAAGGGACACTCACTACACCGACCTATCTCTTACTTTACTAGTATGTACATACATATGTATGTATTTACAACGACGAACTTCATACAACGTGTATCAAAGGAGGACAATACACACATACATACATACATTATACATACCTACATACAGACTCACCTCCCTCCAAACCCTCGGGCCCTCCCCCCCAAAATGGACCCTTTCGACTCACCGGCTTCGTCCCACCGTCTGTCGGGCCCTTGCATGAGCCACAGTCCGTTCATGTTCAAGCCTCACCGTTCGCCTGCGGCTTGGCCTACCCATTCGGGGCTCGCCAACGCCAACGACCCCAAGGTGGCCACCCGAGACAAGCCCATCCATCCATCCAGCCATTCATAATTTTGCTCACTTATGGCCTTCTTCTTTCTCTCCATGTCCGAAGGGCTTCGGAAGTCTTTAAAGGTCGGGTTACCGTCTCGGTAGGCATGCATACAAACATACCTACCTATGCATGCTACTTCATCTCATCCTTCGAAACACGTTTACATACCATACATACCCTACATACATACACACGCACAAACACACATACATACATATGTATATATACACACACAATCGTAATACGATACAGGCCTGTCTTCTTTAGTTCTTACATAGAAACATGCCCGTATAATACGTCCAAACTAATGCACGCGGCGCCGAGTGAGGGCGGGGAGAGAGGGGCGCAACCTGAGACGGCCATGAGTCTCAGGTCCTGTCGCAGCAGTGGGAGAAGGGGGCCAGAGGGGGAAGAGGGGGGGGGCCAACAGTGGAATGGCCCGCTTTGCACCTGATTGGTCAAAGTTTCTTTAACCAAGCCATAGCAAAGTCCATATTGCATCTGTGCGCCCGCTGTCAGACAGTGCTTCGTCTCGAAACCGAACCCACCCGCCATCTCCATGGGCCGATCCTCGACCTCTATCCGTCCTTGATGAACCATGATTCGTCTGTATCTGCTTCTGTAAGTACCAAGGTAGGTAGGCTACTAGTAGTGAAAGACCCTGTTTCTGGTTCTTCTATAGATAGTAGGTTCCAATCTCTGTAGCCTTTTACCAGGTATGATTCGTATTCTCTCTAACCTGTTTTGTATCCTATAATGATGTTAACAAAGCATCCGTACGAACGTACGGATATTCTCAACTACTAGGACCTACTGCCTGTCTCATCTGTCTTATAGTCATCGTCTAACAGAACCTCTGGGTTTCGTGGTCTACTAGGGTAGGTATGTAAAAAAGTAAAAACTGGCTAACGTACTGCCCTACAATCTCGCCTTTTCCAGCCACGGATTTGTCTGTTAGAATCTCCGGGAAGAAAGAGAGTCAATCAAGCCTGTGGGCATAGAGTAAAGCACAGATTCTGGATAAACAAGGAAAAAAAATTCATCGCCCGAGGGGGGTCTCGAACCCCCAGCCTTGCGGTGGTCCCACAGTCGGTCTCTACGCCGCGTAAAAGCCGCACGCTCTAGCCAATTGAGCTACCCGGGCAAGGCACTCGTATCAGGGATGTTTTATCAATAACTATATTGCTTGCTGACATGACCCGAGGAAACACGCACGCCAATTGGCCAATGAGCTTTTTCTTTCCTTTTTTTTCTCTCATGCAAGCCAACCACAAAACACCTGTCGCAATCCTTGAAAAGTCTCGTCCAACTACAACACCGACAACGACCTCGTCAAACCTGTGGCTAAATACCTAGATCACCTGTGTCAATCTTTTCCCACGCCCGACGGACCTCACTCGCCCCCCTCCCCACATCCACCATGCCGGGCCGCACAAAGAAAGCCGAGGAAACACCCTCACAAGACATCAGTATGCAGGACGCGCCGCCCTCAGCACAGCCCGAAGCCGTCCAAGATGCCGAGATGGGCGGCGACGAAGCCGAGGCCGAAAGCGAGCAGGATGACGAGCCCCAAGTTCAACGGGTGAAAATAGTATGGCTCTGCTCTGGTGAACGGGTTCGCTTTTCGCGGCTGACCATGTCACGTCCAGCTTCCCGGTTCGACTGAAACCGGTGCGTCTTTCGAGTTCCTCGACGAGGGCCACACCCTAGGAAATGCCCTGAGATATATTATTATGAAGAAGTGGGTAGACCTCCTCATGCTAGGGCCTTTTGCTTCTTTTCTTCTCTTCGTGCTCGTGCTGATGCGTCATAGCCCCGACGTGGAGTTTTGCGCATACGCCATCCCTCATCCCTCCGAGCCCAAGATGAACATCAGAATACAAACATACGGTAAGTCTACGCCAAGACTGATCATGCGGATGCGGGAATGCGCATCACCTAACGAAGGCATTAGAAGGCACTGCGGTGGATGCCTTGAAGAAGGGCCTGGCCGACTTGAAGGATGTATGCGACGTCGTGGCCGACGAATTCTGGACCAAGAGAAGCGCGTACAACGACAAGGAGGCAATGACGTGAGCCAGCTAATAGGGGAACCCCTCGAGGAACCCCCCCCGCCCTTTTAGAAGCCATATCGCCTCGCGACGAGCGAGGCAGGCAATCCTCCGAGCGACACGCACGTCTACGCAGGCCCAATAGTGGCCTCTCTAGTTCCGGCCCTGTTCAAGTAGCTCAGCCGTTTGTACTCGCGCAGACAAAATCACGTCGATATACCTCGAGGAAACCGTCCATGAAGCTTGCTGGCAGTCTCTTGTCGTCCCGGAAGTTCTCCCCCTTGAAATAGGACATGACGTGGGTGGTTTGCTTCCAAAAGTTCATCGTCTCCTGGACGGCCACGTCAGCGGGGTTGTAACGTCCAAATTCGCCTCTCTCATCCGTACTTGGTATTCCGCGTGAGACTTGAAGATTAACATGTCGACGACGGGGAGCTTGTTCACGTAACGATTTCGCTCAAACTCCTGCCTGATCCGCGTTCGGATCGCCGAGACGCGCAGGGGCATATTGTACATGGTTTGAATCTCCGGCGCCTGAGGAAGTCTTTCTTAGAAAACACCTTGCTCCGCGTCCCCTCGACGGAAGACAAGCTTGTCGTGTTGTCACAACGTACGCCTCGAATCCATTCGCGATATGAGGAGAGGACCCGCCGCTTCGCGTCCGCCCAGCTGGCGGCTGTTCACTAGATTTAGCGCATGGAAAAGGACTTGGGCGATGAAATAAACCCACATTGCGCCGTCTTTTTGGCGAATTGAGTCGGCGTGATGGCCATGGCGAGCACCTTGGTTGGGGACACTCTGCTCTGCGATGAGGTCGAAGGAGCGGGGAGGCGGCGGCCAGTAGGCTCCAGTACGGGGCAGGGCAGAAGGCTAGTAAGCTGCCCGGGTTGGCTAGTTGAAAGTCACGTGACACTATCAGTCAACGACCCGCCATCCTTGATCGAAGGATGACCAGGATTCCTTCTTCTGCAGTCAGTCTCCTTAACCACCGAGCCTCGAAAATGCCCGCGATACGCCACGCATCCAAGAGGAAGCCGCCTCCCGAAGGCTTCGGCGATATAGAAGACGACCTCTTGATCTTCGCCAACAAGATGAAGGATGCGCATAATAAGCCGCCGCCGCCGGGACCCAAACACCAAGCTCAGTGGGAAGTCTTCCAGATCTCCCACCAAAGGAGCCGGTATATCTACGATCTTTACTACGAAAAAGAGGCCATCAGCAAAGAGTTATATGACTGGCTTTTGAAGAACGGATACGCCGACGCTATGCTTATTGCTAAATGGAAGAAACAAGGATACGAAAAGGCATGTATGTCCCAGACGGAAAAAGCCCAAATCTCCCGGCTAACCCTTCATATAGCTTTGCTGCCTCCGCTGCGTCCAGACAAAGGAGACAAGCTTCAACAGCACTTGCATCTGCCGCGTTCCCCGGGCCCAGTTGAAGGAGGACAGAGATCTCCAATGTGTCAACTGTGGCTGTCGGGGCTGTGCCTCGAGCGACTAGCCCGTGGCGTCAAACGGTATCGAACAGAGCGATGCCGGCGGTTTTCATCCCTGCCGCGTTCAGCTCACACAAGCGCCAGCCTTTCTCCGTTTCCTCATCACGTCTGATCACACTGGGGCGGCGGCCCGTCTATCTTCTCGGGAACCCCGCTCGGCCGCGGCCAAATCGAACGCGCGGAGGGACGAATTGCAAAGCCGACATGGCTCCGCTGAGTTGGTCCATGTCGACATCAGGCAAGATTTGCACGTCGGCTGGCTGTGAGGGAGGAGGCACCTGTGAGGGAGGAGGCGCCTGCGAGGGAGGAGGCGCCTGCGAGGGACGAGGTGCCTTGTCGGGGGCCTGAGACCCCTCCGGAATGTTGGCAGCGACTGGCGCCTTTCTCGGCGCCGCAAGGGCGGACTTGCGCTGGTGACAGCCGTCAACCAAGAGGGATCGCCTGCCGTCGATGCCCTCCTTGGTGATGGCAAAATAGTAATTCCTGGGGTACATGTGTTTGTCCACCAAGTGCATTCGTCTTTTCTGATGGGTGTGGCATTTTTTCTCGCATCCTTCAACAAAGCACGAGAACTGCAGGTATTAGGCGACGGCAACCTTGGCTAGGAGCCCATGAAGAAAGACTCACAGTACGCTCTCCTCTGTCCCTTTTGACGCTTACGAGTGGATCGTGACATTCCTCAATGTGGATGGTGAGGAGATGGTCGGACGGCAGGTTTTTGTGGCACTCGAGACATCGATGGGTATGGAACGTGTGGTAGTGAGCCTCGTAGTCGCTATAGGAATTGAAGGTGACGGGAAGCTTGTGAGGCGGCAGGGAGCATTTCATGATGACGAGATGGTGCTGATTATCAGGTTCGCATTCGAGCTCGGAGATCTTGGTGGGTTGCTGTATCACGTCCTCTGTCGGGGATTCGAGGCGCGAGTCTGCACGCTCTCGCTGGCGCTTCATGTCGGGGTATGCCGGTGACGCGTTGACGAGTTGATGAGACAGTCAGCTTGATGGATGCACGACATGCTGTTGCTCATTATTAGTCAGCGACTACGGTAAGCTTCAGACGTCGATCTACAACAACTGTTTGCCAGTGCTACTAATCCGTGGTATACATACATACGTATGTAATAACTGTGAAGAGCCGCAGACAGTAAAGAGAAATATATGCATACCTAGGTACTATTGAGAATCATAGGCGGAGTATGATTGACTATTGTCCTTGGGCGCAGTTGATGAGAGAAGGTGAATGGAGAGAGTCAGACCGGGGAGAGAGAACCCCAATTTACAGTCGCCGTGGCGGCAGCTGCTGAGCCTAGTTCCTATCACCTAATAGGCTAATACTAATAGGCCACTACCTAGTAGTACCACCTAGTACATACTGTTATTATTGTTCTCGGCCTATTTCTACTGTGCCGCAGAATATCCGGCCCGCAGCGCCAGGGGCCCGTAGAAGGGGATAAGGGCCATCGCAGCGCTCGCTCGTCCACCGCCCTGCCCTGTTGACACTCACTAGCTGCGCACGACTCAACGAACTCTGGTCTCGCACTCGCCATCCTTCATCATTTTCTTTTCCTTCTGTCCTCTTTCCTCTGCCTTCTGCCAGCTTTTAAATCGTCTCCAATGAGTCCCCTCTCGGCCCGTCGTTTCCATCCCCGCGAGCCGAGACTCTGCATCGTCCCTATTCGCCGGCTACTCATGTGATGGACGACATTCCTCAAGAGCATGCACCAGGCCTGTAGCCGAGGCTCTACTCCTACTGCTCGACTCTTGCTGCGTTGCCAACGTGCGCGGCGCAGACCTCACTGCGATATCACGCCCTGTCAGCACGGCGCATTCACGGAAGTCATCCGCAGTCATGGCCTCTACTCTCACCCAGGCAAGCCAACAATGGCAGTAAGTGTATCCCTATTTATTTCGTCGCCAGGCTCTGCCCTACCACCGAACTGGCCGATGCTGACCCGTACGCCTCCCCTCTAGCAACGCTCTCAAGCTCCGCAAGGCTCTGCTGAAGCAGCTCGATGGGCGCCGAGTCGACCACGCACATAGCCTCGACACGACGTGGTTTGAAGCCTTTGATGGGCTTCTACAGAGGTAAATCATCCTTCCTTTTCTCCGCACGCCGCTGGCCTGGCCGCTGACGAGTGATAAAAGATACCGTCTTGCCTGTGTCCAGACCATCTTCCTCGATTTCCAGTACGCCGCAAAGGAAAATACCGAGGATGCTCTCTGGGAGCTTCACACTTCCATCAACCACGAATACCGGCAGATTGTTCGCCGTCTCAGGTCGAATTCGCATCCGGTCGAGCGACGCAAGGCCGAAAAGATGTACAACAACTTTCTGCGCATCGCCCTCAAATTCTACAAGGGGTACATCCAGCGTCTGTCCGCTCGATACGACATCCAGGAACTCAAGAGGGTCGTCATGGGCATCGAGGTTGAGCAGATCGACGCCGAGGACACCATCAGCCCTGTTCCCGGAAGTCTGAGCAGTCTCGTCCTGGAGTCCTGCCACTCGACTCTTCTCCACCTCGGGGATCTATGTCGATACAGGAGCCAAGCTAAGAACAAGAGCTCAAGTGTCGACTTCGCATTAACATACTTTAGTCTGGCCCGTCATCTGATGCCGCATTCGGGCTTCGCATTTCATCAGATGGGCATCCTCAACGCGGCCCAGGGCAATCATCTCGATGCCGTCTATCACTTCTACCGTGCCTGGGCTGTCGAGGTACCTCATCCGAATGTCAAGGCCAACCTCGAGGCAAAGTTCAACTCTTTACGGGCTCCCAACGCCATTAGGCCCCGCGTCAACCCGTCGGCTCCGGCAGAAGCTTTCAGCATATGGTTCGTGAAGTTGCATGCTTACTTTTACGCTGGCGAGGCCTTTTCTCAGCAGCGAGAGCTTGAAGAGGAGGTCATGCACAGGATGGAAATGGCCTGTCGTGATGGACGTTCCGGTGACACCCTGCTCAAGATGGCACTGGTGAACATGTCGGCACATGCCATTGCCTCGAGCGCGTCGACTGGTAAGTGAACCTCGCAATTTGAGCGTCGTCTTCTGTGCTGACTTGTCGGAAGAAAAAGGGATGATGACCAACTCCAACTTCTGGAAATTCACCCTCAAGTTCAACGCCCTGTTCATCTCGACCCTCTGCCGCGTTATTCACCTCGAGCTCGAGAAAGTCGGTGCGACAAACTCGCCCGACAAGCCCATTGAGATACCGGCTGTCGTCGCGAGCCTCCTGCCAGTTCTTCGCGTCTATTGCGTTTGGTTCGTCGCTCATCGTTCGGAGCTGGTTGCTGCATACGATGCCTTTGGAGCCGCCCTTCCTATGATGATGAAAGGCATAGTCAACGTCTTCACATCGTTCTTTGCCGTGGCTTGCACGCACGACGAGCTGCCGTCTTGCTCATACCTGCTCCCGGAGGACCTTGAACTGCGCGGCCATCAGCTTTTGGCCGGGGATGACATCCCCTCTCAATGCCGTGTCGACTGCAAGGACGACAGCGTGAAGCCATATCTGTCCGATCCGCAGCAGTGCCTCCCTGGCGCCCAGGAAAACCTGGCCCGGACCTTTGATGTTCTTCGCTGTGCCTACTTTTTGCACTCGGACGAGATGACACCGATATCCATTCGGAACGGTGAGAAGCGGCGGGTGTTCTTTGAATATCAGCCTGACATGGCGCCCGTCGTATCTGAAAGCGGCGGAGCAAAGGCACCGGAGGTCTTCTCGAATCAGTCTCCGGCGATGACACCTCACGAGCCCTCTGAGCAGCGTCAGCAGGACACGTCGGCGGAGGTAGAGATGGCCATGGCAACGTCAGCCGACGACGACGATGACGACGCTGAGAAGAGGGTCATGTCCATGCTGACGCCATTTCTCAAGCCGCCGACGCCTTCGCCGCAGAACCATGTCCGCTCTCCCTCCGACGCGGCTCCCGGTGTGGAAAGCACGCCCGCAAACGGTAGCGGAGCTTTGAACCAGAACCACTGGAGTCCAGCGGCAACGGGCCGCCTCTCTGGTCCGATCACGCCCCTGCCGTGGGCTTGGGACAACACCCCCAAGCCCGACAGCGAGCAAGCCGCTGGTAGGGAAGCCTTCACCAGAGGCAGCCGAAACAACTCACCCAGGGATTCCATGACGGGCTCCATCGATGATCCCTTTGCAACCCCGGGGCGCAATGATGGTGCCCGAGCCCATGCTCCTACCGACCGCAGGGCATCCAAGACGGCGAGCGAAGAGGCACACCGCCAACACATGCTGCAGACATTGCTGGGCGATAACTCTGCGCGCACGTCGTCACCCGCCCAGCCGAGAG
Source organism: Ophiocordyceps polyrhachis-furcata BCC 54312 (assembly GCA_001633055.2). Lineage (NCBI taxonomy): Eukaryota > Fungi > Ascomycota > Sordariomycetes > Hypocreales > Ophiocordycipitaceae > Ophiocordyceps > Ophiocordyceps polyrhachis-furcata. Next base: position 300,096 of record LKCN02000013.1, on the reverse strand, counting down.
GTTCGAGGGCGGGCGCCTCGTCCATGATTGGTACCCAGAGGAGCCTCTTGGCCGCGGACAGCACGGGCTTCTCGCACCCGAGCAGCCTTTACATGGGCACCCCGGCATACGGCATCGGCCTCGGGGTGACTGGCTTGAGAGGCCTCGGTCTGCAGAGCCCCACGCAGGGGAGCGGCTCGTCGGCGCGCCGGGTAGGAATCGGCGACTCACTGGGTCACGAAAGCGCAAAGTAAAGGGGAAAGCGATGGATTTCATATCAAAAGGGTGCAGCATCTTCCTTCCTTGTACTGCGAGTGATGCTCTCGTGGATGCTTGACAGGCAAGTCAGCATGAAGTTATGAGGATCGTCTCCGAAGGCCTCGACACAGGACTCCTCCTCCTCCATCTTACGCCCGTCTACAAAGCGAATGCGCTCAACGATCAGCCTGAGAAACAAAACATTGGTCGGCCTCGTACGTGGAAACGACGTTTTACTACCATCATCACACGACCGTCATCTAATCTACTCGGCTCGTGGAGGATACCGAAGACTGCGCTAAAGGGGCGAAGCCACCAGCCAGAAATTTCATTTGCGTTGTTGAAACCGACTTTTTTTTCTTTTTCCTGGACGCCCCATTTCGACCGATGCTCACGACGAAGATTGGTACAGTTGCTTAGGGAATGGATATCTGAAGCAGTTTGGTCAGTACGATGAGAGATGGGATTAGTTGTTCACGATGGCGACATCAAAGTTTGTTGTTGCCTTTTCTTGTCACTCCCTTTGTTTGTGGAGAAAGGGAGAATCGCGTATGAGTGGGAGGTAGGCCAGCCAGGTAAAATTGGCTAGGATGACATGACAAGGCCAGAATTAAGAGCGGAATTTAATAACTTACGACGGTCCGAGCTCTTTGATGCTCAAGCGTGCGAGCCATTGTCCCATGTCGATGCAGGTCTCGAGCGGTTTGGCCTGCATGATGCCGGCCAGGAAGCCGCCGGCAAAGGCGTCACCGGCGCCGTTGGTGTCGTTGATCTCCTTGGGATCGATGGCGTGAACGGGGAAGGTCTTGACGCCGGGCTCGCCCTGGATGGCGACGAGGGTAGGGTCGGTACCCTGGGTGACGACGGCGACGCGCTTCCGCGACGTGTTCTTCTTGGGGAGGTTGGCGAGGTGCTGGACGACGTCGTTGGGGGCCTTTGAGGGCAGTTGGTGGGCCTCTGCGTAGGCGGCCGCTTCGGTCTCGTTGCCGATGATGTAATCCCAGTAAGGGGCGCTGGCGTCGACGACGTCCTTGAAGGCTGTTGGGATGAAGGGCGCGGAGAGGGAGAGGACGAAGATCTTGTTGTTTTTGGCTGCTTGTTCGGCGAGAGCCATGATGGCCGGAGGGCAGACTTGAGAGGCGGCGCATCATCAGCTGCAGTCGACAATCGGCGAAGAAAAACGACTGACCGGTAAAGTGAAAGCCACCGACATAAAACACGTCGGCCTTCTCAACCAGGCTCCATATCTCGGCTTTCTTAAGATGCTCAACATCATAATGGTTGGCAGCCCCAAGATCAGTGCAGAGACTACGATTATGACCGGTAATGACGACGCCACACCGGCCCGTCTTCTCCTTGTCGTCGACCCTATACTCCACCCGCAAGCCAGCAGCCTGAACGGCATCGTGCAAGATGGCCGCGTACTTGTCATCCCCGGCACCGCCGAGGTAGACGACGCTGTTGGGCGGCAGCATGTACTGCGCTCCTCGGGCGGAGTTCTGGGCGGCGCCGCCGGCGATGAGCTTGGCGTCGTAGTTGTTTAGGAGGTCTTCGTAGAGGGGAAGGTGTTTCTCCTCTGCTAGGATTGCGTCGTTGGCTTTGAGGCCGTATTTTCGGAGGAGGTCTTCGTCGCCTACAGCTTGGATGTCTGGGGATTTTTTTTTGTTCTTTGGGTTAGCGTTTCTGATGCGGAGATGATGGGACGCCGCGATGATCCTTACCGAGGAGAGGGTTCTCCAGACAGAGGAGACCGAATTCTTTGGCCATGGTGATTTATTGGAGTGATGGGCCGATGATGAGAGAGACAACGGATTGGAAGTCGACTGGTGATGTTTGATGGAGAGAGATACGGAGAGAAGTTGGGCAGGAATTAGGAGCTGGGATTAATAAGAAACAATGGTGAGGGAATTGTTAGTACGGTGCTCAAACACTGTATCCCGAGAGACGTTTTACCAGACCCTATATGATACGTAGTACATACATACATAGATAGGTAGGTAGGTAGGTATGTATGTATGTATGTGCGCGGCCGATGCTTCGGCCGAGGGCGCCATCCATCATGTCTTGTCATGGATATTCATATACATATTAGCCTACAGGCTGCCGGTATGTGGCTGGGTGTATCCAGATCCGTGGAAAGGATACGGTTTACCGTCTCCCGTCAGCATACACAGCGAAGCAGGAACACGTCTGTCTTGGTCCAGACTCCGGCTCGCCGCCGTAACATCAATAGATGCAAGCAAGCCATATGTAACACCGTCCCAATCAACACACGAAGCCCCCTTACTCCTTCGTCTTCTGTGTACCACGCAGCAGACCCGTCCTCCGCGCGGCGATAAGACCCGCCTTCTGGCCCTGGGCGGCGTAGCGGGAAATCGTCGACGCTTTACCGATGTGTTGATGGTTACCCTGTGAGGACGATTAGCGCTTGTCTGCCCTGTTGTATCCTCGCTTCCACTTACACCACCGTGAGGATGGTCCACAGGATTCATGGCAACACCACGAGTCTTGGGCCAGCAGTTACGCTTGACGGCGAACTTGTGCTTGGCACGGGAAGCCTCTGTATTCAAGGTCAGACCAGTCCCCCGCGAAGACGGCCGAGGTGAGCCTACTCAGTAGAGGTTTGTCTGTGCGACCGCCACCGGCAACGATGCCGATCATGCCACGCGACTTGGAGTGGACGACCTTCTTGGCACCAGAAGGAAGCTTGATGCGCGTCTTTCCCTCGTCAGGGTTGTGGCCGATAACGGTGATGTAGCCGCCAGAGGTACGGCCCAGGACGCCGCGATCACCAATCTTCTCCTCGACATTGGACACGACCGTTCCTTCGGGCATCTCCCCCAGCGGCAAGACGTTGCCGACCGTGAGGGCAGCCTTCTTGCCGGCGTAGATGAACTGGCCCGTGTACATGCCTTCGTTGGCGATGAACGTTTCCGTTACCTGCTTGAACCGATAGGGGTGGCGAAAGACGACCTTGGCGAGCGGTGCGCCGCGACCTGACATTCGTAGCCCATTGTCAGCATCTCGCCTCGTTTTCTCCACAGAGCACACGATTCCACGGACCAGGGTCGTGAACAATCTCGCGAACGACGCCGCGGAGATAGCCATGGCGCTCAGCGTAATCGAGAGTTCGAAACTTGGCAGGGGCCTTGTTCAAACGGGTGTTGGCAGCTGTTGTCAGGCGTCAGTAGGGCTGCTTATTCGACGATGGTCGAGGCAGCGACTCACTGAAGATACTGCCGCGCCCTTTTCGCTGATTGCGAATAACTCTGCCCATGGCGGCGGTTTCGAGAGTGTCTTTTGTGTTGTGCCGGGTCAGTCACGATGGACTTGAAGCCGTCGTAGGCACGTACCTTAAATTCAGCCGCTTGGTTGTAGAGAGGTGCGAAATTTTTGGTGTGCGGCTGTCGTATCAGGAAGCCCTCAGCACGTGATATATATGTACCTACCTAGGTACCTAGTACTATGTACCTACACGACGCTCTCGGTTGAGTTGGGTGGGACTGTGGGGGCAGCTAGTAAGGGCCCTGACTTAATGACTAAGCAGAATTCACGTGCTAGCTCGAGGCAGGTAATGAGAAGAGCCTCGCGGTCGTGCCTCATCAAGAGCCTGTTGGATCATTGGCGAGCTATATCCCTTTCCCTGGCCATCCCCGAGTTGAAACTGACGGCGTATATAAGAACCGAGCTCCCGATCAACAGTCAAGCGCTGTCGTGGCGTCGAAAGTGTTGCATCGCGGTAACCATGGGCGGGAGGACACGAGCCTGAGGCAAGCGAAAGCTGCTCGGACGAAGCGCAGCTCAACAGCATCTCGCGATGAGCTGCCTGTCCTCGATCCGATGCCGTGTCGTTGAGTAGATAGGTAGTTCTTCGAACAAATCCAGAGTGTTGCTCTGCAATGAGTTCCAGTTGCGGTCGACACGTACGAATCCCAACAAGACACGGAGGCCCTGCTGCGGGGCACGAGGCAGAGATGTTCGACTATGGCCTAGGCCGGGGGTTTCGGACACAGATAGAGCTTTACGGCCACGACAAAGGCCTCGACATACTAATTTGCACTCAGCCGTCTCTGGCAGCACAATGTAGAAGCGGTTGGAAGCCGTTCGACGTCGAATGCCGGGCTGGAGAGGGTATTTTTTTATGGTTGTTGTTTGATTTCACCTTTTAATACGGATAGGTGTCTAACAAGTCTTTTTAAAATGTTTTATGTATTTTTTATTTAAATCCTCTCGGCTCGTGGACGTGGGTTGGCCTAGTGCGAGCCCTTCATCGATCAACCACCGACTGGCTGCCTGCCTTCTCCATCTCATTACCCCCCCCCCCCCCCCCCTCTTGTACCTCCTCAGGCGATCAGAGACCACCATGACAGCGGAAAGCGACTCGTCCGACCTCTCGTCGCTGTCGTCGCTGTCGCCTGTGCCTTCCGGCGACGAGGCGGACGACGTCGCCCCGTCAGACGACGCTGCCCCGTCAGACGATGTCGCCCCGTCGCCGACCGTCGCCAAGCCCGGGCTGCTCAAGTTCTTCTCCAAGCAGCCGTCGGTGCCTTCGCGCAAGCGATCGCCATCACCGCCGCACGAATACGTCCTCGCGGACAACCCAGATATAGCTGTACGCTGATTTGCCCGTGTCGCGTCGGGGTCCGGCACAACGCGAAAATTCGCGTGCCTACATCATCCCCTTACTCATACACCTCTGCAGTTCATCGTCATGTTCCGCAGCCGATTCAGCGATGCCTTCCCCAAGTCTTTGGCCCATTTCGGCCCGCAGGAGCTGGAACGCGACATCTCGGACCCTGTTCCTGGCGATCGAGTCGAGCATTTTCTGTGCGCGCTTCTCGGCTTGCTACTCAATCGAAAACAGGATGTCAAGTACGCGCATTCGACCCTCACGTTTCGTGTCCCGAGTATCTATGCTGATCAACGTCCGACCCCCTCGGTAGACCTGGACACTATGGCAGAGCACTTGAGGACGCTGTTGCCTCCCACAAGAACCAATGGCTACCAGTATGGGAGGACAAAAGCCCACTGGCGGGAAGCACCACCTTTAACTCCATGAGCCCGACACAAAGAGTACGAAGCCTTCTCAGACCTCTTGCGCAGTTGCTGACGCGAGCCAACAGCTGACCCTACTTCGTGCTCTGATCCTGTGGTCTATGGGCTCGTCCGAAGCCGTCAAAGGCCTGCTCTCCCAGTCATACAAGCAGAATCGCATCGAGGACGATCACAACCAGCCCAGGTCGGTACGGCCATGGGGCTCGGACGGCGACAAGAGACGATACTTTCTCATCGAGGGTCAAGACGACACCAACTTTCGCGTTTACCGGGAGAGCAACCCTGCGGGCCTGAGCCGCACCTGGTGGAGCGTCGCCGGCTCCATCGACGAGCTGCGGGCTCTGGCAGACAAGCTCGAGCACAAGGACGGCGGTCCAAAGGCCAAGGAATTAAGCCAAAAGATTATCTCCGCCATCCCGCGGTTCGAGGCTGGTGAAGAGGTGAATTTGGTCTTGAGCTGCCCACCTCGTCAGCTTTTGGAACTGATGAATTTCTAGAAACGCAAGCGCAGGGAATATCGCCAGTTGCGCAAGGACCAGCTCAAGCGTCCCGACCCCGGCTACTCTCTATACGAAGGCCGCACCCGAGGCAAGCGGATGAAGTATACGTTTTCCGACGAGGATGACACGCTCAACTCGGACTCGACGACCAACAGACGATCCGCCCGCACCACAGGAGCCAACACGCCCGCCGAGACGGGCCCAGTTACTACATCGAGCGGCCGGCAAGTCAAAGTCCCTCCTCGACTCAACATGGACGTAGGAGCCAGCGCTCCAGCAAGTGTTCAAGGCGACGTTTCGGAGCATGACGGAGAGGGTTCCGCAGCTCCAAGAGGAAGACCGAAGAGGTCTGCCGCTGCAAAGCTCGTGGCCAACGGCTGGGGCGGCGCCGGGCCGTATGGCGACACTGATGACGACGCAAGCGAGGTAGAATTCGGGGACGACGAAGACGACGTCGACGCTCATATTACCGAGGAATCTGAGGATGACGACGAATTCGACGACGACGAGATTATTGTGGACGAAGAGGCGGAAATTCCGCCTCGGACCTTAGTGGTGAAGCTCTCACTTGCAACCCCAAAACTCAAGACCGCTCTTGCTCCCGCCAGCCCCTTGCAAAAGGCTGCTGTGAAAGCAGAAGCGCCTCCTCCTCCTCCTGCACCGGTACGGGACACCATCTCCGCGTCGAGTGAGGCCATGGCATCAGCCAAAACAGTCGATAAACCGGAGAGCACCAATCCTGCCTCTGAGCAACCCAACTCTGCGACTTCGCTGGCCGTTCGAGCAAGTTCGGAGCAAATTGTGACTAAGTAATGAGGATCGGACTGGATGTGGGCGCGTCATTGCGTAGACAGGCGTTCAATGTCGGCGGGGGTGGCGTATGGAGTAGAATTGCGAGTATAATGAGCAGCTGTCGAGAGATTCGGATGGACAAGGAACAGAAGCCTGATGGTACAAATCGGCCTGCGAGCTTTGGAGGCTTCATTGTCCGTTGAGGTGATGATGCAGGTTTTGTTTTGGGCGGAGGTTTACCGGTTGCTCGACCAATACCATGACTGAGTTGAAGATGAGTGGGTTTGAACCAGCAATCCTGTTTTTTTTTTTTTTTCATCTCTCGCTGCTTGGTATCGCCCAATTATTTACACCATACCACCATCTCCTGAGTCTGGCCCCTGATGATGTGCCATGGAACCTCGTATTTCGCCTCGAATACTGCCATCCGTTCAAGACGAGGTTGTAGATGAGACCCTGAGCCAGAGGCATAATCATCTGCGACAGGTGAGAAGTCCGTCGAGACAGCCGTGGCATGTGAAGCGAGCGTACCTGGTCCCTCACGGTGATGAGCATAACCTTCCACCACGTGTCGGCGTTGGATATGCTGTGGAGATAGCTCTGCTCGAAGCGCAAGTCTGGTAGCGGGGGCAAGTTGCGCCGCCGCGGCGTCGGCCGGAGTACACTGCAGGGAATGTCTTCATGGTCGTCTTCCTCTACCGTGAGGGCCTGCTTCTTCTCGGCGGCCGTGGACGGGGCGATGTCGAGCCGGGGATCAGGGTCTTTGCGTATATGACCTGCCTGGACAGTGGCGGCGAGCTCGCTGGGAAAGGACTCCATGATGCGGCTTCGGTCGGGTTCAATGCGCCTAGGTCGATGATGGTCGTTGCCTGTCATTCGAATGAAGGAAGGTAGGGTAGGTTAGACGCACCTTAGTAAGCGAAACTCACACGAGGCTCTAGGTGGGCCTGACGAGTAGGGCCAGACCGGTCAGGCGCGTCCATGTGTGTATGTACATATGTATGTATGTACATATGTATGTGTACAGCCGGTCACGGGAAAGAAAGCAATGCCGTGGTCCGCGAACATTTTATTTCTCTGTGCTATCTACCCTTAAGAAACCCGTGGCTTCGGTAATGCAAAGGTGAAGTAAAATCTCCAAGCGAACAGCAAATCCTGTTCTCTCGGCCGGCCCAATTGGCCTAACCTCGGTTCTACCCATTCGGCGTAGGCGGATAAGCCGCTTGGTCACGTGTCCGGTGTAGCCACGTGAGGCACACACGAAGTCCTCACCTCCAAAAACTCTGGCCCCAGAAATAATCTGCCCGTTCGACAGTGCATCATTCTCCGCCTGCGAAAGAGAGAACCCTCTCGCTTGCTCCGCGACACGGCAGATACTGTATTTGCAAGGCTTTTGACCTGCTTTTACAATGAGCGACGCTCAAGCTAACGAGGCCGAGAGAAACGTGAGTCTCGCCCCCGCTGTTGTACGAGAAGAGGGAAATATATATATATATATTCAAATCCCCTCTCTTCTTTCCGCTACGCGACCGGTTCTAGAGACTGACAGACCTTGAAAAGATCGAGATATGGAAGGTCAAGAAGCTCATTAAGCGTCTCGAGGCGGCCCGGGGCAATGGCACGTCCATGATATCCCTCATCATTCGTGAGTGTCCCCTTTTCCTATGCCGCCGAGGCTTGCGGTTGCACCAGCCCACACGCATACAGCGAACGCTTACATTATTGCAGCGCCAAAGGATCAAGTGTCACGAGCTGCCAAGATGCTGGCTGAAGAATATGTTCGTCGACACCTCCCCCAGTCCTGATGTTTTGTTGACGCCAGCCAGGGCACCGCTTCCAACATCAAGTCGCGCGTTAATCGGCAATCGGTTCTTTCGGCTATTACTTCTACGCAGCAGCGGCTTAAGCTATACAACAAGGTTCCTCCTAACGGCTTGGTCATCTATTGCGGAGAAATCTTGACGCAGGAAGGCAAGGAACGCAAGGTAAATATTGACTTTGAACCTTTCAAGCCCATCAACACGTCCTTGTATCTCTGCGACAACAAATTTCATACCGAGGCCCTGGCCGAGCTGCTCGAGTCGGACCAAAAGTTTGGCTTCATCGTCATGGACGGCAACGGCGCTCTCTTCGGCACACTCAGCGGCAATACTCGCGATGTCGTTCACAAGTTTTCTGTGGACCTGCCCAAGAAGCACGGCCGTGGTGGTCAGTCCGCCTTGCGTTTTGCCCGTCTCCGCGAGGAGAAGCGTCACAACTACGTCCGTAAAGTAGCCGAGTTGGCCGTGCAGAACTTCATCACAAACGACAAGGTGAACGTGGCCGGAATCATCCTTGCCGGCTCCGCCGACTTCAAAAACGACCTCAATGCTTCCGACATGTTCGACAATCGCCTGCAGGCCAAGGTTATCAAGGTGGTCGACGTCTCGTATGGCGGAGAGAACGGCTTCAACCAGGCCATCGAGTTGTCCTCGGAAACCCTCGGCAATGTCAAGTTTATCCAAGAGAAGAAACTCATCGGCAAGTACTTTGAGGAGATTAGTCAGGACACTGGCAAAGTTTGTTATGGCATCGATGATACGCTCAAGGCGCTGGAGCTTGGCGCGGTCGAGACTCTAATCGTGTTTGAGAACCTCGAAATCACGCGATGGTCCCTCAAAGACAGCGGCGGAAGCGAGATCATTCTACACACCACCAAGCAGCAGGAGCAGGGCAACCGCGACAATTTTCTCGACAAGCAGACGGGGCAGGAAATGGAGATCGCGTCGCAGGAGTCCTTCCTTGAATGGATTGCCGAGAATTACCGGAACTTTGGAACGGCGCTCGAATTCGTGTCGGACCGGTCGACCGAGGGCAACCAGTTTGTCAAGGGCTTCGGCGGCATTGGCGGCATCCTCCGCTACAAGGTCAATTTTGAGCAGTTGACCGACCTTGATGACGATGACGAATACTATGACGGTGGGTGTTCTTTTTTCCACCACGCATGCAACTAGTGGTGGACTGACCTGGTCGCAGATTGACCAGCGGTTTCCCTCGTCACCTGCGAGGGACCTGCTCGAGTTCAACCGTCAGTGCAAGCGCTCGACACGCCAAGCTTGAGCGAAGTCGCGCCCATGTCGCTTGCTCGACGGCGCCTGATGGGCCGGGCCGAAGCCGCGCCTCGCAAGTGGGCCCACGAGGCGTCGCTGCCGAGCCCACTGCGCTCAGCGATGACGGCTCCTTGGTGCAAGGAACGAGGTGAGGGTACGAGAAGGCGCACATTGACGAGCTCCTTGCTTACGCGGCCGCCAGCATGTCCAACGATTGGTGACGCGAACGACACAATGGCGCGACGAGGGGTGTGTGGAACTGGATAGGTATGGTAGAGTTCAGTTCAGCTGCCGCAAGCATATGCGGGTAGTTCGAGAGACTGTAGCCGCTCCTTTTTGTTTTCTTCGTCCAGAATTGAGGAACGTTTGAAGTCGTGGCCGGAGGATTTACAATCCGTGAACGCCTACAGGTAGGTATGAGACGGGTAACGCTACGACGTTGGATAAATCCTAAGCGTGCCGGCAGATATGCTGCTAAGCGTGACAGGCGTACGGATACATGCTATGCACATACCGAAGGCACGCACATATGTACATATGTATGTATGTATGTATGTATACGTGCATTCTATATACTAGTATGCAATTACCGAGTTGGGGTTGCGGACGGACAGTACGGATGACATCCCTTGTGCACTGCCCTTGTAGTAACTTCCCGTACTACGGAGTAATGGGAGCACATACCTGGTAGGCGCTCTTAATCGTGCACCATCCCCCCCCCCCCTTCCAACTTCTCCGGAACACGCGTCGAATGGCCCTTGTCCTGTCACCACCGCTCGATGGCCGAAGCTCTGTCTACTTCGCCAGTCAACCATGTCGGAGGTAGACGCCGCGTACCGGCCGGTTCACCGAGCCGTGCTGCTCGTCCAAGCGACGCTCGACTCCCCGACGTTCCGCTCGTCGGTCGCGTCGACCTTTGATCAGATCGATGGAATGGATAAATGGCTCAACGGCTGGGTCTCGTCGACTTCGAAACTGGTCCACGACATGCTGGCCTTGGAAGAGACCATCAACACCTACCTGGCCAGGTCTGCCGCCGACGCCATCGTCGACAACGATTACACGCTACTCGCTCTCAAGCGCGTGGCCGACGGGCAACGGCAATACTGGACGCAGGCGCTGAGCAGCGTCAAGAAGCTAGACAGTCTCCTCGTTGATCCGATCCGGAACTTCCTCACCGGAGACGTCCGTAACTTCAAGGAGGCTCGCCGGGCACTCGACCGGGCGCAAAAGGCATACGATTCGACTCTCGCTCGCTATGTCGGCCAGTCAAAATCCAAAGAGGCATCGGCTCTGAGAGAAGAAGCCTTCTTGCTGTGGGCAGCCCGAAAGAGTTATCTGGAAGCCTCGGTCGAGATCTGCGAGCTTGCGTCTCAGCTACGCCTCACTTTGGACACTCTGCTCATTCAAGTGTGCGGCGATCTTTGGGATGAAATGGGCCGGTCGCGAGATTCTTGGAACGATGCGATGCGCTGGACGCGGGAGATGGCTCGGGTGCGAGCCTGGGCCAAGAACCTCGAGGCGACTGAGAGCAGCTTCAGACGCCAGCTGCAGACGGCGAGAAAGGAGCTTGCAGAGACGGCTTTGGAAGAGCTCAAGCCTTCTCGTGAGCTTGATGACTATAGCACATCCACCGTGCCTTACCTGGGCTCGCGCGGACCCGTCAACACGGATCAGAAGCGAGTCATGGACAAGCAAGGCTGGCTTTTCCTTCGCATGTTCACCAACAAACCCATCAGATATGTCTGGGTTCGTAGGTGGTATTACATCTCCGGCGGCGTCTTTGGCTACCTCACTCCCGGGCCTCAAGGTGTGTTGCAGGGCGAGCAGGTTGGTGTTTTGCTGTGCAGCGCGAAGCCGGCGGTGGGAGAAGAACGACGCTTCTGCTTCGAGGTCAAGACGAAGATACACAGTACCATCTTGCAGGCCGAGACGCAAAAGGAGCTGATTGAGTGGCTTGACGCCTTCGAAGCCACCAAGAAGCGTTTCTTCGCCATGGACGACCCCGACTCCCTACCCGGCGGCTCCGACCCGGCCTTTACCATCTCGCCCCCAAGCGTTCCGGAGTTTGCGGCCAAGGCGATCGACGCTGAAGACGTGGGCCCCGGCTTTGAGCGAGTCGCCACGCTCACGGCGCCCATCCAAGACAGCAGACAGAGCATCGATGCCAACGGCGGCGGTCGACGATCCTTTACGTCGTTGGGAAGGGACATGGCATCGAGGGATGACGCGGCGAGAATCATGCAGAAGCTCGACCTCCATCGCAAGTCCAACTATAGCACCTCGGCCGACGTCGGCCCCATGTCGTCGAGCGCGGCCGGCGGTGGCATTGCGAGCTTGATATCGGCGAGCCATCACCTACTGCCGGTCCACCGTACCGGTGGGAGCGCATCGAGGGCACTGACGTCGCTCGACAAACCCGACTCGCTAGCTCCCTCGACATTGGCCCCTCCGCCGATCATGACGAACCTCAGCCGCACCGCGGTTGCGGTCACGGCAGAACGCAGCTTCCGTGCGCTGCCGACGTCCATCATCGCCAATTACTGGGGTAGTGACATCTGGACTGCCGACAAGGCGCCGGCCGCTGGCCCCGGGGGCGACGCACATACGCAAAGGCCGCTTCCCCCCGACTATCCGACCGAGTTGAGGGCTCAGAACGCGCAGTTCCGGCTACTGTTCCCGACAGCCCCGAACGAGAAGCTGGTGCTCGTTTTCCGAGCTGCCTGGTCCAGCTCGACGGACGGCAGTCCGTCCTCGAAGGAGGTGGCGGGCCAGGGCCGGATCTACGTGTTGCCCGAGGGGGTTTACTTTTACAGCCACGACATGGGGCTGGTAACGGCCTTTAGGATAGACTTGGACGCCATCACCGAGGTGACGAGCGCGGCCGGCAAGGATTACGACGAGATTTCTCTGCACCTCAGTACCAACCCCATGAACATCACGCTCATCTGCATCAAGGTTTTCCTAGACGAATTGGAGCTGGTACGATCTCGGCTGAACCTGGTTATAGACAACCTCCAGAGAGAGCAGCCGCTGGACACGGCGGGTCTCATTTCTTCCCTTATCAACATCAAGGAAGAGTATGGCGAGAAGGCGAGCCCTAGTGCCGACAGCTGGGAGGAGGTGTCGTCGACGCAGCTCGGGGAAGGCGGCAGATCGACGGCCAGAGGCGGCGGCGGCGGCGGCGGCCAGCGCGGGCACTCGCGGCCACCACGCACGCACCAGAAGATACAGCCACCGTCCCCAGACGACTTCAAGGCGGAGGGCATGACGGAGACGGCGGAGAGGACCTTTGAGCTGTCCGCCAAGAGCTGCTTCCACGTGCTCTTCGGCGATAAGAGCTTCGTGTTTCCAAAGCTCTACTTTGACAACAACGCCAAGAACATCAGTCAAGGCCCTTGGATGCTCTCAGGGGGCAAGATGAGACGCGACTACTTCTTCAGCGCACATTACGTCGACATGCTCGGCCGGTCAAAGACGGCGCATGTTCACGACTACCAGGCAATTGACGTCTACGATGACGGATGCTACGTGGTGACGCACAATAAGACTGCGTGGCATCTGCCGCACTCGTCGAGCTTCCGGGTCGTCGGTAAGATCGTCATCACGCAGCTGGCCAAGTTCAGGTGCAAGCTGGCCATCTACGCGGCCATCGAATGGTCAAAAACGCCTTTGTCGAAGAACCTGGTGGAGCGGCAGGCGCTGCAAGACGCGGCCAGGACGGCGGAAGAGTTGGCCGAGACGGCGACGGACGAGGTGCGCAAGCTAGGACCGCGGAGCCGCACCAGCAGGGCCATCGAGGTCTACGGCCGTGTCGGGTCGCAGAGGGAGCCGGTCGTCTTCTCTCCCGCGGCCACGGACTCGAGCAAGAAGGAATGGATCAAGCCACGGACGCTGACGGCGATGCTGCTGGAGACGGCGCGGTCCTTTGCCGAGAGTGCCGTCTCGTCCATCATCATGTGGGCGTTTGATGGGCTGAGGAAGCTGTACGAGGTGGCGTCGGCCCAGCGGCTCATCCTGGCGTTCCTTTCCCTCAGCCTGGCCATCAACCTGTTGCTGACGTCGACGGAGTCGTCGGCGTGGTGGAAAGAGCGGCGAGCAGCCAATTTCATGCAGCGGGTGGTGCCGGACTCGATGACCAAGGCCATCTACCTGGCGGATCTGAGCGAGGTGACGGCGCCGTCGCCGTGGGCGGCCAACAGCAACAACAGCAACAGCACCTGTCTCGGAGCCTACAAGACGCTACTGGACGCGACGGACCTCGAGGCCCCGTGGGAAGAAGCCGGCTCGACGCTATCGTCGGGGGCCAGCCAGGCCATGGCGCGGCGGCTGCGGCGGACGCGACAGAAGCTGGCGTCGTACCGATACGACCTGGTGGTGGCGATGCGGGTCGTTAACAGCATCGAGCGCGAGGCGATACAGTCCGAGCTGGAGAAGTGGCTCGTCAACGAGAACAGCCTCTGCGACGACCTCGACGTCGCCATGAGGGCCGGGGGAGGGAGGGCGGACGGCAGGTTCAGCTCTCTTGGACGCGGGTCGCTGGCTGAGTGGAGGGAGAGGCATTGCTCTAGTTGTAGGAGGGACCTGGAAGCTAGGCTTGGAGAGAGGCGGAGAATGACCATGTCGGAACTGTGAGAGACAAAAAGGACTTTTTTTTTTTTCTTTTGTCTTTGTGTAAGTTTTTTTTTTTCTTTTTTGTCGTTGGAAGACGGGGAACAAGCAGTGGCGGGGATGGATGAGTTTGAGCTGAGGTTGTTGCTGGCGGTGCTGCTTGCTGCGTACCAACCAACAACCTGTTGCTGTCGTGCTGCTGATGACGGACGATGGTGGTGCTGAATGGATTGAACGAGTTGTTGTGTTGTGTCAAGCCGACCATGTCTGTCTACTCTTGTCTTTGGGCTTTGGCTTGCCAGTAGTGATGATGACTAAGCAAACGGCACGTGCAGCCACCACCACCCACAACTCACAAGGCAGGCACCTACTAGGCTACTAGCTTACTACTACTAGTACATACATATGTACATACATATGTACATACATACATAGATGCCTCCCAGGCTACTGCAGGCTACAGCCTCCCTACGACGACGATCCAGGCACTGCTGGATAGCTCCGACACACAGCCAGCTCTCCTTTCCCTCCCCCCCCCCCCCTTCTCAAAGCCGTCACTTGCAAGAACCGCTCTCGACGACAGTATCCAGCACAACGATGGACACTCTCGTGGCAAAATACCGCCGCTCGACTCACGCGCAGCACGATGACGCGGACCAGGACGTGCTGGAGCTGGCGAAGCCTGCGTCGAGCCTCATGGGAGGGTTCGCCATGCCGCCCATCTCGCAGGTAACATCGTCTTCCTCCCCTTCTCTCTTCTTCATTGTTGCATCTCCGAGTAGGGCTGAGAAATTTTTTTTTGCTTCTCACAGCCATCCTCGTGGCTACGAGCCATGACAGACGATCGATCAAACCCAGACTGTCCCATCAAGGTAGCCCACGGAACGACGACGCTGGCCTTCCGCTTCCAAGGCGGCATCATCGTCGCGACGGACTCTCGCGCCACGGCGGGCAATTGGATCGCTTCGCAGACGGTCAAGAAGGTGATTGAGATCAACAGCGTCCTGCTCGGCACCATGGCAGGCGGGGCGGCGGATTGTCAGTACTGGCTCGCCTGGCTGGGGATGCAATGTCGACTTCACGAGCTGCGACATAAACGTCGGATCAGCGTCGCGGCCGCCAGCAAGATCCTCGCCAACCTCGTTTACAGATACAAGGGCATGGGCCTCAGCATGGGAACCATGTGCGCCGGCGTCACTCGCGAGGAGGGCCCTGCCCTTTACTACGTCGATAGCGACGGCACTCGCCTGGCTGGGAACCTGTTTTGCGTAGGTAGCGGTCAGACTTTTGCCTATGGTGTTCTCGACGCCCAGTATAGCTATGAGCTCAGTGTCGATGATGCTCTCGAGCTCGGGAGGAGGAGCATCTTGGCGGCTACCCATCGCGATGCTTTCTCTGGTGGCTTTGTCAACCTCTACCATGTCAAGGAGGATGGTTGGGTCAAGCATGGCTTCACCGATACGAACCCGCTCTTCTGGAAGACGAAGCTCGACAAGGGCGAGTTTACCAACGTTACCAGTGAGCTGGTCTAGAAAAGGAAAGGGGGGAAAGGGGAAATACTCTCTATCTCGTTGTACAATCACAATCACCACCACCACCCATCGAGCAACTTGAAGCTTTCTTTCTTATGTGGCTTTTGTACTGATTTAACATCTTCTTACTTGGCCAAGGTGACACTAGGCTCGACTTTCCCTGACATGATGACTGTGATTAGCCCGCCTCAGCCAACCACTGACCCCCAAGAGGCCGTCGCCGACGTCGGGATCCAACGGCCAGCGAGGGATGGGCGACGCAGATAGGTCCGTCTCCCAGCCGGCGCGGAACATCTCGTCTGCGGTCCAAGCCACCATGGCCGCGTTGTCGGTGCAAAGATGGAGCGGAGCAACGACCAAGTTGGCGGCGGCGGAGGAATACCCGCGGGCGGAGAGGGTGGCGCGCAGGACGTGAAGAAGGAAGCGATTCGCGGAGACGCCGCCGGCGAGGACGAGGGTGAGATTCGCTAACCTCTTCGAGCAGTCGTCGTCGTCGTCTTTGTCGGCGGCGAGGACGAGACAAAGACGGGAAGCGATGTGCTGAAAGGCAGCGCGCATCGTGTGGCGTGCGAGATGACGTCGCTCGTCGACGTCCATGTCCGGACGGGCCGTCGCAACGGCTCGTACCTGCGAGAAGATGCCGCAAAACGAGAAGTCGAGACGACGGGATTCGCGAAAGGGCAGGCTTATAGACCAGTCGTAGCCCGTATCTGGCGTCGTTTGTTCCTCGCTACGGGAAAGGGCCGGACGGAAGAAGGCGGCGTGCTGGGCGGACACGTCGTCGGAGTCGGAGTCGGAGTCGGAGTCGCCGCCAGGAGGGAAGGCAAAGGCCTCCAGCAGGCGGCCGTACATGACATCCCGGCTGTTTTCGAGGACGGAAGAGGGGAGGACGACGCGGGCGGCTTGGTCGAGGAGATTGCCGATTGCGATGTCGACTGTGTTGACGAGGATGCGGTGGTCGGTAAGCGAGGATGAAGAAACCAGCTGCGTGTGTCCGCCAGAGACGAGCAGAGAAAGGAAGGGGAAAGCAGGCGACTCCCTCGCCGTCGTCGTCGTCGTCGTCGTCGTCGTCGTCGTCGTCGTCGTCAGCGCGTGCGCCAACCTAGGCGTGAGCGCATGAGCCTGCATATGATGAACCCCCAGCAACGGCACACGCCAAGCCAGCGCAAGCCCCTTAGCAACCTCAAGACCAACAGCCAAGTTCACAGCGACGCCAGGCCCGCGCGTCACCGCCACCAAGTCCGGCGCCGACGCACCACCACCGTCCGAGAGGCAAAGGCCGAGGGCGGACCGCACCATCGGAGCAAGCCTCTCGTGGTGGGCGCGGATCGCCACCTTCGGATGGATGCCCCTGTAGGCTCGGTTGTCGGAGGAGACGCGGTCGTTGAAGAGGAGTTGCGCTGGTTGGCTGCTTTCCGGGTTGTGACGGAGGAGGAGGGCTACGGCTGTGTCGTCGCAGGATGTTTCGATCGCGAGCGTTAGGAGCCTTCGTCGGTTGCTGCTGAGGAGGAGGGCTGGGGGACGAATCCTGGCGTGTGGCCGTAGCATCTTGACGGCGTTTCCCCCCCCTTCTCTCTGTTTTTTTTTCCCTTCTCACCCTCTGCCTTATTTCCCCCCCCCCCCCCGGCTTGAGCCGATAAGAGACAGAAAGGGATTGCAATATAAAGGAGACGAGCGTTTCTTGACGTTGCATGTTAAGGAAGATCTGATACGTCGGCGTGGTTCACGTGACAGTCATCATGTGATGATGAACCTTTGTGTTGCTCAACGTCGTATCATCATATTATGACATTAACCATCTCCTTTGCTCCCCGTCCTTTTTTTCATCTATTTTAAAATCCATCCCCCGGAAAAATCCTCCTTCTTTTCATCATGACGACCGCCGCACCCAGTTGATCCATTCGCATTTGCAACCGCCCGACCCGCCGTCAAACCCGCCCAGCCTCGGATCCCCCGTCCCGCGCGGGTTGATCCAGCTGCCGCCCGCGCCCATGCGGTTGACCAGCAGCTGTGGCTTATTGGCCATTACCTTCTGCCGCTTGTCCACCGGCCAACTCCACGCCACCTTCTTCTCGGGGTTTCCCCCATGCGTGTCCAGCGTCAGCGTCAGCGGATACGGCATCGAGCCAGGCCGTTTCCCGCTCGGGTCGGGCCGCACAAGCGACGACGCTCCGAGGCCCAGGGCGCGCGTCCACATCTGCACGAGCATCCGTGTCTCTCCCCAAGTCACCACATAGTCGGCCTCGTTCTTGCGGCAGCCACCGTCCTCGTCCAGCGGAATGTTGCCGCCCTCGGTCCCGTTGAGTATCGTGACCGACTTGAGGAAGATGGAACGCTTAAAGTGCATGTAGAACCCATAATGCTCCGAGTCTAGGCCGCGATCATACAGTCGAACGGGCTGCAGTACAGCTCGAGGTATCATCACTGCCGCCGCCGCCGTCCCGTCCGCCTCCAGGTCCGGTTTGGGGAGGAGACGTTCCAGATTATCGTTTCCCATCCGCGCACCGGCTTCCCGAGCCGTCAGCCTTGAAGCGTCGCTGAGTCCGGCGGCGGACGTCGACAGGCTGATGTAGAATGGCGTCGCCTCGCCCGCCTTGTGCTCCGACTGCACCTTGTCCGTCGTGTTGCCCAGGAACCACATCTCTTTCACATCCGGTGCCTGGGGTTCGGACTTGACGTCGTTGTCTGACTCTTTTTTCCACTGGATTTGCATCGCCACTGTCGGCTGGTTCGCCCTGAACGGTGCCACGGCATCGTGCTCCTCCTTGGGCAGAGAGCAGCTCCACAATGTCGACGGCTCCGTGCATGCGCTTCTCGCGACACTATTATCCAGTCCGACGACGGTCCAGGCACCGGTCGGCATGGGCGGGAAGTCTGTCAGGTTCACCCAAGTCGAGTTCCCTGGCACTGGCGCATCGTGATGGCGCCGCGTGAACACCACAATCAACACCGCGACGAGTATCACGAGCGAAGTGACGCCTGCCCACACTACAAGCCAGGTTCTTCTCCTCTTGCGACCTTCTCGGCCGCCGCGGCCGAAACATCCTGTCGCCGGCATGCACCCACGGCCTCGCCAAAGACCGCCCACGCGCCGAGCGACCACGTCCTCCTTTTCGTGCCGGCGCCTCTGCCTCTCGACCTTGTGGGCGCGGGTTGCTGTGATATCCGCATAAGTCTGACCGACAAACGCTCTCGGTGGTCGCGTCGGAAGCGTCATTTCCTCCATTGGCGACGTTCGTGTGGCTGGCGTCATCCCCTGAGAAGTCATGGTGGCCCCGAGGCCGGGCGAAGCCGGGAAGGGAGACGGGGGGAACTGAGCATGAAGTGGATGTTCGGTCGGAAAGACTGCCCGAAATCGAGCCGGCGCCCCGGCTGTCTTCTTCTTCGGCGGGGAGTAAGGGGGCGGCTGTTCCGCCTCCGGAGGGTTGAGGAGATTCCTCACGGGGACCGCCCCGTCCGCCGATTCCCGTTGTTGGCACGGCGTTGGGGCTCCTGACGCCGGTGTGAATGGCAGGCTGACGGGAGACGACTGGTCTCTGCGTGGACTGGGTTCTCGCACAATGGGCGCGTGCACAGGAAGCAAGGGGCCGGCATTGTCCGCGAATCCGCAACCGTTTCTGGCACCGTCTCGGGGCGACTCGGCCTTGAACTTGCGGCCCGGAGATGACAGCAAGGAGAGTTTCTTGTCCATGAAGGGCGTGACGACGTGATCCCACCAACCGTGCGCCCTCGACGTGGCGCTATCCGGAGTCGGTGTGGAGAGGGCGAACCGGTTGGGCCTATGGAGAGCCGAGCCGCCGTCTTCCTCGAACAATGTGCAAGGCGTGCTGTCGTCATCTTCGTTATGGCTGCTCGCTACCGATCCGGGGCTGACGATGCCCAAGAGGTTGTTGTAGCCGGCGGGGAGCGCTGGCACCGGAGGGGGCGCATCGCCGCTTGCCGAGCCCGTCATCAGCGATGCCATGCTGGAGCCGCTTGGGCGGTAGTTGAAGGAGGAGGCCGTGTTGGGAGTGTCTGGAGACCACACAGATTTCACAACGCCGGCAGGGGTCGTTTCCAGCACGTCGACAATGGAGGCGCGCTGGCTGACGTGACGGGGGCTCACCCGATCGGACGGGATGGATATACCAATAACGATTGGGCGGTCTTCCGGCGACAGCTCGGGCTCGGGCAAATCCGGTGTGGCGCGACGAGTACCTTCCCTTCTGAGCCAGTTCCAGCTGCCAATCGAAGCCGAGCTGGGTTCTCCTTCGAGGGCCCTCAGTGCGGCAGCATCGACGAACTTGGGAGGTCTGGCATCCGCCGGCGGGACGGGGGGGGCGTTGTTGCTGTTGCTGTTGCTGTTGTTGTTACGCTTGAAGACGGTCATGTCGGTGATGAGCTTGATGCCGGCCTTTGCGTTCTGGGCTTTCTGGCGGCGGCGGGAACGAAGCCTCTTGACCCTTGTGGTCGAGTGCCTGGAGGCCGATGACTTGGGCGGCGGCGTTCGTTCTGGCGGCGGAGCGGGGGCAAGAGTATCGGTATCGTGGACGGGCATGGGGTCTTGAACATCTTGCCACTCCTCCCAGTCCTGGACGCTGCCGCGGCGACGCATGGCGGTGGTTCTGAGCCAAGTATGCTTTGCGCCGACCATGGGATCTTGCTTCAGCTCCTCTGCAAAAGCTTCCTCAACTCTGAGGGGAGGAAACGGTCTATAAAGTGGTCACCAGGAAATGAAGCATTGGAGAGCGGTATAAAAAGGAACGACACGGAACGGTGAATGGAATAGAAAAGAATGGTTGAAAGCGAGAGAATGTGATTCAAGCAACGAGTGAGGGAGAGAGTGAAAGAAGCGAACTAACAATGGGGCCAAACAATGGGCATTGAGGGCTGTCTACTGGCGTCTGCCGAATAGGCGCCCTGTTCACGGCATCATGACGGACGGGCTGCGGCGGCGCTTGGAGAGGGGCGTCGTCATTGGCCCGCAGTAAGCGCTCGCCTGTGGGCGGCGCGACCCAATCGACTGGCGGGCGGACGGTAAACGGGGTCGAAACATGGCTGCAGGCCTTGCCTTGGGCCTTTGTAGACGCGGGGGAGGATGAGGAGGATGCTTTACTGGTGATGGATGACTGTTGAGGCTCTGGGGATTGAACGGTTGATTGTTGCCGGGTTGGGTGGACCGTGGCGCACAGTGTTGATGGGTGTATCGATACATACCTATGTATGTAGTATGTACGTATGTCGTATGTACGTTTTTAGGGAACGAACCGGACTCCGGCGGGCTGATGCCGGGGGGACACACTGTGGCTCCACCCGGCTTTCTTTGTTTGAACGGGCGGTGAACTGGCAGTTTTTGAGAGAGAGAGAGAGAGCAAGGGGGACATATGTGTGTATGTATGTACGGATACATTCATACATATGTACATATCTTCATTGTTGGCGACAGTTATAGGGCGATTTGATTTCTCATGTATGTATGCATGCATGTACATATATACATACATACGTGCCGATGTTCCACGTGGTTGGTGATGGATACGCCGCCGCCACACGCCTAGAGGAGGAGATGGGGTGAAGGTTTAGGGTAAGGGGGTTGGTACCAGTAGGAAGAAGAAGAAGAAGAAGGAGAAGAAGAAGGAGAAGAAGAAGGAGAAGAAGAAGGAGAAGGAGAAGAAGGAGAAGGGAGTGAACGTTAGCTGCAATTGATCTTATCATAACACTCACTACCCCGTGCCTGTATGTAAGGACTCAAGGAGAGATCAGATCAGTGCCGCTACCAGCCAGTCTTTCGGCTCCCGTCTTCTCCAGTATGTATGTATGTACATACATACATAGATACGGGTCTCTCTCCCTCTTTCCGCTATTTTTTTTAAAAAAAAAATCCAAAAATAAATAAATATCACGATCCATAAACGCGTCCAGCCACTCGCTGAATCGCCATCGCCATCGCGGTCGTGTGGTCGTCGTTATTATTTATGCCGGCGGATTTCTAGGGGCACTTGGCCCACAAACCAATCAACCCGCTTTTCTTCTCTCCTTTCGTCTCTTTGCTTCCCATCTCATCTCTGTTTTTTCCTTCTTCTGCATACATACATACATACATACATATGTATGCATGTACATACATACATACATACATAAGTGTAATACAGCGTTGCGGGGTTTTTCCGAATACGCGAGGTGGTTCGCCGTCGCCGTCGCCGTCGCCGTCGTCATCCTTCGACCTTCGCCGAGGAAGAGGCCACTCGTTTGACAGAAAATCAGAGACTGTCTGTCAGCCCTGCTTCACATTTTTCCTT
>LKCN02000013.1:227568-241383 GCA_001633055.2 Ophiocordyceps polyrhachis-furcata BCC 54312 | reverse complement strand
GACTCTCACCCACCTATCAATATCATCGGCCGATTCTTCATGTGCTCCAGCTCGCCGAGACCCGCGTGCTTGGCCTTCTTGCCCTTGACGGCCGTTCCGATGACGGCGACAAGTTCAGCTTCGTTGGGCACCGTCATAGCTAGCGGCTTCTCTGCCTGTTGCTCATGGCCTCGTAGGTTCCTTCGTCGATGGGCTCCCGCCGTTGGACCGGCGAAGGATGTCTCGCAACGAGACCTCGGCGTTGCCAAAGAGACAGACCTTGAGGTTGCCGTCCGTCGTGATGCGAAGCCGGTTGCACGAGCCGCAAAAGTTGTGCGTCATGCTGGTGATGAAGCCGATGCGGCCGGCGAAGCCCGGGATTTGCCACGTCTTGCTCGTCTCGTTGGCTTGCGTCTGGCCCTTGCGCACGTCGGGGTATTTCGTCCGGATGAGGTCCATCATCTCGCTGTAGGACATCATCTTGCCCCGGCTCCATCGGTTGCCGTCAAAGGGCATGTATTCGATGAAGCGGATCTCCATGTCCTTGTCTCGCGTCATCTCCACAAACGGCAGGATCTGACCGTCGTTGACGCCTCGCATGACGACGCAGTTGACTTTCAGCTTGACGCCGGCGCCCAGCCTGTTCATCTCCAGCACCCTGTCGATGCTCCTGCGCACCGCTTCGAAGCCCTTGCGCCTGGTCATGATCTGGAACTGCCAAGGGTCCAGCGTGTCGAGGCTGAGGTTGACGGCCGTCAGCCCCGCCTCGACCATGCTGTCGAGCTTGCGATGGAGGGAGATGCCGTTGGTGGTGATGCACAGCTCCTTCAGCCCCTGGCTTCGCAGGCCACCCATCTGCCGCATCAGGGGCAGGATGTCGTGCCGCACCGTCGGTTCGCCCCCCGTCAGCCGGATCTTGTTGACGCCCTGGGAGACGAAGAGGGAGGACAACAGGACGATTTCCGCCGTCGTGAGGAGTTCCCGCTTGGGCGACAGCGGCACGCCCTCCTCCGGCATGCAGTACAGGCATCGGAGGTTGCATCGCTCCGTCACCGAGATGCGGAGGTAGTCGTGCTGTCGATGAAAGGTGTCGGTGAGGAAGTCGGAAAACGGCTTTGCTTGGCCGATGCGCTCGCGCCGCGACGTCGTACCGTCCGTTGTTGCTGCCGAGGTCGTCGTCCGGAAGCCTCTCGGGCCGGCCGGAGGCGCAGACGGTACCACCACCACCCGGCGACGGAAGGCCGATGACCAGCCGGCGGCGCATGACGATGACCTCATAATTTTTTCTTCTTCTTCTTCTTCTTCTTCTTCTTTTTTTTTTCTTCCTTGCTCTTTACTTATCCCTCCTTCATCAACTTATTCAATCCAAAAAAAGTAAATGAGTTTATAACTTGCTGTCTGTCGTACAAGAAGAGTCAAAGTGACATTGCTCTAAAAGAGGAGACGGACGGATGGTGATGAGGATTGACAACGGACGGGCGGCGACGCGGGGGGGTGGCGGCTGCAATGCAACGCACGGCAGAAGAAGAATGGCGCTGATGAAATGTGTCAGCGCTTTTCCCTTTCTCTTATTATATTCCCCCTTCCCCTCTCCTCCCCTCCCCTCTCCTCTCGCCAGGGCCGGCCCGTCTTCGTTCGTTCGTTTAACTTGTCTCGTCCGTACGCCTTCTAGGGACTGCTGGTCTGGTCTGGGTCAAGGCCGCCGAACCGCCGCAAGGGCTATCCTAGACAAGAAGGAAGGACGTCCTGGCGCAGACGAGGCTAAAGCATGCATGTATGCACATAGGTATGTATGTATGTCTACTGTGTGTGTGTGTGTGTGTGTCTCGATGTTAAATACCTACCTAGGTAGATGATGGGGGGCCATACCTATCTTGGAAGGAGGGGAGCATATTTTTTTTAGTCATCTAAGAGATTAAGGGGTAGTCATTGGCCATAGCTATAAGGGCTATTTAGTCCTTTTTTAAAATATATATAATATAAGGTCGGGTTTAACGCTTTTCTTCCCTTTAAAGGGAAATCGTGTTATTTTGCTCCTTTATAGGGCTATTACTTATTTATTAGAGCCGGCTATTTATTTCTAGTAACTAAGATAAAGGGCTTAAAAGGCTTTTAGCGTTAGCCTAATCCTCTTAATCGCTTCGACGCTTAATATAAGATTCTAGTCTTTAACGATCTAATATAAGTTTAAGTAATCCCCCTCTTGCTTATAATTTCGCGCCCCTGCCCTATAAATAGGGCAGATAAGGAAGGTTTAGCTAAAGTATAATATTATAAAAAGAATAACCCTCCCTAGCCTCCTTCCTAAAGCGCTAAAAGACCTTTATATATTCTAGACTTTCCCCTTTTTTTTAGTATAAATACGCCTAATCTTCCTTTTAGCATTATCTTCTTCTCTCTTATTAGAGTCGTTGCTTTTAGAGAGTTTAGACTAGTTGCTATTTATATTAAAGCTCTCTATACTTCTCCGCCTTAGCTAAGTATAGGGATTAAATATTCTAAATATAGCTAATGCTTTAGATATTAGCTAATATAGGCTTAATACGCCTTATTAGACTCGAATTATTATTCGCCTACTTACTAGTTAAGATATTAGTAAATTTAATAGCTCTAGCAATACCTATTGCTAGCTTAAGGCTATTAATCTAGCCTTTACTAGGTTAAATAGGGATATCGAGTGCTATAATAAAAAGATTCGAGTTATTAATATAGGTTTAGTTAGCATTACTGCTAACTTTATTAACTACAATATAGTATTATATAAGATCTATTATAAGGCTAGACTATATTATGCCTAACTAGATAATCTTTTCCTGCTGCAAACTACTTTAGAGGAGCGGTTCTCCTTAAATAAAGCCCTATAGCAGGTTTATATGCCTCTATAATTCTATTAAGACTAGAATAAGTCGCTCTAATTATACTATTATTAAGCTTGCTAAACTTTAAGGGATATTAGTAGCTAGGACTAATAATCTGCTAGTTACTAGCTTTCCCCGCTTAAGATAGCTATCTTAGGAATAATAATATATTGCTTTATTATAGGTTTAGCTAATCCTAAATTGCATTATATTACTATATTATAAAGAGCAGCCTTAGCTTCTAGCCTTTTAGAAGCCTAGGAATTTATTTAAGCTGCCCTTAATATTTAATAGGAGGAATAAACTAATTAAGAGATGCGTAAGCAGGCAGCTATAATAGCTATAATATAAGACCTATTTTAGGAAAGGTTTAGTTATTAACCTAATTAATTAGTAAAGGAGAGGCTTAGGTTTATTCCCTATTAGGATTTCTCGGCTATAGCATATACTTAAGCACTATACTAAATAACTAGTGTAAATAGCCAGGGCTATAAGGGACCTTTTTTATAAGGATTACACTAGCTATTATAGGTACTACTACTACTACTATACTAGTACTAAAGTGCCCTTCCTTTAGCTTAGGCTTCTATAGGTGTATTAGGTAGGTCTAATTATAACTATTATAATCGACTTAATAGTTGTAAGAGTATATATAAAATACAGCTATAAAAAAGCTTAATAAAAAATAAAATAGGTACTTTTATAAGACAAGACCTATACTATTTTATAGCCCCTTTAAAACGCTTTAATATGCATATCTTTTTACCTTAAACGGATAAGAAATAAGCTTATAATTAGACTTGAAACATATACTATAAATACGGCCTAATCCGTACCCACACCCCCCTGAGCACAGCGCTTACAGCGGGGTAGAAAAGTACCTACAGGGGCTATAGCGGGCGCGTTATAGCGGTCATAGCGGGTGTCATAGGGTCAGATCGATCAGATCGATCGGATTAACACGTACAAGTCTTCCTCCAAATTACCGATCTTCTAAGTCAAATATCTAAAGAAGGAAAATACCTAAAAATAAGGGGGAAGTGGTAACGTATAGGTACGTCAGAGTACTATAAGTAGGGACTTTAAAGTATCTCGAGAAGTACCTTTATTCCTGAGAAATTGTCTATAAAAGAAGGAGGGTTTTCCTACCTACTTGGAAGAATCATTAGCATTAGCTTTTCTTACCTTCTTAATACAAACACCTCTCCTGCCTCCAATTCTTCTTCAATTGCCTCTTTCAGACTATCACGTGATTCCTCTTCTTCTTCTCTATTACGTAATCACCTTCCCGATTCGTCAACTCTTTATCCACTGCTTGTATAACCTTTTGAGGTTATAAGCCCGGGTTTAGCTCTCTGACTCGGGATACCTTTACACTTTCAACCTCTTTTTCACCGCCTTCCTCTTTACCTTTCGCCCCACAAATTACCTTATTCGGACCCTTTTTTCCGACGCTTTTCAGCAATTAGACCCACTTTTCTTAAAAAAATTTCCTCTTTCGGCTATAATAGGCAACGACTAGAAATACTCTTTTGCCAAGCTTTCAGGCTCGGGCAACTATACCTATTAGGCACTGCGAATAGATTCCCTTCTAATTAGGGAGAAATTGCAGGGGGCCTTGGGCTCTATAGCCTATAATAAATCAGAGGACGCTTTAGCCCTTATAAGGCTTTAGCTAGAAGATGGGCCCCTAACCCAGATAATGCACCTACGCTCTGCAAAAGAGGCCTAGGATAAACTCAAGGACCTTTATAACCCCGTTTCGTTTATAAGCAACTTCCTTTTAACTAAGGAGCTGCTAGAAATAGGCAGGGCTACGCCCTATAATATAGAGGACTACTTAAATCGCTATAAGGCGATATAGGAAGAACTAAAGGCCAGGGAGATAATAATCCCTGAAATAGTCCTTATAACATGGGTTCTAAATAACCTCTTAGAGCCCTTTAAAGGCTTTATAACGCATATAACGCAGGACCTACGGAATAACAAGGGTACGTATAACCTGGGGAAGCTCTTTGCTAGCATATTAGACGAGGCAAAACGCTATAAGTCTAATAACCTAGAAGGGGAAAAAGCCTTCTATACCCCTACGACGAAGAAGCCCTGGAAGAAGGCTAAAAAGGCGTTAAAATATGCCTACTGTAAACTGCCTGGGCACTTCGATAAAGACTGCTACTTCCTGCACCCGGAAAAAGCACTAAAAGGCTTTAAGGCTAAGGATAATAAGATAACAAAAAAGCCTATAAAGCGGGGCCTTCGGAAGAGTCAAGGGACTTTCGGTTCCTCCGATATAAAAGCTTCAGAGGGAGATAACGCTAAAAAGCTATTTATAACAACCGATATCGATACGGCTCCTATAGAGATTAATATACCAGACCTTCCTTCCGCCCCTACGCCTGGGGGAGTTAAAATAGACTCTGAACTAGAAAATTCAGAACCAGAGGTATGCTATAATATAACACATAACGCTATAAACAACTCTAATAATTTAACAGGAGCTCTAAAAGACTTATATAGTGCTATACAACATATAATAAAACAACAGTCTTTATATATAGATAGCTCTTTAGATACTGCAAAATATATACACTTTATACACGATACTGCTGCTACAAGGCATATAGTAGCAGATAAAAATTTACTATCTAATTATAAAACTATAAATACTAGAGTTAACTAGGGAAAAGCATCTTATATAAACGTTTATAGGTCTAGGGATGTTATTTTTAAGTTTCCTACCCTAGACAAGAAATCTATACTAAAGAACTGCTTATTTATACCTAAATTAGGTGTAAATATAATAAGTCAGTCCTGTCTTAAGAACGTTATTACTATAATAAAAGATAATACCCTTTCTTTGCATAATCCTTTATATAAACCTCTTGTTTAGGCTATAATAAAGGGAGGATTATACTATATACCTCTCTCTATACAAATAGGTAAAAAGGTTAGATTTAATATACCTAATAATACTATAAATACTACTATTTTAGATAGAAAACAAAGGAATAAGGATAAGATAGATATATACCTTTAGCATCTTCGCCTAGGATATCTATCCTTACGTTCTTTAATAAAAACAATAAAACGCTATAATAATAAAGCTATTATTAGCAAAGAAGATAAAAATAAGGTTATCTATTGTGAAATATGTATAAAGGCAAAAGCTACGAATAAAATAAATAAAGAAGCCGTTAAAAAGGACTATAAATACCTTGATAAAATCGTTCTAGATATCTAGGGACCTATAAATACTCCTATATATAACAAATATAAGTACTTTATTACGTTTATAGACGTATATAGTAGGGAACTATATATATATCTCTTAAAAGAGAAATCCGAAGCATATAATAAATTTCTAGAGGTAAAATCCCTATTAGAAAATAATACAGATAAAATAACTATTAAAGAAGTCTTTTTAGATAATGCTAAGGAATTTATATACCCTATAAGGGATTACTGTATTAAAAACGGTATAAAATATAATATAAGTCCTAAAAATACCCCTGAACCTAACGGCCGAATAGAACGTATAAACCGTACTATACTAAATAAGGCACGGGCTATCCTATATACAGCAAACCTACCTAAATACCTTTGGGGGGAAGCTGTTTTAGCTGCCGTATATATATATAACAGGTCTTATTACACCTCTTTAGGATATAGTCCTTTAGAAAAGAAATATAATAAACCTATACTACTCTCTAAGTTAGATAATATAAAAGTATTCGGCAGTATAATATACTATAAAAATAAGTTACTTATAGATAAGCTTGAAACTCGAGCTTTTAAAGGTATTATAATAGGTTACTCTAAAAATGCTTATAAAATCTGGGATTTTTCTAGAAGGAAAGTTATTATTTCTCGAGATATTACTATTCTAGAGAATAACTTTATAAATAACAATAACTATAAAGACTTAGACTTTAATACTATACCTTCTATTAATAAAATACCAGATCAGAGTATAAAAGAACCTATTATTAATAATAATAGTAATAATAATAATAATAATAATAATAATAATAATAATAATAACAAAGACTCTTATAATAATAATAATAAAGATAAGGATCTATAAACTCAAGTCGAAATACAATTACCTAGAAAGCCGGCAGAGTTTTATAACGAATATACTAAATACCCCGAAATAAATACTATAATACATACAAATCCAGATTTAATACTGCATATACTGGAAAATACAGATCCTTTAGAGCCTAAAAATTATAAACAGGCTATAAAAAGCTTAGAAGCTNAATAACTATAAAGACTTAGACTTTAATACTATACCTTCTATTAATAAAATACCAGATCAGAGTATAAAAGAACCTATTATTAATAATAATAGTAATAATAATAATAATAATAATAATAATAATAATAATAATAATAATAATAATAATAACAAAGACTCTTATAATAATAATAATAAAGATAAGGATCTACAAACTCAAGTCGAAATACAATTACCTAGAAAGCCGGCAGAGTTTTATAACGAATATACAGAATACCCCGAAATAAATACTATAATACATACAAATCCAGATTTAATACTGCATATACTGGAAAATACAGATCCTTTAGAGCCTAAAAATTATAAACAGGCTATAAAAAGCTTAGAAGCTAAAGAATAGAATAAATCTATGCTTCTAGAATTAGAAGAATTAATAAGACAAAAAACCTGGGAAATAACCGACCTTCCAAGGGACAGGGAGGCTCTAGGAAGCCGCTGGGTCTATAAAATAAAAAAGGATAATAATAATAATATATTAAAATATAAGTCTAGATTTATTATTCAAGGTTTTAACTAAATACAAGGACTAGATTATATAAATACCTTCTCTATAACTGCAAGACCTGAATCTATAAGAATACTTCTAAATATAGCAGTTAAAAATAACTGGCCTATTAGGCAATACGATATAAAGAATGCCTTTATGCATGCAGATATAGATACAGATATATACGTAAAATTTCCAGAAGGTTTTAAAGACTATATAATACAACAATACTATAATAAACAATATCCTTTATATAAATATAATAAAGACCTAATAATAAAATTAAAGAAAGCTTTATACGGCTTAAAACAAAGTCCTAAGCTCTAGTATAACTACCTATCTAATACTCTCGATAAGGTAGGCTTTAAAGCCTTACCTATAGACAAAGGGGTTTTTATACATAAAAATAAACATATAGCTATAGCTATCCACGTGGATGACTTCCTAGTTACAGGTGCTACGGATACTATAATAAGTGATCTATTTGGCCAAATAGGGAAACACCTAGCCTTGCAAGACTTAGGAAACTTAGAAGACTTTCTAGGCATGAATATAACTATAAACAGAGCAAATAAAATGCTATATATATCTTAGGAAAAATATATAAGAAATAAGATAAAGGAATATAATAAAGAGTCTTTAGGGATATCTGAAATACCTTCTAAACCAGGAATTAAGCTTAAAAAGGCTACTATAGAACCTGGAAAAGATATTATTCTATAATATTAAAAAGAAATAGGCTCCCTATTA
The DNA here is from genome assembly GCA_001633055.2 of Ophiocordyceps polyrhachis-furcata BCC 54312. NCBI lineage: Eukaryota > Fungi > Ascomycota > Sordariomycetes > Hypocreales > Ophiocordycipitaceae > Ophiocordyceps > Ophiocordyceps polyrhachis-furcata. Next base: position 233,009 of record LKCN02000013.1, on the reverse strand, counting down.
TATCCGGCTTTAAAAACAAGACCTGATATACTGTACGCTATTATTTCCTGTGCTAGATTTGCTTCTAAGCCAGATATAACTTATATAGCAGCTTTAAATACAATCTGGAAATACTTAAATAAATACCCAGATTTTAAACTTACATATAACTATAATATCCCGTATAATAATAACTTTATAAGAGGTTTAACAGATGCAAGCTAGGCTTCTGATTTAATAGATAGAAAGTCTGTTTCCGGCTACTGTTTTTATATATATAATAACTTAATAAGTTGGGGTTGTAAAAAACAAAAATCCACAGCTTTATCTACTTATAAAGCAGAATTTATAGGCCTTAAAGAAGCTATAAAAGAAGCTATATATATACAAAGGCTTTTTATAACAATAAATAAACTGCTACGCATTAAAACAATAGATACAATACCTCCTATTTTAACAGATAACCAGGCAGCTATTAAGTTAGCAGAAAATCCTGAATTTTATAAAAGAATAAAGCATATAGACTTAGCTTATTTCTTTACAAGGGATAATATACGGAATAATAAAATACAAATATACTATATAAGGTCTAAAGATAATATAGCTAATATATTTACTAAAGAGTTAGAAGCTAGTAAATTTCATAAATTCCGACGCCTTTTATTAGGCTAAAAACTGTTTCTTATTATAGTAGAGGTTTTTAAGTCTTTATAAAGCTTTCAGACTTTTCCTCTATATAAATCTAGTATTTTTCCTTATATACAAGGTTTTACTAGAAAATATATATAAACTTAAGTATTTTTTCCTTACTAAAGGTTTTACTAAGTATAACTAGTATTTTTCCTACTAAAAGGTTTTTACTAGTAATAATACAGATTATGCTTTTTCCTACTAGGTTTTGCTAATCTCGTGGTTTTTTAACTTTTCCTTATATAAAATTATATATAAATTAACTTATAAAAAGAAGATATAAAAATACAGTAAAGAGTATATATAATATACACTTTAAAGGAGGCTGTAAGAGTATATATAAAATACAGCTATAAAAAAGCTTAATAAAAAATAAAATAGGTACTTTTATAAGACAAAACCTATACTATTTTATAGCCCCTTTAAAACGCTTCAATATGCATATCTTTTTACCTTAAACGGATAAGAAATAAGCTTATAATTAGACTTGAAACATATACTACAAATACGGCCTGATCCGTACCCACACCCCCCTGAGCACAGCGCTTACAGCGGGGTAGGGTACGTACCTATAGGGGCCATAGCGGGCGCGTTATAGCGGTCATAGCGGGTGTCATGGGGTCAGATCGATCAGATCGATCGGATTAACACGTACAAGTCTTCCTCCAAATCACCGATCTTCTAAGTCAAATATCTAAAGAAGGAAAATACCTAAAAATAAGGGGGAAGTAGTAACGTATAGGTACGTCAGAGTACTACAAGTAGGGACTTTAAAGTATCTCGAGAAGTACCTTTATTCCTGAGAAATTGTCTATAAAAGAAGGAGGGTTTTCCCACCTACTTGGAAGAATCATTAGCATTAGCTTTTCTCACCTTCTTAATACAAACACCTCTCCTGCCTCTAATTCTTCTTCAATTGCCTCTTTTAGACCATTACGTGATTCCTCTTCTTCTTCTCTATTACGTAATCACCTTCCCGATTCGTCAACTCTTTATCCACTACTTGTATAACCTTTTAAATAGTTTAGGACGTAGTTATAGTCGAGGACGTAGCGCTAATGCTAATTAAGGTTAGTATAGTCGAGGTTAGTATAGCACGACTTAGAATAGTCGAGGTTAGTATAACACGACCTAGAATAGAAGAGGTTAGTATAAGGGCGGCCTAGGACCCTTTATATTTAAATAAATAGGGTTTAGCGATTTAGATAGTTATTACCTAAAAGACTCCTAAAATATATACGTTAATAGCACTTTATCTCTTCCTCGGCAATTAGTATGCATTTTATATAGCAAGCCTAGGCATATTTCGACGTTATATACTGCACTATTAGATAAATAACTCTAGAATTAGGAAAAGCAAGTTTTAAGGACTTTAATTTTTAGTAAAAATAGGCAGTCGCAGGCTTCTAACTAATAACTATAGTCTAGCCCTCTAACTAGTAGCCTGCCTAGTCTAGCTTTAGTGCTATAGTAAGCACTTCTAGTTATAGTATATTAGGTAAGTCTTTAAGATAACTTTCTAGAACGCTATCTTATTAACTAGCCTATGCGTTAGCTCTATAATTTACTAAGCAATACTAGACCTAGTAGATAAGGAGAGGTAAACGCCTATGCTATATTTCTAAACTCTAATCTAGGAAATATTCCCGACTAATCTATAGATTCGACTATAGCTAGTCTAGACTATTCCCTTGCTAATTACTTTAGAAGCCTGCTTATAGGGCGAGATAATAAAGTTAAAGTTAACTAGATAGTATATAAAGCTTTAGTTATTCTTATTATAGCTGCTAGTTTAGGGAATAAACCTCTAGTAAAGAAGAGGATACTCTAACTAGATACTATTAAAAAGACCTTTAATGCGGCAATAAACTCGGATAAACTATTACGATATAAGATTACCTAACGCTATAAGGCGCACGATTCTATAATAATAGAACCCGAGTTAATCTAGCATAGTAAGGATAAAGGAAGGAAGGCTAGGACTTTAGCTAAAATATAGGCTTAAAATAGTCTTAGTAATATCGATTAGGTTAAGCTAGCAAGGAAATTTATTATGCCTATTAGTCTTATTAACTTCTAGCAAGTAAGTCTAGAAAGAGCTAAGCAATTCCGCTACTTTTCTTTGCGGAAAAAGGCTGCTAGCACTAAGAAGAAGACTACGAAGGGTAAGGGGCGAGCTAAAGCTAAAATAACTCTAAAGATAGTTACTATAGAAACAATCGATTCTAGCTATATAGGCTTAGGCCGCAGTTGCGCTAATACTAGGCTATAATAAGCTAATAATACTAGGTCCTTTAGTATTCTATATATGCTTTACTTTGCTAGCAGTAATAGGCGGACTTTCCTTTATCTATTAGAACTAAGTACTATAGCTAATTAAGGCTCCTAAGCTAATTTATTAGACCCCGACTTTATTTAACGCTATAATATCCCTATAGCCCTTTTAGCGGATATTAGTTTTAGTAGCCTTATTATAACTATAGCTAACGCTAGACGAATTCCTATTACTAAGTTTGCTATCCTAGATATAAACGTTCGTGGCGTTTAGCAAGAAGTTTAGGCTATTATTAAGCCTAAACGCAATATATCTATTATCGATAATATTCCTTTTCTGCTAGGTCTGCTATAGCTCTTTAACGTTAGGGCAGTTATTAATATATGCTAAAGGACCCTTACTATAGGATAATAGCACTTAAGGGAACTAGCAGTAATACTATAAAGCCCTAAGTTAGCTATTGCACCTTGCTAGAAGCTTATTTTAGCACTAAATACAACCCCTTTATTATAGCAGTTTATTAGACTGCTAAAAAAGTCCCGCTAAGTACTAGACTCAGGAAATAAGAGCTTAGATACTAATATTAACGACTTTAATAATAATACTTATAAGACTAAAGATGCAGGAACTATTATAACGTTATTAAACTAGAATATTAGATTCGACTTAGGCAAGTTAATAAACTGCAGCTATAGCGCTTAGATATAGTCCTTTCTTCTTATTTATATTTCTTCTTTAACCCTATTATAGCCTTTGCATATTATGCTCCTAGATTAAGCTAGAGCTAATTTTATTTTTCCTCCTTATTATAATTAGATTATAGCTTTATAGCCTGCTTCCGTTTTTTTCTTTTTATTCTAGCATCTCCCCGCCTTATAATAAGAATTTTAGCGACTCTATAAGCAAATCCCTTTATATTATATTAGAAGAACTTATATACCCTTTGCCTAAAGAACCTATTGCGGAAAGGCTAAGTAGCACTAATTAGCCTAGCCCCTAGGCTAATCTAGACTCTAATATACTCTTCCTAACCTAATAACGAGTTTAGCGCAGGCCTATTAATACCTATACTCTGCTATTAGAGATTTCGACTTAGTTTATTATAACTAGCCTTACTTTAAGCCCTTTAGTGCTAGCAGACCTTATCGAGGATATCTAATAAACGTTCTAGATATATAGAGATCTAGAAGGCAGAGATATATATAATATGCCCCCTATTGACTTATTTATCTATTATCTGCGGATTACTCCTAGGATAAAACCCTAGTATTGCAGTTATAAGAGATAATAGACTAAGCTATAGAAATACTAGATAACTCGGATTATAGAAAAGAATATTAATTCTAGCATTTTCGAGTATATAGTAGCAGCTAATAGGGAGTTAAGTAAGTAGTTAGCTAAACTAGTTTTAGTCGTAAAGGATAAGTCTAACCTATAGGCCGAAATACGTTTAACTATTAATTATTATAATATTTATAAAGATCTTCCTAGTACTACTATTCCGTTGCTTTTAGAGCTTTATAATAAATTATCCGACCCTTAGATTAGGTTATATAGTATTTTTAACCTTAAGCATAGCTACTAGGCTATCCTTATCGAACTATTATTATAATATATCTTAGCCTTTTAGATTCTAGGGTTCTTATAACTTTAGCTAACTTATTTGCCTTAAGGAATATAGTCTACCGCTTATTTATTTATAAAAATAATTAAATTAGTATTTAGACCTATTCCTAGGCCTTTCCTAGAACTATCCCTTCTAGCTTATAATAGACTCGGAGATAATATTGCTCCTATTAATAATTATATTAATAATATTTTCGCTAAGTATAAGACGTTTTATAACTAGTGGATATTTATTAAAGACTATTTCCTCCCTTGCTTGCTTTAGGCGCTACTGCGTCTTAGTTTTAAGAAGGTTTTACTAGGAATACTAGAAATCCTCGCTATTAGATAGATCTATTATATTAGTAGATAGATAACGATTAAACTAGACTAATTAATTAAAATTCGTATATAGCTAGTGCCTAAGTCTTAAAGTTAAGTCCGCGCCTTCTTAGGGGCTATAGGTCTATGCTAATAATAAATAGCTAACTATGCTAAACTATTGCAACCTCTTATATAACCAGGCATAGTAAAAAATCACTCACGAGTGATTTTAGAGTGATTTTATAAAATCATCTCTTATAAGGAACTAAAATCACTTATAATTGGATTTTTCAAGTTACCCTATAAAATCACTTACTAAAAATCACTTAAAATCATAAGTGATTTTTATAATTTTATAAAATCGTAGGAAATCACTAGTATTATATAAGCAATAATACTATATAATATAAGTAAGTTATTAAAAAATAGAAAAAAGGAAATCTGCCCTTTTATAGTTTATAAGCCTTATATTTTTAAATACTACTTTATATATAATATAAATATATAAAATAAGTTTTTTAAAATATAATAAAAAAAAGAAAATATAATTTAAAAAAACTTTTAATAA
>LKCN02000013.1:200365-222199 GCA_001633055.2 Ophiocordyceps polyrhachis-furcata BCC 54312 | reverse complement strand
TCACTCTAAAATCACTCTATAATCACTCTTAAAAAATCACTCTAAAATCACTCTGATTTTTAACTCTTATAAAATCACTCAAAATCATATTACTAAGCAAAAAATCACTAAAAAATCACTCAAAATCAAAATCACTCGTGAGTGATTTTAAGAGTTAGTGATTTTTTGCTAAGCCTGTATATAACTAACTAGTAAAGTGCTATTTATTTAGGGCAAATATAAAGCTCTCTTATTTATAATACTTAAATCCCTAGCTAAAGCCGTAGTTGCTATTTATAGACTAAGGTTTAATATTAGAGTATAACTATATATAGATGCGTTAATATTCGGGAGTAGATATATTATTTTTTAAGATATAGATAATAGTTTAGTGCTAATCTTATATAACTCGTTTTTGCTTACTAAAGCCTAGAGATATTATAGCATATATAAAAGAGAACTCTATGCCCTTATCGAATTTTATAGGAGATATTAGCACCTATTTTATACTAATAAACTATTATTAGTTTTTACTAACTATATGCTAATTATATAGTTTTTATCCTCTAAAAGGCATAAAAGGATCTATACTAGGTAGGTTACTAAGCTTCGATACCTTAATATCTAGATTCGCTATATTATAGGATATTAGAATGCCGCGGCTAATAGTATCTCCCGTATACTGTTCCTATTAAAAGCATGCAATAAAGCAGATATCGCCGATCTTAGTAATATAGACTTAGTTACTAGGCTTTAGCGATAGAAAAATAGGTATACTAGGTATAAGGAGCTCTTATAATATCTCCGAGGTAATAAGATTAAAAAACCTCTAGTAGATAAATATAGCATACTATTGCCTAAGCTTTTTAAGATCTAATAGCACGCAATTAAATTATTATAGAGATAGAAGAGTAACCCTTCTCCTACGGACTTTAAGGCAGCTATAGTCTCTATTTGCGCGGATAAATCTATATATGCTATAGATAAATTTGCGTACGACCTAAATTACCGCAATATCTTAGGGTAGCTTAATAATAGTATTATACTAGACTATCTTAATCGAATATACTCTATACGAATTAAGCAATAGGCTAAATTATTCTAATAGTGCACTAAAATAAATATCCTACTCTATTAGAAGCAGGGTAGAGATTAGCAATATTGCCTTTTTTATAATAAAGTCCCTAAAGTATTATGCTAAGCTTATAATAAGGCAGGTTATTTTAGTATTAATACTATATATTAAAGGCTATATACTTATGTTTTTTAGCTAGGCATAGCTAGAGATATTATTAACTATATTAGAAGCTGCTTAGAATATATATTCTATTTACTATACTAGCTAAAACGCCCTAATCTTCCTATTTCTATCTTAGCACTTTTCTAAGTCCTAGGAATAGACTATATTAGCCCTTTTCTAGCATTATCCGATAGAATAAAGTTTATCCTAGTACTAGTCGATTACTTTTCTCGGTTCGCCTAGCTAATAGCATCCCGAATAATAGGCGCCTTAGAGACTATTATTTGACTTAAGAATTAGCTAGACTTTATTGCTATTTCTCCTATAGCTATATACGCAAACGCAGGATTAGCCTTTACTTTTTAAGAAGTATCTAAGTTCCTATTATAATAGCAAATCCTTTAAGTTAACGCCTTATTATAATTATATAGGAGTATAGGTTTAGTCGAAGTTACTAATAGGATCTTTTAGCAGGTCTTAGGATAGACCTCTATAGGTATAGATAACTAGACTATTTACCTTCCCGCTATTATGCGCTAAATTAACTACTATTTAGTCCGCTCCCTTAGTTTTACTCCTATAGAAGTGCTTTATAGCACTATATTATCTAGTCTTAGCCCCTTGCGATTAGGAGGACGTCTAAAGGAAGCTTTAGCAAAAGGGGATGCTTTTTAGCTAATAGCAGGGGAATATGCTAACCTTATCCTTTGCTATATAGTATATACGATATTATTTTATAATTAAGTCTAGAGGCAGTTTAATACTAAAGCTCTTTAATAGCGATAAGTTTATAAGTTATAACGGCCTTGGAATAACAAGTAAATGTATTATAGGCACTATAAATAAAGATTCTAAGATAAAGAGAAAATGTTACGGCCTTGAAATAACAAGTAAATATATTATAGGCACTATAAACAAAGATTCTAAGATAAAGAGAAAAGAGGAAAAAGGGGGCATAAAGCTATGCGCACTAAGAAAGACTATATACACGGCTATACGTAATCCAGGGTCTATTAGGGCTATAATTAAATAGTTAGTGCCCTTATAACTAGTCTTATAGCTACGTGGCCTAAAGGGTTAGTATTTATGCAGCGCGTAATACTACCCCCCGAATAAGGCCTTAATATGCCTATTAAGGCGGGTGTCTCCGGACACGGGGAGGTGCTATAGTTATTATTATATAGTTATCGTCTTCGTTATCGTTATATAGTTTATTAGCCGCGGCCGCTGCTAACTACTTAGTTAAATTTATAGGGGGCCCGGGGGTATTAATATAACGGTTATAGTACTCTTTTAAGGCAATAGGCGCGTTCTTAAAATTTCGCGCGGGATACTACGTATTATTAGGATTATAGCCCTGCTATTATACCTAATACTCTAGACGCTAGTTCCTCCCTATAATACGAGAATAGAGAACGTAATCGACTTCCTACTTAGGTATACTATAGACTTCCTTAGGTTTAGGAGGCGGAACTATTTAATTAGGTAATAGGTTATCTAGGGCCTTGCAGAGCTAGTTAGCGTAAAATAAGTTAGTTATCTTATAGCTATCTAGCAGGTCGAGAATATAGCTAAACCCTTTTTTAGCAGTAATCGTAAATAGACCGGACTACTAGGTATTAAGATAAGTCGTTAGGGCGACTATGCTAAATCCCTTCTATCGTAAGAAGACTTTATCCCTAATAGTAAAGTCTATAAGATATCTCTTTTTATTAGCCTATTATTTTTGCTAAGCCTAGGTTCGGGCTATAGCGTTATAAGCCTATTGCTGCACCTCCTATGCTCGAGCTATAAGGCGGGAGGCAATATAAGCAGGGTCCGTAGAATTATTAGGGGTTAAAGAACTATTTAATCGAGGCAGAGAGAGAGGATTTCTAACATCTCTGCTAAGTACTACTATTAAGGGGGCTATACTAATCGAAGCGTGCTAGGAAGAGTTATACGCAAAGTCTAGCGCTAGTAGATAATTGCTCTAGTTATCTTAATATTTATCGATATAGAAGCATAGCCTTTAATCTAGATACTAGTTTATAACCTCGACGCTGCTTTATATCTATAGGTAGAGGGCGCTATTATAGCAATGCTTTATGCTAGTAAGGTCGTTAATTTTCTTTAGGAATAATAAGATAAAAGGACTAGTATTATCCGTAATCTAAGCAGTTAGCAGGCTAAAAAAGCAGTATAAGTGCTAGAAGTAATAGCTAGCAAGGGTCTCTAAGGTATTATTCTTCTTCCTAGGCAATATAGTAATAATCCGGCTAAGCTTGCAGATAAAGGTCTAGATATAGTTATATCTATAGCGGTCTATAAGCATAGTCTTTCTATTGCAAGCAATATGCTCCTAAATAATAGTTAATACTAGCAAAGGGTATAGGAGTCTAGGGGTCTTATTATAAGGGGTTTTATTTCTGCAATAGTTATAGTAGTTATAGATATACCTCTAGACGTCCTGCTTTATCTAGGGCTAGTAGTAGTCCTATTGCAGTACTTTAATCGTTTTATTTTAGCCTTTATAAGCGAAAATCGGAGGTTTATAGGCTTTGCGAATTAGGGCCGTGCGGAGGAATAGTCGTCTATTAGCAGTTTATTCTAGGACGATTAAGTGCCTGCTATAGTAGCCGAGTTCTTAAATCGCGTTTTCTTCTTAAATAAGCGTAGCAAGGTTAGCACTATAAGGGGTTGTAGCATTAGGTATATAAATTAAGGCAATAAAAAAGGCAACTTCTAGAAGGTCGAAACTAAGGGACTCTAGCTTAATTAATTAGTTTATCCGTTTTTCTTTCTCCCTAGCCTTAACTATAGGGAGTTCGACTATCTTGCGCAAGAGAGTATTAGCGGCTATATTTAGTCGGCTAGGGCAGTAGAGGAAATAGATATCGAATTAAGCTAGGAAGTTAGACTAATAGACTTATTAGATTAAGAGCAGCCTTTTTATCGAGAAATATATTAGGGCCTTATAGTCTATAATAATATTAAATTTCTAATTAAGGAGTTCTAGGTAGAAGTATTTAAGGCTTTAAATAATAGCAAGGAGCTTATAGTCTTAGATTAGATAAGCGCGTTTAGTAGGGGATATAGTCTTAGAAAAAAAGCCTATAGGCTTCTAGGTCGAGTTAGTCTATTATTACTATAGTATACTAGTAGTTGCGTTCTAGGAGGCGTTAGTCTTAAGTCGGGTTAGCAGTTTAGGACGGAAAAAAGCGAGAATAGGAGCTTTAGTTGCGAGCTTTTTTATTTAATTAAATGCTTCGCGCTATTCTAGTCCGAGTTTAAAGGGCGTATCCTTTTTAAGCAGTTAGTTTAAGGGTTTAGCAGTTACGCTAGCGTAATAGCAGAAGATCCGGATAAAGTTGCAAAGACTTACGAAAGAGCATATAGCTTTATAGTCTTTAAGGTCTTTAAACTTCTAATCTATAATAGCTTATACTTTGCAAGGGTTAATACTAAGTCCTATGCTAGCGTATAGCATTATGCTAAGGTAGTTAACCTTAGTAATATTAAACTAAGACTTCTTAATATTACTTTATAGATTAGCCTAATAAAAGCGCTAGATAACCTTATAGTATTTAATCTAATAGTCTTCCTTATTATTATTATTTATATAGATTAGGACGTTATTTACGTATATACTAGCATATCGATCGAGGAGGTTATAGAGTTAGGCATTAATAAAGTTTTAGAACTAAGCAGGGCTAACTTTTAATCTAAACGGAAGGACTAACTAACGGAACGTACTAAACCTAGTATAGAATGCTATTAGGTATTCGGAGGCCGGGTTAAAATAGAGGCAGTAGAATGCTTAGATAATATCGATCTTAGAGAAGCGTTTTGCGGATCGGCAGTTAAAAGCAGTACTATTAAAAGAGGGGGCGGGTAAAATACGACTCTTTAGGTAGTCGTTTATCTAATAGTAGTCGATATAGAAACGTTAGGCTATAGAGTATAGCTTTAGCGCAAATAGGATAGAGGCGGCATATAAGCTAGCGTTAGGCTTAATAAAACCTATTTTAAGCAGATAATCTATAGTCTTTTTCTCTAATAGCAAGTATTTAATCGGAGTGCAATAAGACAGGGGACTAGCTAGGTAGAGAGGTTTCTTAAGTTCTAGCGTAATATCGTAACTAGGATAGGGACTCGCAAGAGTATATGCTTCCTTCTTGCTAAAGAAGCCTTCTATATGCGTAAGGGGCTGCGGAATTAGGCTATAGACTAGGGCAATATAATTAGGGTCTTCTCTTGCTAGGAATAGGATCTCTTAGCCTTAATATATATAACTTACGGGGCTAAGCTTTGCAATTAAGACCTCGGGCAGGTTAGGGTTATCTTCTAAGGGTATAGGCTAGGTTGGTATTAAGGGGGTTAATTCCTCCTATTATATCTATTAGGGATCCTTTTAGACTGCTTGGATTAATTAGTCTTAGTAGTCCTAGTTATTTTCCTAGGGGTTAGTTAGGTTAAGGGCCTTAGTCTAGGTCGGGGTTAGGGCTAGCTTCTTTTTCTTCGCGGGCTATATAAAGTTATTATTCTTCTATAAGCGTTAGAGGATCTTATACTTCTTCTTATCTGCTTTAATTAATTAGTTCTAGCGTTCTGCGTTAGCCTAAATAGCTAGGTCGATCTGCCTATTAAGTAAAGGCGTCTTAGGCAAAAGGATTAAGGGGGAGTACTTAGCAAGGGCAGGGAGGTCGTTAGGCTAGATAAGCTTTCGAGCAGCATAGTCGAGTAGTAGTTTCTTTTTAGCTAGCTAGTATAGGCTAATAAAAAGATCCTAGGCATAATTAATAACTTAGAAGGTCTCCTAGGGAAAGGACTAGCTATCGATTATAAGGGTCGTAATTAACTGCTTACGTATAGGACTAGCTAGGCAGCCTTAGAAATCGACTAGGAGGACTAGACTAACTAGGACGAGTTTAGTATTAAGGCGTTTAATAGCCTGCTTAGTAAATTAGCAATTAATAAGGAGATAGGCATTTGCTCTAGTATTATATAGAAATTGTCACGCGCCGCTACGCGTAACGCCACGCGCCGCACAAATACTAACCCTTTAGGCCACGTAGCTACAAGACTAGTCACGAGGGCACCAACTATTTAATTATAGCCCTGATAGACCCTGGATCACGTGTAGCCGTGTATATAGTCTTTCTTAGTGCGCACAGCTTTATGCCCCCTTTTTTCCTCTTTTCTCTTTATCTTAGAATCTTTGTTTATAGTGCCTACAATACATTTACTTATTATTCTAAGGCCGTAATACTATTCTAAGATTAAGATATCGCTAACGAGCGGTTTATAAATACGTATTAGCCTTACGTCCCGTACGAAGACGCAAAATACCCGTATAGCACGACCTAAGACTAAGACTACGACCTTCCGTTGCTAAGACAGGCAGCCGAGACCCCAGGAGACTCCCGGACCTTTTAAACTATTTAATTAGGCTCCGAGGAACAAGACCTAAGACTTAGACCCGCTTCCTAACATATATCTAGAAGCTAAGACTAGACCTTTCCTCGACGCTCTGCAAGATTAGCCTCGAGAGAATTAGAATACGACCCCTAAGACTAAGATTACGATATTAAGGACGAAGACTATTTAATTATAGCTTCTTCCTTAACGACCCCGACTAACTAGGACCTATAGTCCTAGTTAGCGGCTCTCTAGCGGCAGATTGCCGACTTGCAGAGCTAATAGACCCCTAAGCCCGCCCGCCGCAGAGAAGCCTCGACAGCTTTTGCGGATCGATCTACTGCTTTCGTCCCCTCTAGAAAGGCCGTATAGCCTGTCTTCGCCGCTATCGGATAACCGAACCCGGCTTACTCTAACTCGGCTAAGACTCGCTGCAAGGATATTAGAACGTTCTCTAGAAAGAAAGGCGAGTTTAGCGCCTTTCTAACTAACTTAAAAGATAAGATAAGAACCGATAAGGCTACTTTTCGGGACGAGGAAAATAGAATAGGCTTTTTGTTTCGCTCCCTCGAGGGCAAGGCCTGTAAGACCCTCGAGACCCGGTACGACTCTATAGAACGACCTTTCTCCGGACTAGCCGAGATGATTTAGTATCTCGAGTCCGCCTATAGCAATCCGAATAAGTTCGCAGAGGCCGCTAATCGCCTCCGCCGTTTAAACTTCTCGATTTCTAGCAAATAGGAGATCCAGGAATTTATTACGGAATTCGATAACCTAGCCGCTAAGACCCGTATACTATTTAATTAAATAAAGTATACGCTTTAGGACTACTTTCCGACTAACCTAGACTCTAGCCTGTTAACTAAGACTAAGGACGATAGCCTCTCCTACGAAGACTTTTGCAGCTACGTTAAGGACTCGGTCTACTATCGAAAGAGAGATGCCGCCCGATAGGAGACCTAGCAAGCAAGTAGTCGTACTCCCCGCCGTAAAGATAAGCCGGCAGGGGAAAATAAGAAGACTCCGACGATAATATCTAAGGAAAAAGGCAAGGCTCTCTCCGAGGATAAAAAGAAGGTCTACTAGGATAATAGCACGTGCTTTGTCTATAGAAAGAAGGGCTATATAGCTAAAGATTGCTCCGACTAAGCCCGGATCTCGGGCTTAAGGAGGACGCTAACGCTGCTACTAACTACCTCTAAAGACTCGGATTCGGGAAAAGAGTAGGACTATTACAAGGCTCCTTAATAGTCCTAAAGGTCTTACGTATAGAGAGGAAGGTAGGAGAGTCGTTTACTATTAATAGTTAAGTTTAAATTAATAGAATCGCTCTTTAAGCCTCGTCTCTATATAATACCGGAGCAGATGCCCGTCTCCTCGTTAGTCGCTAATTCGCCGAGCAGGCTGTTAAACGCCTCGATGCTAAACTCGTCCTAGTTAGTCCGGTCCCCCTAGTCGATTTCTAAGGCCGCCTAGCTAGTCCTATACGTAAGCAGTTAATTACGACCCTTATAATCGATAGCTAGTCCTTCCCCTAGGAGACCTTCTAAGTTACTAATTATGCCTAGGATCTCTTTATTAGCCTGTACTAGCTAGCTAAAAAGAAACTACTACTCGACTATGCTGCTCGAAAGCTTGTCTAGCCTAACGACCTCCCCGCCCTCGCTAAGTACTCCCTCTCGATCCTTCTGCCTAAGACGCCTTTACTTAATAGGCAGATCGACCCGGCCGTTTAGGCTAACGCGGAACGCCGGAACTAATTAATTAAAGCAGACGAGAAGAAGTATAAGATCCTCTAATGCTCGTAGAAGAACGATAACTTCGTATAGCCCGCGAAGAAAAAGAAGCCAGCCCTAACCCCGACCTAGACTAAGACCCTTAACCCGACTAACCCCTAGGAAGACGACTAGGACTATCGAGACTAATTAATCCAAGCAGTCTAGAAGGATCCCTAATAGACACGATAGGAGGAATTAACTCCCTTAATGCCGACCTAGCCTATACCCTTAGAAGACGACCCCGACCTGCCCGAGGTCTCGATTACGAAGCTTAGCCCCGCGAGTCGCATATATTAAGGCTAAGAGATCCTATTCCCAGCAGGAGAAGACCCTAATTATATTGCCCTAGTCCGCAGCCTAATTCCGCAGCCCCTCGCGCATATAGAAGGCTTCTTTAGCAAGAAGGAAGCATATACTCTTACGAGTCCCCGTCCCGGTTATAATATTACGCTAGAACTTGAGAAACCTCTCTACCTAGCTAGTCCCCCGTCTTATCGCACTCCGATTAAATACTTGCTGTTAGAGAAAGAGACTATAGATTATCTGCTCGAGATAGGTTTTATTAAACCTAACGCTAGCCTATATACCGCCTCTATCCTATTCGCGCCGAAGCTATACTCTACGGCCCGACGTTTCTATATCGACTACTATTAGATAAACGACTACCTAAAGAGTCGTATTTTACCCGCCCCCTCTCTTAACAGTACTGCTTTTAACTGCCGATCCGCGAAACGCTTCTCTAAGATCGACGTTATCTAGGCATTCTACTGCCTCCGTCTCGACCTGGCCTCTAAATACCTAATAGCATTCCGTACTAGGTTTAGTACGTTCCGTTAGTTAGTCCTTCCGTTCGGATTAAAAGTCGGCCCTGCTTAGTTCTAGAACTTTATTAATGCCTAACTCTACGACCTCCTCGATCGATATGCTAGTATATATATAGATAACGTCCTAATCTATATAGATAATAATAACGAGGAAGACTATTAGATCGAATACTATAAGGTTATCTAGCGCCTTTATTAGGCTAATCTATAGGGTAATATTAAGAAGTCTTAGTTTAACGTTACTAAGGTTAACTACCTTAGCGTAATGCTATACGCTAGCGTAGGACTTAGTATTAACCCCCGCAAGGTATAAGCTATTACGGATTAGAAGTTCGAAGACCTTAGAGACTATAAAGCTATACGCTCTTTCGTAGGTCTTTGCAACTTTATCTGGATCTTCTGCTATTACGCTAGCGCAACCGCCGAACCCTTAAACCGACTGCTTAAGAAGGATACGCCCTTTAAACTCGGACTAGAATAGCGCAAAGCATTTAATTAAATAAAGAAGCTCGCAACTAAAGCTCCTATTCTCGCCTTCTTCCGTCCTAAACTGCTAACCCGACTTAAGACTAACGCCTCCTGGAACGCAACCGCTAGTATGCTATAGCAATAACAGACCGACTCGACCTAGAAGCCTACAGGCTTCTTTTCTAAGACTATATCCCCTACTAAACGCGCCTATCCGATCTAAGACTGTAAGCTCCTCGCTGTTATTTAGAGCCTCGAACACTTCTACCTAGAACTCCTCGGTTAGAAATTCGACATCGTTACGGACTATAAGGCCCTAATATATTTCTCGATAAAGAGGCTGCTCTCGATCTAATAAGTCCGTTAGTCTAACTTCCTAGCTTAATTCGATATCCGTTTCCTCTACTGCCCTAGCCGACTAAATATAGCTATAGATACTCTCTTGCGCAAGATAGTTAAATACCCTATAGTTAAAGCTAGAGAAAAGGAAGAACGGATAAGCTAATTAATTAAGCCGGAGTCTCTCGGTTTCGACCTCCCGGAGGTTACCCTAATAATCGCCCCGATTCGTCTACCTAATGCCGCAACCCCCTATAGTGCTAACCTCGCTACGCTTATTTAAAAAGAAAACGCGATTTAAGAACTCGGCTACTATAGCAAGCACTTAATCGTCCTAGAACAGACTGCTAATAGACGACTATTCCTCCGCATAGCCCTAATTCGCAAAGCCTACGAACCTCCGATTTTTGCTTATAGAGGCTAAAATAAGACGATTAAGGTACTATAATAGGACTACTACTAGCCCTAGATAAAGCAGGACGTCTAGAGGTATATCCGCAACTGCTACGACTATTGCAGAAATAAGACCCCCCGTAATAAGACCCCCGGACTCCTATACCCTCTGCTAGTACCGACTGCCGTTTAGGAGCACGTTGCTTGCAACGGAAAGACTATGCCTATAGACTGCTACGGATACGACTACGTCTAGACCTTTATCTGCAAGCTTAGCTAGATTATTGCTACGTTGCCCGGAAAGAAGAACGATACCTCGGAGACCCTCGCTAGCCGTTACTTCTAGCACCTATACCGCTTCTTCGGCCTGCTAACTGCTTAGATTACGGATAATGCTAGTCCTTTTATCTTATTATTCCTAAAAAAAATTAACGACCTTACTAGCATAAAGCATTGCTATAGTAGCGCCCTCTACCCGCAAACACAAGGCAGCGTCGAGGTTACGAACTAGTATCTGGATTAGAGGCTATGCTTCTATATCGATAAGCATTAAGACGACTAGAGCGATTATCTGCTAGCGCTAGACTTCGCGTATAACTCTTCCTAGCACGCTTCGATTAGTATAGCCCCCTTAATAGTAGTACTTAGCAGAGACGTTAGAAACCCTCTCTCTCTGCCTCGATTAAATAGTTCTTCGACCCCCGATAATTCTACGGACCCTGCCTATATTGCCTCCCGCCTCGTAGCTCGAGCATAGGAGGTACAGCAATAGGCTTATAACGCTATAGCCCGAACCTAGGCTTAGCAAAAACAACAGGCTAATAAGAAGAGACGTCCTGTAGACTTTACTATTAGGGATAAAGTTTTCCTACGACGGAAGGGATTTAGCATAGTCGCCCCGACGACTCGTCTTAACGCCTAGTAGTCTAGTCTATTTACGATTACTGCCGAAAAAGGCTTTAGCTATATTCTCGACCTGCTGGATAGCTATAAGATAACTAACTTATTCTACGCCGACCGGCTCCGCAAAGCCCTAGACGACCCGTTGCCCGATTAAATAGTTCCGCCTCCTAAACCTAAAGAAGTCTATAGTACACCCGAGTAGGAAGTTAATTACGTTCTCTATTCTCGTATTATAGGGAGGAACCGGCGTCTAGAGTATTAGGTATAATAGCGGGGCTATAATCCCGACGATACGTAGTATCCCGCGCGAAATTTTAAGAACGCGCCCGTCGCCTTAAAAGAGTACTATAACCGTTACGTTAATACCCCCGGGCCCCTGTAAATTTAACTAAGTAGTTAGCAGCGGCCGCGGCCGATAAACTATATAATAACGACTACGACGATAACCGTGCAACAACAACTGCAGCACCTCCCCGCGTCCGGAGACACCCGCTTTAATAGGCATATTAAGGCCTTATTCGGGGGGTAGTATCACGCGCCGCCACGCGTGACGCCACGCGCCGCACAAATACTAACCCTTTAGGCCACGTAGCTACAAGACTAGTTACGAGGGCACTAACTATTTAATTATAGCCCTAATAGACCCTGGATTACGTATAGCCGTATATATAGTCTTTCTCAGTGCGCACAGCTTTATGCCCCCTTTTTTCCTCTTTTCTCTTTATCTCAGAATCTTTGTTTATAGTGCCTACAATACATTTACTTGTTATTCTAAGGCCGCAATAGAAATAAGGCTTAAAGAGCAATTCTATTAATTTAAACTTAACTATTAATAGTAAATAACTCTCTTACTTTCCTCTCTATATATAAGACCTTTTAGACTATTAAGGAGCCTTATAATAGTCCTACTCTTTTCCTAAATCCGAGTCTTTAGAGGTAGTTAGCAGCAGTATTAGCGTCCTCCTTAAGCCTAAGATCCGGGCTTAGTTAGAGCAATCTTTAGCTATATAGCCCTTCTTTCTATAGATAAAGCACGTGCTATTATCCTAGTAGACCTTCTTTTTATCCTCGGAAAGAGCCTTGCCTTTTTCCTTAGATATTATTATTAGGGTCTTCTTATTTTCCCCTGCTAGCTTATCTTTATAGCAAGGAGTACGACTACTTGCTCGCTAGGTCTCCTATTAAATAGTATCTCTCTTTTAGCAGTAGACCGCGTCCTTAATATAGCCGCAAAAGTCTTTATAGGAGAGGCTATTGTCCTTAGTCTTAGTTAATAGGCTAGAGTCTAGGTTAGTTAGAAAGTAGTCCTAAAGCATATACTTTATTTAATTAAATAGTATATAGGTCTTAGCAGCTAGGTTATTAAATTCCGCAATAAATTCCTAGATCTCCTATTTGCTAGAAATCGAGAAGTTTAAATAGTAGAGGCGATTAGCAGCCTCTGCGAACTTATTCGGATTACTATAGGCGGACTCGAGATACTAAATTATCTCGGCTAGTCTGGAGAAGGGTTATTCTATAGAGTTATACTAGGTCTTAAGGGTCTTACGGGCCTTGCCCTTAAAAGAGCGAAATAAAAAGCCTATCCTATCTTCCTTATCCCGAAAAGTAGCCTTATTAGTTCTTATTTTATTTTTTAAGTTAGTTAGAAAGGCGCTAAACTTGCCTTTCTTTCTAGAGAATATTCTAATATCCTTATAGCGAGTTTTAGCCGAGTTAGAGTAAGCCGGGTTTAGTTATCTAATAGCAGCGAAGATAGGCTATATAGCCTTTCTAAAGGGGATAAAAGCAGTAGATTAATCCGCAAAAGCTATTAAGGCTTCTTTATAGCGGGCGGGCTTAGGGGTCTATTAGCTCTATAAGTTAGCAATCTGCTACTAGAGAGCAGCTAACTAGGACTATAGGTCCTAGTTAGTTAGGGTTATTAAGGAAGAAGCTATAATTAAATAGTCTTTATCCTTAATATTATAATCTTAGTCTTAGGGGTTATATTCTAATTCTCTTAAAGCTAATCTTGCAGAGCGTTAAGGAAAGGTCTGGTCTTAGCTTCTAGATATATATTAGGAAGCGGGTCTAAGTCTTTAGTCTTGTTCTTTAGAGCCTAATTAAATAGTTTAAAGGGTCCGGGAGTCTTCTAGGGTCCTGGCTGCCTATCTTAGCAATAGAAGGTCGTAGTCTTAGTCTTAAGTCGTATTATACAGGTATTTTGCGTCTCCGTACGGGATATAAGGCTAATACGTATTTATAAACCGCTTATTAGCAATATATTAATCTTAGAATAGTATTATAGCCTTGAAATAATAAGTAAATATATTATAGGCACTATAAATAAAGATTCTAAGATAAAGAGAAAAGAGGAAAAAGGGGGCATAAAGCTATGCGCACTAAGAAAGACTATATATACAGCTACACGTAATCTAGGGTCTGTTAGGGCTATAATTAAATAGTTGGTGCCCTTGTAACTGGTCTTATAGCTACGTAGCCTAAAGGGTTAGTATTTGTGCAGCGCGTAATAGAAAAGAGGAAAAGGGGCTAAAGCTATGCGCACTAAAAAAGACTATATACACTGCTACACGTAATCCAGGGTCTATCAGGGCTATAATTAAATAGTTAGTGCCCTTGTAACTAGTCTTATAGATACGTGGCCTAAAGGGTTAGTATTTATATAGCGCGTAATACTACCCCTCGACTAAGGCCTTAATATGCCTATTAAAGCGGGTATTTACGGACGCGGGTTATATCTCTAGTCGTTATAGCGCGGTTATTATTATCGTTATTATTATATTATTTATTAGCTATAGCTGCTTCTAACTACTTAGTTAAATTTATAAGGGGTCTAGGGGCATTAACGTAATAGTTATAGTATTCTCTTAAAGCAATAGGCGCGTTCTTAAAATTCCTAGCAGGATATTATATATTATTAGGATTATAGCCTTGCTATTATACCTAATACTCTAAACGCTAGTTCCTCCCTATAATGCGAGAATAGAGAACGTAATTAACTTTCTACTCGGGTATATTATAGACTTCCTTAGGTTTAGGAGTTAGAACTATTTAATTAGGCAATAGGTTATCTAGGGCCTTATAGAGCCTATTAGCATAGAATAAGTTAGTTATCCTATAGCTATCTAGCAGGTCGAGAATATAGCTAAAGCCTTTTTTAGCAGTAATTATAAATAGACTAGACTACTAGGCGTTAAGACGAGTTATTAGGGCGATTATGCTAAATCCCTTCTATTATAGGAAGACCTTATCCCTAATAGTAAAGTTTATAGGACGTTTCTTCTTATTAGCCTATTATTTTTGCTAAGCCTAGGTTCAGGCTATAGCGTTATAAGCCTATTGCTATACTTCCTATGCTCGAGCTATAAGGCGGGAGGCAATATAAGCAGGGTCCGTAGAATTATTAGGGGTCGAAGAACTATTTAATCGAGGTAAAGAGAGAGGATTTCTAATATCTTTACTAAGTACTACTATTAAGGGGGCTATACTAATCGAGGCGTGCTAGGAAGAGTTATACGCAAAGTCTAGCGCTAGCAGATAGTTGCTCTAGTTATCCTAATGCTTATCGATATAAAAGCATAGCCTTTAATCTAGATACTAGTTTATAACCTTAACGCTGCTTTATATCTATAGGTAGAGGGCGTTACTATAATAGTGCTTTATACTAATAAGGTCGTTAATTCTTTTTAGGAATAATAAGATAAAAGGACTAGCATTATCCGTAATCTAAGCAGTTAGCAGGCTAAAAAAGCAGTATAGGTGCTAGAAGTAATAGCTAGCAAGGGTCTCTAAGGTATTATTCTTTTTCCTAGGCAATATAGCAATAATCTAGCTAAGCTTGCAGATAAAGGTCTAGATATAGTTATATCTATAGCAGTCTATAGGCATAGCCTTTTTATTGCAAGCAACGTGCTCCTAAATAGCAGTTAGTACTAGCAAAGGGTATAAGAGTCTAGGGGTCTTATTATAAGGGGTCTTATTTCTATAATAATTATAGTAGTTGCGGATATACTTCTAGATATCCTGCTTTATCTAGGGCTAGTAGTAGTCCTATTATAGTATTTTAATTATTTTATTTTAGCCTCTATAAGCAAAGATTAGAGGTTCGTAGGCTTTGCAAATTAGGGCTATATAGAGGAATAGTCGTCTATTAGTAGTCTATTTAAGGATAATTAAGTGCTTGCTATAATAGCCGAGTTCTTAAATTGCGTTTTCTTTTTAAATAAGCATAGCAAGGTTAGCACTATAAAGGGTTGCAGTATTAAGTATATAAATTAGGGCGATTATAGGGGTAACTTTTAGGAGGTCGAAACTAAGAGACTCTAGCTTAATTAATTAGCTTATCCGTTCTTCTTTTTCTCTAGCTTTAACTATAGGGAGTTTAACTATCTTACGCGAGAAAGCATTAGTAGCTATATTTAGTCGGCTAGGGCAATAGAGGAAACGGATATCGAATTAAGCTAGGAAGTCGGACTAATAGACTTATTAGACTAAGAGCAACCTCTTTATTAAGAAATATACTAGGGCCTTATAGTCTATAATAATATCGAATTTCTAACTAAGGAGTTCTAGGTAGAAGTATTTAAGGCTCTAGATAATAGCAAGGAGCTTATAATCTTAAATTAGATAGGCGCGTTCTATAGGGGATATAGTCTTAGAAAAAAAGCCTATAGGCTTCTAGGTCGAGTTGGTCTATTATTACTATAATATACTAGCGGTTATATTCTAGGAGGCATTAGTCTTAAGTCGGGTTAGTAGTTTAGGATAAAAGAAGGCAAGAATAGGAGCTTTAGTTATAAGCTTCTTTATTTAATTAAATGCTTTGCGCTATTCTAGTCTAAGTTTAAAGGGCGTATCCTTCTTAAGCAGTTAGTTTAAGGGTTTAGCAGTTATGCTAGCGTAATAGCAGAAAATCCGGATAAAGTTGCAAAGACTTACGAAAAAGCGTATAGCTTTATAGTCTCTAAGGTCTTCGAACTTCTAATCTATAATAGCCTATACTTTATAAGGGTTAATACTAAGTCCTACGCTAGCGTATAGTATTACGCTAAAGTAGTTAACCTTAGTAATATTAAACTAAGACTTCCTAATATTACCCTATAGATTAGCCTAATAAAGGCGCTAGATAACCTTATAGTATTCGATCTAATAGTCTTCCTCGTTGCTATTATCTATATAGATTAGGACGTTATCTGCGTATGCACTAGCATATCGATCGAGGAGGTCGTAGAGTTAGGCATTAATAAAGTTCTAAAACTAAGCAGGGCCGACTTTTAATCTAAATAGAAGGACTAACTAATAGAATATACTAAACCTAGTATAGAATGCTATTAGGTATTTAGAGGCTAGGTCGAGATAGAGGCAGTAGAAGGCCTAGATAACGTTAATCTTAGAGAAGCATTTTGCGGATTAGCAGTTAAAAGCAGTACTATTAAAAAAAGGGGCGGGTAAAATATAACTCTTTAGGTAGTCGTTTATCTAATAATAGTCGATATAGAAATATTAGGCTATAGAGTATAGCTTTAGCGCGAATAGGATAGAGGCAGTATGCGGACTAGCGTTAGGCTTAATAAAACTTATCTCGAGCAGATAATCTATAGTCTTTTTCTCTAATAGCAAGTATTTAATTAGAGTGCTAATACGGGACAAGCTATACTTAGTCTAATCCTATACAATTCTCTTATTCTTCCTTTCTAACAATTATTTAATTAAATTACTAGGAAATCCTCTCGGGAAATTACTAGGAAATCCCCTCCGGAAATCTCTAGGAAATCCCCTCCGGAAATCTCCAGGAAATCCCCTCCGGAAATCCCCTCCGGAAATCTCCAGGAAATCCCCTCCGGAAATCCCTAGGAAATCCCCTCCAGAAATCCCTAGGAAATCCCCTCTAGAAACCTCCTATAAAATCTCTGCTAGTATACGCGCTAGGAGATTTCTATAAATAAATATTCTTTTACTTAGGATACTTATATCCCTAAATATTCCCTAGATAGAAAGACAGTCTCTTTAAATTATATAATATTTATTCTTAAAAGATCCTTATTTATGCTTATAATATTTATAGCAGCTAAACTATACTTTACGACTAGTAGCTAGCCCGTTATTCTTATCTACCTAGACGTCTATACGCGCAAGCGTATATTAACTAGTAGCAATTCTACGTTACGTTTACCTACTTACTAATCTCTAGCTATCGGGATAGTAAGTCGGACCTAAATATATCTACTAACGGCTATATAAGTATAGATATTCAGCTTGGAAGGAAACTTTACTATACCTATATTTATATGCCCGACGTTCGATCCGCTTTTTCGGATTATCTTCTTAAGATCCTCGAATAAGAAAGCTTAGCTCGTGCTAAAGAAATACTTGCCTTTAACTTATATTATAAGGCAGGTAAATAATATCCGTTTAAAGGATTATTTCCCGTCTCGAAGTATAGGGAAATAAGACCTATATAATAATATTCCTATCGCTAGGACGACCTTAATAGACTAGACCTTCTCGAGGCGATAAATATATTCCTTACTAATCTAGACGTTATTACTAATAGAGATTAACTCTTTAACCGAGTAAATTAATTTCGATATACTCCTTATAGAACTCCTTTTCTCCCTAATATCTCTCTTTATTATTAACCCCCTAATATTTAACTCTTCCTTAAAGAAATAAGTAATAACGGAGGAAAAGGAAAGCAACTAGAAGTATCTTAGGAAGCAGGTCCTTCGACTAGACTGCTAAACCCCGAATTATTAACCGAAAATATTTAAGACCCCTTTATTTCTCCTATTAATAAATAAGTTTTAGCAGAGATAGTTAGGACTATTCTTTAGAAAATGTTAAACGATCCTCTTAAATATAGTAGATCTTATCCTAACGATAATCCTTATTCTAATTAGAGAGCCCCTTTAAAGAAGCTAATTTCCCGTTAAGTTCGCCTCTAAGCCGAAGATATTAGGCGCTTTAAACTAGCTAGTGCCTTCGATATTATATTTAATTAGATCGAGGAAACTAATCGAACTATTATTTACTATAGTATCGATAGGTTTACTAATGCCTTGTAATAAGTAGCTGCTTAAAGCGATAAATACGTAGACGAACTAGCTCGACTAATCCTTTCTCTCCTTTGTGGATATGCTATAGAATAGTACTCTAGGGATCTTAATTCTCGTACCCGTTTAGAACTTACCTTGCCCGGATAAGGAATAATAGGATAGGTAATAACTCTCTAGAAACGCTTCGCTATTCGATCCGATATCGCTGCTTAAGCTATGTAATATAAGATCTTTATATCCTAAGATATTTTAGCTAGCAAAGACTTCTATTTATAGGTTTCTAAGATAAAAAGGATAGCCCGCGCTGCCTAATATCCCGAATAATCTATCTTAATAATAGTCTTCTCTTGCTTAGATATCCTTCTCTAGGAAACCTTCTAGCAGCCTATAGGAGACGATGCCCTTAACGAATAGGCTTATAAATATAAAAGAATAATCCTAAATTTATAAACTAAGCTTACTCGCGGAATATAGGGTCGTCTCTAAAATAACGCGGCCTAATATATATCTATAGGACGACCTTCTAGACGTTAGGATAAACTAATAGTTAGTTAGACTTAATAATCGAATCCTTTACGGTTTAGAAACCCTGGAAATTAACGATGTTTTAGCGACTCCTTAATAAAAACTCCAGATAACCGTCGACCTCCTACTAATAAAAGGGTCTCCTTTAACAATAAACCCCTTTTTATAAAAAAGGATAATAATACTAGTTCTAAATCTAACCCTATTATTATTAACTTAGCTTATAATCTCGCTGCCTAAAATCTAATAGAAGAAGGCTCCTTTACTATCTCTTCGGAAATAAGGGACTAAATTCTTTTAGCATTAGAATAATATTCTAACGTCGATATATTATCTTCTAAGGAATCCGACGCCGACTAGTAACTAGCCGACGACTTATGCTTTTTTATTCCGGATTATAAATAGCTTAAGACTAAACCTTTAGATCCGCACCGCATTTTAAACGGCCTGCCTATTATTACCGCATCCCCTTAGACTAAGGATTCCCGTCTAGAATAACCTTCCCGTTTTACCTATGCTTAAATCTTAGCGTATAGCAAATATAGCCCTTTAGATACTATAGAAGTTTATATAAATACTAGTGCTAGTAGATTAGCTATTAGAAATAATCTCCTCGACTGCTTTAAAGATATTAAAATCGATAATATTATCTATTACTTAAATAGTATTAGAAAAGGCTTAACTAAAACTCTTAGTTAGGCTACTTTTACTCTTTATATTCCTGGAAAAATAAATAATAAATTCTATATTAGCAAGTTTATAGTCGGAGCTTAGGTCGTTAAATCCTTATCCGCTAGCCTCTTATTAGGATAGGACTTTTCGATTCCCTATAGCCTCGATATCCTTAACTCGCGTTAGGAAATTCGAATCGAACTTTATAGCGGATTGCGAGTCGAATATTATTCTACTAAATAAGGACTAGCAATCTAGCAATATATATTAGCAGCTTCGCCTGCTATAATTGCACCTTATTCTTCCGGGACGATTCTAACTTTAGTAAATAACCCGCCTATCGACTACGACCTTATTTTCTTTCCTAATTCTTTATCGCTCTCCGGATTAATTATTCGCGACTGTTTTTATATTACTATTTTTAATTCTAGCAATTGCCTAATCTCCTTTAAACGCAAAGAAAAGATTAGCGTTATCCTCGATCTTAATAATAATTTTTCTTTTTTAGTTCTGGAATTTATTTAATATCCGACCTCGACTTTTAATAAACGTTCCGAACTAGATATCTTATTAAATAGCTTTTAAAATAACGATAATAATTAAAAGGACCCTATGCCTCCTGTTAATATTCTAGACCCTAGCTAACCTTACCGTCTTAGTATTTCCAAAGTTCCTAATATCCCGGAAATCGAAGGAGAATACAGCGTTAAGATTTATGCTCTCGACTAAAACCTGGCATCTAAGGTAAAGCAACTCGTCGACTCTCTTCCTAAATTATAGGAAGATACAGGGCTAATTAATC
Source organism: Ophiocordyceps polyrhachis-furcata BCC 54312 (assembly GCA_001633055.2). Classification (NCBI taxonomy): domain Eukaryota; kingdom Fungi; phylum Ascomycota; class Sordariomycetes; order Hypocreales; family Ophiocordycipitaceae; genus Ophiocordyceps; species Ophiocordyceps polyrhachis-furcata. The sequence goes on along the minus strand of LKCN02000013.1, from coordinate 201,818 downwards.
TCCCTAAGGAACGTTACTTTCGAATTCCCCTTATCGATAACTAGCATAAGAAGAAACTTAGTTTACGTCCTTATCCTTTAAATAAACCTAATTAGGACTTTCTCGACGAAAAATATAATAATATGTATTCCTAAGGCAAGATAGAATAGGCTTTGCAAGCTTCCCCTTTCGCTAGCCCTTGCTTCGTTATTTAGCGTAAAGGTAAACCGCAAGTTATTAACGACCTCCGAGCTTTAAATAGTATTGCAGTTCTAGACGCCTATCTAATGCTAATTCCTTAAGATATAATCTATAAACTCGCTAGTAAAAAGATTATTTCGGTAATTAACGCTCGAAGTTTCTTTTACTAATTCCTCGTTTATCTAGATTACTAAGAACAGTTTATAATTATTTCCTACTATAGACTCGAAAGAGCTACTATAGCTCTTATAGGGTATAAAAATTCGCTAGCTTATGCATAACGTTTCGTCGACTATATTCTTCGCCCTTATAAAGACTATATAGCTAAATATATCGATAATATTATTATTTTTTTAGATACTCTAGAAGATTATATTAAATATTTATTAGCTATTTTTAACCTTTTTGTTAGTATAAACCTTTCTTTATTAGCTCTAAAAAGCTTCTTAGCTTACCCCTTAGTTAAGATATTAGGGTACTATATTAATAGCTTCTCCCTTATAAATACGCAATCTTGCGTTAAAGCATTGCGTAATATTAAGTTTCTAAGTATATTGCAGCGCCTTAAGCAGTAGATCGGACTCGTTAGATAGATATAATACCTTATTCCCCGCTTCGCATAACGGATCGAACTATTGCAAAAACGTAAAACACTTATATTCCGTAAAGAGCGAGAATCGGATGCCCCTATTACTAGTCTAAAGAGAAATACCTTTACTTCCTGTTTAAAGATCGTCCTAACTTAGGAAGAAAAGGACGCCTTTTATAATATAACGAATGCCCTTTGCAGTAACGCTGCTCTAAGTTAATTCTTTCCTACTTAATAGCTCTTCCTGCAAATTAATGCATCCTAGGAGAATAGTTTCGCTGCATGCTTGTTTTATCTTAATAACGAAGAATCTTAGAAACCGACCTTAGCTCCGCCTAGATAATCGATCCGACCTATCTTTTACCTTAGTCGATCTCTTAAACCCGCTAAATTAAGATACTAGCTAACCGAACTTAAGATCGCTTGCCTCGTCTAGACTTATAAAAAACTACGAATATACCTAATTAGCATACGGAAACCTAAGATTATCGTTTTTACTAACTATACTGCTATCTCCGCTATTATTAAGCAAACTTCCCCTTTTACGACTAGTATAAGGAGCAATAACCTTCTTACTATTATATCCTAATACTTAAGCTAGTACCCCTTAGAAGTTCGATATATTCCTAGCGCTTTTAATATCCTAGCCGATTTACTCTCCCGACTACTATTAAAAGCTGCCCC
>LKCN02000013.1:183939-195936 GCA_001633055.2 Ophiocordyceps polyrhachis-furcata BCC 54312 | reverse complement strand
TGTCTGGCGCTCCCGCCAAAATATCTAGGAAGACAATATTAACACCGACTATGTTTTAATCGCGTTAGAAGCTATTATAAGTAACGAATTCCGACGATAAATTACTAGTAGATATCGATAAGACCCTCGATAGGGTTAGATCCTCGAATAACTTAGCAATAATAATGCTAAGGAAGGACTTGCTTTTACCTAATCTTATAGTCTGTTATTTCTTAAAGACGCGGATAGCTGAAAAAGACTCTGCATTCTAGAAAACTGCGCTAACGAACTGATTTCCGAATATTATCTCCGGAAATTTTACACTAGCTAACGCTAAATATAGGCCGAACTCTCCTCTAGTTTCGTAGTCACCCGTTTAAAAAGGAGAATTAACTAATTTATCGACGGTTATAATACCTATAAACGCAATTAGACTAACTAGCAACTCCCTCTAGGTAAAATAGTTCTAATTTATTCCCTAGCTATACTATTTTATACTATTGCTATGGATTTCGTTACTAGACTTCCTATAGTCTCCTCGGAAAATTCCCCTTAGGCCGAACCGGAAGGGAAGTTTTATAATTCCCTCCTTACAGTTACTAATAAATTCTCTAAAATATGTATCCTTATTCCCGGATACGAATGCTTTATAGCTAAAGAATAGGCTTAGAGGTTGTATTTTAAACTTATCCGTTGCAATTAGGGATTGCCTCGTTAAATTATTTCGGATCGAGACCCTAAATTCACTTTAGAATTCTAGAAATCACTCTAGTTAGCCTTTAGGACTAAACTCCTTATATTAACGGCCTATTATCTATAGACTAATAGACTATCCGAACGACAAAATTAGACTATTAAAATTGCCTTAAGATTCTTCGCAGCCGATTTCCCGACTAAGAGATAGACTAATGCCTTACCTTCCCTTTAATTCTCTCTTAATAATTCCTTTTCTTTAACTATCGGAGCATCCCCTAGTAAATTATTAACTAGGTTTCGTATAGACGATAGTCTTCGATACTTTAGAGACTAAGCCTCCCTGAAATTAAAGGACGCTCTTAAAGATAAGGCAATAATCTCTATCGCTTGCGCCTAAGCCGCTATAAAACGTCGTTACGATAAGAAATATCGTAGACTCGAGTTTAAACCCGATAATTAGGTCTGGCTTAAACTTAGCAAAGGGTATTAAGTCGCTAACGAACGCATTGCTAAGCTTGCTAAATAATAAACCGGCCCCTTTTGTATTATTAAACGCGTTAGACACCTTGCCTATCGACTCGACCTCGATAAATCGCTAAATATTTATCCTATAGTATCTATTATTTAACTTCGACCCGCTAAAGCTCCCGCTAAACGACTAGGACTAGAACCTAATACGGATAATTATAAAGTCGATTGGATTCTTAATATTCGAAAAATAAAATATAGCAAGGGATTAGCAAGAACCGAATACTTAGTCTATTAGAAAGGATACCCTAGCAGTTATAATTAATAGGTCGCCTCTAAAGACTTCTAGCAATCCGATATAATTAACGAATTTAAGAAAACTAGAACCGAGCTTTATTCCCGTTTAGAGAAAACATAACGAAAAAAAGAGAAGGATCTTTAGGAATATAGGGTTAAAAAGCTAGGTAAAAAAACAAACCGCGTTACCTAGCAATATATCGCGAATATCTCGTTACCTACTATATTATACGCGTAGTCTTCCTTACCTTTCTCTACGATTCTCCTACTATGCGTTACGTTTGTTTTCCCCCTCTAACCTTTTCTTTGCTATTTAGCTATACCCTTATTTTTCTTTGCACTTTATAATTTCTATCCCCTTTATTTATAAGTCCTTTTCCCGTTATCCCGCCTTGCTCTAACGTTTTTAAATTAAGAGATAAGGACTACTAAAGGGATTTTTACAAAAAGCTTATTCGTTTACTACTAGAAGTTACGTTTAAAGGTTTTCGGCGAGCTATCTAGCTATTTAGAAATCTTTTAGAGCTCTAGGCATTATTTAAATTTTCTAATACTAAGTTTAATAGTTAGAAGCAAGCTAATAAAACCCTATTTACCTCCTAGAAACGAGCTCTGCGTTTAGAAGGCTTTAATCTTTCCTTTAGCTAGTCGGATAGCTATATATATTAGGTCGATTAGAAGCTAGTAGAAGACGCGGATAGCGAACGACTCCTAGACGACTACGACTCCGACTCTAAAGACTCTGCACTATTATCTAATAATAATAATATGCCTTCTAATCCCTCCTCTCGTCGCTAGACGCGCTAATCCGCAGCAATACCCGCGGCCCCCTCTACCCTATTGCTATCCCGCTAAGGCTAACCTGCACTGCTATCCTCTCTAAATAATATTAATAGCAATATTTTCCCTGTTTCTAACTAACTAGGCCGCAATTTCTATAGCGTATACGCGCTCCTAGAAGTAGCTAAGGACTATATTAAGGGCTTAGTATTAGGGGAGATTACTTAGGATTTAGCAGAGCTTAATAAGATTAAGAAAGTTCTAGATATACTAAACTACTAGGATTGCCTTAGTAAGATAGAAAAGATAGCCTTTAAAGCTATAGAGAAAGAAACAACTACTTTAAATGCACTACCTTTATTTAGACGCACCCTAGCCTGTCGTTCTACTATATCTGCTCCTACGCCTACCCTAGTTCTAAGCACTCCTAAGCAATAACGTCCTGCAATTATGCTAGCAACTCTATTATATTAATCCTCTTTAGCCGAACGTTTTTAAAAGGTTATTAATAACGATTCTAACGATAGCGTTAAACCTTAAATGCTTACCTAGCACTATATCTTACTAGTAATAGTTATTAAGCATTTAGACGACTATTTTATTATATATAGCGGTAACTAAGCTATAGTTTTTACTAACCCTAACGTTGCTTTTATATAGGCTATAATAATTAGGGAAGTTCTCGCTTAAATTAATAAAAAACTATCCCTTTCCTACGTAGCTAAAATACTAGGCATTAATTCCAACTAGGTTATTACATTTCTCCTATTAATTTACGTTTTATAAGATTATTCTAGCCTAAATGCTTTGCGGAAAGAAACAGCTAAGGTTAACGCATTTACTAACAAACGCGCCGCCCTTAAAACTACTTAGAAGCTTCTTACCTTCTTAAATAGCACTAACTAGAACCCCTATATTAATGCAGATATTTAGTCCAACCCTCCTACCAAGGACACTATTAACACTATTCCCGCAGTCGCTGTTAATTATCTTATTTCCTACGCTAGCGGTTTAGTCGAAGGGATAATAACGGATATAAATCCGGGGGGCATTCTCTTATATAACGTTCTTTACCTCGTTATAACTCCGCTAACTAATATTGCTAAAGAGTTATATAGCTTTAAAGGCATTCCTACGCTAATGCCCTGCTATAAGACGACCCTAAAGCCCCTTAATTTCGTTAAAATTAACGATAAGAATTAATTACCCTTTCCTTTTCTTTTCTTCTCTCTATTTCTCCTCTCTTTTTTTAATAATATCTTTATTTTAGCATAAGAATCTAATATTTCTCGTATCGTTTCCTTTTACCTAACGACTTAACTCGTCTATTTTGTTTTCTTCCTTTTAATTTAGTCTTTATAGGAGTTAGGTATATTGGATTTATAATTCAGAAAAGCCTTCGAGTGCAACTTAATATCCCTAATAAATATAACCCGCCTTTGTTATTTAGACTCGACCCTCCCTTTTTACTAATAAGGACCTTAGCTTCTCTTTCGCCCTAGGGAGATTAATACAGGATAAGCTATACTTAGTCCAATCCTATATAATTCTCTTATTCTTCCTTTCTAATAATTATTTAATTAAATTACTAGGAAATCCTCTCGGGAAATTACTAGGAAATCCCCTCTGGAAATCTCTAGGAAATCCCCTCTGGAAATCTCTAGGAAATCCCCTCCGGAAATCCCCTCCGGAAATCTCTAGGAAATCCCCTCTGGAAATCCCTAGGAAATCCCCTCTAGAAATCCCTAGGAAATCCCCTCCGGAAACCTCCTATAAAATCTCTGCTAGTATACGCGCTAGGAGATTTCCATAAACAAATATTCTTTTACTTAGGATACTTATATCCCTAAATATTCCCTAGATAGAAAGATAGTCTTTTTAAATTATATAATATTTGTTCTTAAAAGATCCTTATTTATGCTTGTAATATTTATAGCAGCTAAACTATACTTTACGACTAGTAGCCAGCCCGTTATTCTTGTCTACCTGGACGTCTATACGCGCAAGCGCATATCAAGTGCAATAAGATAAGGGACTAGCTAGGTAAAGGGGTTTTTTAAGTTCTAGCGTAATATTATAACTAGGATAGGGACTTATAAGAGTATATGCTTCCTTCTTGCTAAAGAAGCCTTCTATATGCGCAAGGGGCTGCGTAATTAGGCTATAGACTAGGGTAATATAATCGGGGTCTTCTCTTGCTAGGAATAGGATCTCTTAGCCTTAATATATACGACTTGCGGGACTAAGCTTTGCAATCGAGACCTTAGGCAGGTCGGGGTTATCTTTTAAGGGTATAGGCTAGGTTAGTATTAAGGGAGTTAATTCCTCCTATTATATCTATTAGGGATCCTTTTAGACTACTTGGATTAATTAGTCTTAGCAGTCCTAGTTATCTTCCTAGGGGTTAGTTAGGTTAAGGGTCTTAGTCTAGGTTAGGGTTTAGGCTAGCTTTTTTTTCTTTACAGGCTATATAAAGTTATTATTTTTCTATAAGCGTTAGAGGATCTTATATTTCTTCTCGTCTGCTTTAATTAATTAGTTCTAGCGTTCTGCATTAGCCTAAATAGCTAGGTTAATCTGCCTATTAAGTAAAGGCGTCTTAGGTAGAAGGATTAAGAGGGAGTACTTAGCAAAGGCAGGGAGGTTATTAGGCTAGATAAGCTTTCGAGCAGTATAGTCGAGTAGTAGTTTCTTTTTAGCTAGCTAGTATAGGCTAATAAAGAGATCCTAGGCATAATTAGTAACTTAGAAGGTTTCCTAGAGAAAGGACTAGCTATTAATTATAAGGGTTATAATTAACTACTTACGTATAGGACTAGCTAGGCAGCCTTAGAAATCGACTAAGGGGACTAGACTAACTAGGACGAGTTTAGTATTAAGGCGTTTAATAGCCTGCTTAGCAAATTAGCGATTAATAAGAAGATAGGTATTTGCTCTAGTATTATAGAGAGATAAGGCTTAAAAAGCGATTCTATTAATTTAAACTTAACTATTAATAGTAAACGACTCTCCTACTTTCTTCTCTATATATAAGACCTTTAGGACTATTAAGGAGCCTTATAATAGTCCTACTCTTTTCCCGAATCCGAATCTTTAGAAGCAGTTAGCGGAGTTATTATTTTTCTTATACCTAAGATCCGGACCTAGTCGGAGCAATTTTTAGCTATATAGCCCTTTTTTCTATAGATAAAGCACGTGCTATTATCCTAGTAGACCTTCTTCTCTTCCTCGGAGAGAGCCTTGCCTTTTTCCTTAGATATTGCTATTAGGGTCCTCTTATTTTCTCCTGCCGACTTATCTTTATAGCGAAAAGTACGACTACTTAATTGCTAGGTCTCCTATTAGATAGCATTTTTCTTTTAGTAGTAGACCGAGTCCTTAATATAGCTGCAAAAGTCTTCGTAGGAGAGGTTATTATCCTTAGTCTTAGTTAATAGGCTAGAGTCTAGGTTAGTTAGAAAGTAGTCCTAAAGCATATACTTTATTTAATTAAATAGTATATAGGTCTTAGCGGCTAGGTTATCGAATTCCGTAATAAATTCCTAGATCTCCTACTTACTAGAGATTAAGAAGTTTAAATAGTAGAGGCGCTTAGCGGCCTTTGCAAACTTATTCGGATTGCTATAAGCGGACTTAAGATACTAAATTATCTCGGCTAGTTTAGAGAAAGGTTATTTTATTAAGTTATACTAGGTCTTAAGAGTCTTATAGGCCTTGCCCTTAAGAGAGCGAAATAAAAAGCCTATCCTATCCTCCTTATCCTAAAAAGTAGCCTTATTAGTCCTTATCTTATCTTTTAGGTTAATTAAAAAGGCGCTAAACTCGCCTTTCTTTCTAGAAAACGTTCTAATATCCTTATAGCGAGTCTTAGCCGAGTTAGAGTAAGCCGGGTTTAGTTATCTAATAGCAGTAAAGATAGGCTATACGGCTTTTCTAGAGGGGATAAAAGCAGTAGATCGCTCTGCAAAGGCTATTAAGGCTTCTCTATAGCAGGCAGGCTTAGGAGTCTATTAGCTCTATAAGTTAGCAATCTGCCGCTAGAGAGCCGCTAACTAGGACTATAGGTCCTAGTTAGTTAGGGTTATTAAGGAAGAAGCTATAATTAAATAATCTTTATCCTTAATATTATAGTCTTAGTCTTAGGAGTTGTGTTCTAATTCTCTTAAGGCTAATCTTATAGAGCGTTAAGGAAAGGTCTAGTCTTAGCTTCTAGATATATATTAGGAAGCGGGTCTAAGTCTTAGGTCTTATTCCTTAGAGCCTAATTAAATAGTTTAATAGGTCCGGGAGTCTTCTAGGGTCTTAGCTGCCTATCTTAGCAATAAGAGGTCGTAGTCGTAGTCGTATTATACGGGTGTTTTGCGTCTTTATATAGGATATAAGGTTAGTACGTATTTATAAACCGCTTGTTAGCGATATATTAATCTTAGAATAGTATAACGGCCTTAGAATAATAAGTAAATATATTATAGGCATTATAAATAAAGATTCTAAGATAAAGAGAAAAGAGGAAAAGGGGCTAAAGCTATGCGTATTAAGAAAGACTATATACACTGCTATACGTAATCCAGGGTCTATTAGGGCTATAATTAAATAGTTAGTGCCCTTGTAACTGGTCTTGTGGATATATGGCCTGAAGGGTTAGTATTTGTGCGGCGCGTAATATAAGTCTAGGATAGGGACGAATTTCTAGGAGGGAGATCTAGTCTATTTAGCTAGGAAAAGCAAGCTATAGAAATTAAAAAGCATTTAGGTTAGACTATTCCGACTAAAGAATAAGATAAGTCGAGCTTTATAGACTTTAGTCTATATTAATAGATCGGATATTCGTAGCACTAAAGGCCTTACCTTCTATACAGATTCTTTAAAGAGGTTTTTCTAACGCCTAAAGCACCTAAGGATAGCAGACTAGCAGCTATTAGAAAGGCCTGCTAGCCTTCGATATATGTAAATTTATGCCTAAGGCACTTGTTTTTCTCTCTTCTTTTCTACCCTATGTTTTCTTTTTATTTCCTTTTTTCTATTTCCTCTTTTTTTCTGCTTCTTTCTTTACTATCCTATTATAACTTTATAGTCTTAATCCTTTTATAATTTAGTTCTTAATTCTTCCTTATTATTATAGCTAAAGCTTCTTTATTACTTAAACTAATAATAATAGCGACTAATAACCCTCTAGCTAGTAAAGAAAGTCTCGATATATTTATAGACTTAAGCAATAGCTATATTAATACTAGCAAACCTTTAGTTCCTAATACTAGCATATCTACTACTGCCTTTAGATATAGAAATAATAGCAATAAGAATTAGCATAGTGCTAATAATTAGAATAGCAATAGTACTAATAATTAGAATAGCAATAAAAGTACTGCTAGCAAGGAAGCTAAGCATAGTAATAATAATAATAATAGTTATAATACTTCTCCTAGATATATTAATAATAGCAACTAACGTATAACTACGCCTAAGCCGGAAGACTATAATAATAAAAGCTATAATAATAACTCTAAAGAGTCTAGCTATCTTTCTGCACTTAATATAAGCGTATATTTTATTAAAGGAAAATCTAGCCTAAGTAGTAATATATCCTTAGACCTAGAGCTTGCTACCTCTTACCTGGAATCGGGCTTATTAACGACCTCTAGAGGACCCGCTATAAATAATCTATTAGAATTCTCGATATTTCTAAGATTACCTTATACTCTCTATTATAGGCTTAATATATAGCTAAGTCGAAATACGCCTCCTGCCTATCCTATCGTCCTTATTAGATCTCTATTTAAAGTTGCTAATATATTTAAACGGTTAAAAATAGTATATAACGCAGCCCGATAATTCTTAGTTAATAAAGACTTATAGGCCTAGATCGATCTGGTTAATATTAGCTTTTGCAAACTATTAAAGAATATAGTTAAGCTTTGCAATAATAGCCTTAAGAAACGAGTTAAGTTAGGGAGCTAGATAGTTTAGCAAGGGGAGGAGGGCACCTATAGCACGCGCAGCCGACTCTAAGGGGCGTAACTCCCTTAGTAATACTTATATTAGCGGTTAGAACACGTAGGGGATCTCTATATACTAGTATGCATAGATATCGTAAATAGGGAAGACTCTAAAAACAATAAAGTCTAAAAAGTAGGTAAGGGAGAACGAAATAATATAATAAAGCATGCAAAGCATTTAATTAAAAGGTTTAAGAAGTATAATATATCTTAAAATATTTATAAGGGTTAAAGGTTTAGTAATTTATTAAAGATAATAAAAGGCAGAGTTTTTATTTATAGTCTTCCCTAGGACTAAAGAAATATAATAAATAGCTTTTAGTAATAGCTTAAAGCTAAGTCTAAGGGCGAAACTTGCTTATCTTTATATCTAAAGGTAGTAGCTAGTCCTAATATATATATCTTAAGAACTGCTTTTCTCGTTCTAGCAAAGGCTATCCTTCTATTAGCGAGATAAGCGCACCTATTACTGCTACCTAAGAGAGGAAGCTAATAAAGACCCTTTTAATTAATTAGTTCCTAGCCCTTTTGACTTAATTAGATATAGTTGTTCACCCTTATTTTCTCGAATGTCCTTTAGCACTGCTAAAATAGTATAGCTTATTATTCGTACTATATAGCTAACGGAATAATCCGACTCTACTAAAGTTATTATTAAATATATATAGGGTATAGATAATATTGCAGATATTTAGTATCCGTATATATATCTATATACCGTATATTAAATTTAGGCACTAAGCAGGAGAGTAATATCTCTTCTTAATAATATAATTAAGGACCCCTTTCCTAATATAGCTAATATAAATAGGAGAATAGTTAACTTTATTGCTAAGATAGAAGATATAAAAGGAACTACTATTTACTATACTAGAGAATTTTATTGCTAAATATTTAAAGCATTATATTAGAGGATTTATAACCTAATATAACATAAGATTAATATTAATAGGGCACTTAAATATACTATTAAATTTATTAAAGAAATATAGCTATATTTAATACCTCTTATTATAGATAAAGGAGAGGTTGCTGCCTTGCTAAGATATAGTCGAAAGAGGAAGCTTAATATAGCTCTTACTGCCCCTACTTATAAGATATTTAATACAATAATCAGAGATGCAGAAGTCTCTAATACTAATAGAGATAAAAAGGCCTCCTTATATAATAATATAGTAAGAAAAAAACTATAAAAGCTTTCTTTATTAATAGCTAGTGTTTAGGAGCATAGGAACTTAGAATCTATAATTTAAAGTTAAGCAAAGGAGATTAATAAGTTAAAAAAGCAGTAAGGAAAAATAATATATGCTATAAGGAATATAGCTAATAATATATTAGCAATAGCAGATACGCTAGAACGCATAAAGGGGGGCAGATAAGTTTCTTTTAGTATTATTAGTTAGGTTTAGTATTAGGGCTTAGAATAGTCTAGGCAGTATTTTTTTTTTCTTTCTTTCTTTTTTTCTTTCTTTTCTTTCTTTATTTTGCTTTGTTATAGAGGAATAGACTTAATAGGGGGCTATACCTATTTTAGAAAAAGGGGAGCATATTTTTTTTAGTTATCTAAGAGATTAAGGGGTAGTTATTAGCTATAGCTATAAGGGCTATTTAGTCCTTTTTTAGAATATATACAATATAAGGTCGGGTTTAACGCTTTTCTTCCTTTTAGAGGGAAATCGTGTTGTTTTGCTCCTTTGTAGGGCTATTACTTGTTTGTCAGAGCCGGCCATTTGTTTCTGTAGAGAGATAGCCAAGTAATGTATGTAAGTTCATAGGAAGGAGTCTGAAGGAAGGAGTCTGAGCCAGCGTAAGCAGGGTTTATACACATGTATGTTATGAGTTATCCTTGTTTCCAACTCCCTACAAGGTACGAAAATGTCCTCCCACGTGATGCCTGAGCCTATCCGTACGGGATACAAGGTGCTCGCTCAGTATTAGATAAGCAGACTCACCTCTCCCCCCCCCCCCCTCCCTCTCTCTCTCTCTTTCTCTAGGCTCTCTTCCACCTCGCGACGCGTTGTTGTAATATCGCGACTCTTATTACATACATACTTTCCCCCCGGCCTTGGTTCTTTTGCCTCCTCGTCGAGCTGCTCCGTAAGCTCCGTCCGGCCTTGAACAACCACGTATGCGATGCATAGCTCCCCCGTCTTCGCCTGTGAGCTTCTTTTCGTCACCTCAAAACCCACCTACCGTGCTAACGACTTCTCCTTCTTTCTTCCTCAAAAGCTTCCTCCCACTGCAAACCGAGTCTCGACGGCCGATACGTCGCGTCAGTGCGCAATTCGACCCTTTCCGTCCGCTCCGTCGACTCCCTGCGTCTTGTACGGGTCGCCAAGCTCGCTCCGCCCGCAACGATCAGTAGCCTGCTTTGGGCGCCTTCGTCCGCCAAGGTTCTCGTCTCCATCGGCTTGGGGATAGATGTCTTCTCCGCCGCAGACGAGTCCTTTCATGCCTCGGCTCACTTGTCGACCTCGCCGGCGGGCAAGCCCTCGGCCGTCTTCTTCGGCGCTTGTGATACCGAGATCCTTGTCTGTTCTGCCTTGAACCTTTCCGTCTTGGACCTGATGACGTCCAAGATTGTGGAGATTGGTGGCTTGAAATTCTGTCAACCGTCTACCGCCGACAAGGGCTTTTGCATCCGTCCTGGTTCCGCTCACCTGGCTGTCCTGACCCGTACTGGCGGAAGGGACCTGGTCAGTCTGCACCATCCAGTCACTCGACAGGTCATGAGGTCATGGAGTCCGGATACGGTCGATGCTCAGGCCTTAGCCTGGACGCATGATGGTCGCTGGCTGCTCCTCTGGGATTCTCCTGCTCACGGTCATCGACTGTCCGTCTACACGGCAGACGGTCAGCACTTCCGGACTGTCGACGCCTCCAGCCTCTCGCTGGGTCAAGGCTCGGCGCTCGAGCTCGGCATCAAGTCATGCCAGCTGAGTCCAAACTCTGAAATGTGCGCTGTCGGCGACTACAGCAGGGCAGTCACGCTTCTCGGCACCCGGTCGTGGCGGCAAGCGATGCGATTAATCCATCCGCCTACCATCGTCCCCTCGGACACTGTCCAGGTCCGTTCGTTGCTGCGAGCCGCTGAGGTGACGGTATTGACCACACAAACAGGTCTGGCAAGAACAGATTATGACAACGGCCGGTGACAAAAACGCTGTCCAGGCTTTCATGCGCGCAACCTTGACCGTTGCGCCTCCCGGGCCGTCAGCCGGTGCAAAGCAGTCGAGTACGGGCTGTTCTCAGGCTGCGTTCGATGCTTCGTCGACGCTCCTGGCAACGAGGCTCGACGACTGGCCGAGCACGACGTGGATCTGGCACGTGGCGGCTGCGGAACTCCGCGCGGTGCTCATGTTCCACTCGCACGTCACTTTTAGCTGGCACCCGACCAGCCGTGAGCTGCTCCTGATCAGTTGTCAGGACGAGGCCCGGCGCGGCACGTCGTTTGTGTGGGAACCCCTGTCCGAAGGCCCCAGGACCGTGAGCGCCCAAGCTCAGCTGCCGACGGGGGCGGCGACCGGCAGATGTCAAGTCTCATGGGTCAGCCGCCAAACCGAATCGCCGGAGCTCGTCGTAGCCGACGCGGAGAACTACGTCCTCTTGTCTCTATCGGGAAGCAACCCGTGGCAAGACGATGAAGAATCTGTCTTGGACGACACCTTTTTCTTCAAACACCAGCAGCCGTGAGACCGACCGGTGCAGACATTGTACATACTGTATGTGCGTATGCCGTGCCCGAGCCAGCGGTTCCTTAACCGGGACCAGGGGGGGGGGG
>LKCN02000013.1:150144-167443 GCA_001633055.2 Ophiocordyceps polyrhachis-furcata BCC 54312 | reverse complement strand
TCCTTCTCAAGACGTCGGCCATTATCAAAAATACGTATAAGAGGCTGGCATACCCTATTCAGACATGCCTGGCTCGGCTTCCTTCAAGCGTCTTCGTCTTTGTTCCATGCATCCGCCGCCAGGGGAGGAGGGAAATGGAGGGTGGGGGAGAGAAGGTCTCTGGGTACGTCCAGAGGGAGCAGCCACTTGGGCGCGAGGGTGGAGTGGGGCGACGTGGCAGGGTCCTTCGTATGGCCCCGTCCCGAACGTCAGGCCTGACAGTCTGAATCGCTTCCGTAGCATTGGTCGACGTTGCATCCTGTGTCTCCTTTGCTGATCGGCAGACGAAAAAGCTCCTTGGGTGTAGCCTGTAGCCTGTAGCCTGTAGGTACCGGCCTAGGTCGCTAAGCCGAGCATGGACTTACTACCCTATAGCCGTATGTACATACATATGTATGTATGTACCTGCCTAGGTTTCCCTGATCCACCCGTCCCTTACCGCCTGCCCGCTTCGGCTGCTCACCGTCAAAATTTCTACCCGTCTCCACGAGCCCAGTTAATCGCGTCCTGACGACAGCCTTACTTCGTGCTTCTTTCTCCATCACCACAGCTATCATGTCTACAATTCCGCCTTCGGGACTCAAGTCGGGACATCCGCCCATCATTCCGCTGTCCTTCAGCTCGAGGCAGCCCGAAAAAGTAACCCTTTACCCCCTGTCCAACTACACCTTTGGTGTGAAGGAGACGCAACCGGAGGAGGATCCATCCGTCCTCGCCCGCCTGAAGCGTCTCGAGGAGCACTATGCCGAGCATGGCATGCGCCGCACCTGCGAAGGCATCCTCGTCTGTCACGAGCACAACCACCCTCATATTTTGATGCTGCAGATAGCAAACGCCTTCTTTAAGCTGCCAGGCGATTACCTGCGGCCCGAAGACGACGAGATCGAGGGCTTCAAAGCCAGGCTCGATGAAAGACTCGCCCCTGTCGGCCGCATCGGCGAGGGCGAGGAGGCTGGTAACTGGGAGGTAGGCGAGTGTCTCGCCCAGTGGTGGCGGCCCAACTTCGAAACATTCATGTATCCCTTTGTGCCCGCGCACGTCACGCGTCCCAAAGAGTGTAAAAAGCTTTATTTTATCCACCTACCCCAGACCAGTGAGTCGTTCGCCGCTCCTGGCTTCCATCCCCACAAGTTACTGACCCGCCTCCGTCTTCAGAGGTCTTGAGCGTACCCAAGAACATGAAATTGCTTGCCGTGCCTCTCTTCGAGCTCTACGACAATACGGCCCGTTACGGCCCCCAACTCTCGGCTATCCCTCACATTCTCAGCCGCTACAACTTCGAGTTTAAGGACGAGAACGGCAATGTCGCTGCCGTTACTCCAGGCATGGAAGGGTACGTGCCCAAGACCAAGGTCTTGTCCGGAGACGATGCGGATATGAAGGACGGCGGAGAGAATGGGGTGTAGTGAGCATCTCACGATGGATGACTTAAGAAAAACACTTGTGACCAACATTCTCATGGCCCGCTTTTCACTACATGGCGACGGTGTTCGGCGCAAGGGTGACGGGGAGAAATGCCTCGACAGCACAGAGGAGAGCAAGATACCCAGGTCTTTTCATTAGCCTAATGTCACCATTGACAGCATCTGATCCTGCCCGCCTACGCGCGCCGTCTCAGATTTTCTGGCCCTGAATAGTTGCTACGACACGTCGCGTATGTCTGCTCGTCCGAAACTCCAGGTGCCATATCCCCTGCCACGTTCCCAGCGCCTCGGGTCCCGCGTTAGCTTGCGAGCCTCTACTTTTGGTGACGCGAGTCGCCAGCTTACCAGCTTTCCGTCTTTGATGGGAATGGTTACGCTGGCCCCGATCAAGGCGGTCTTGACATGTGCCTGCGTGACTTGTGTTCAGCTCAATAGAAAGCGACGCTGAGCTCGGCCGGCACTTACCGGCATGTCATCGGGCCCCTCGGCACTGTAGCTTGGTTAACCCGGTATGCGAGGCAGATTGCATCCGCCGACTCACGCGTGGCGGTATAAACTCTCCCCTTTGGAGCCCTTGTCCGGCACGATTCGATCCATGGCATCGCTCATGTCTGCCCTTACATCCTCGTCCCCTGCTCGCGGGCCCCGTATCAGCCATAGGCTGGTCCACGCGAATGCGCGGAAGCACATGCGGAGGTACTTACAATTCTCATTTAAGCTGAGGGCGCAACTCGTATGCTGCACGAACAGGTTCAACAGACCGACCCTGTAGCCCCGGATCTCCGGCAGGGCGGACACGACTTCGTCGGTAATCAAGTAAGAGCCCCTGGCTTTGGACGGGAGCTTGAATTCCTTCTGAAACCATGACATGCTTGCGGGCGGACGGGTAGGGCTAGGGCTGCTCGTCTTGGGCTGAACGGGACGCAAAAAACCGAGTGGCAAAGTCCAGATAAGGTGGAATAGATCCGGGAACAGCGCGACAAAGAGCAGTAGGATGAGAGCCAAGGTACCGGTTGTGGAGATGCCGGGGGCTCGTTGACGAGGCATACTTTTATCGAGGTTGCTTCCGCCCTAAGGGAATCCCGATGAGATCATTGGTGCGGCTCAAAAAGATATGGGGGGGGAAGGGGGGGGGGGGAAGAGCGGGTTCGACTTCGAGGTACCCGATACAAACAACAAACGCCGTTTCAGCCTCCATGACGGCATTATTCTGACCATGTTTCTACGATCAGGCACGCAAAGCCATCAAGTCAAGCCATGCGAATGCGCGCTTTGTCTTTATCACGTCTAAAATAGTCCCCCCCCGCCAGCGCTTGCTTTCGCAAGAGTCAACATCTGGCTGGTTATAGAGCAGGCCAAGAGCTCTGCAGTCTACCGATATAAGCTGTCCAAGAGCACAGGCCACGGCGCAATGTGCCCCCTCAGCTGGGCCAGCTGGTGCCTCATGCCAGAGGATACGACGTTTCGGGGAGCGACTCGAGATGCTGCCTATTGTGTTCATTGGCCTGAGCTGCAGTCAGCAACGGTAGTCCATTCCACTATTTTGCTTGGCCTGACACACAAAGGGCAGGCCGCAGTAATTGCAGACAGCAATCTCCGGCTTGTCAGTGTTGATGAATATCCTCGGATGCCCAGCAGGGCCTCCGCCGCCATCGCATGCCACGACGCGGTCATGCGTCCAGCGGACAGGTTGTTTGTGTATCATCTCCATGGCCGACATTGGTTGAGGCTGCCGTGCCATCAGCGATCGTATGAGCCAAGCCTTTGCCGGCAAGCTTCCACGCGCACCTGTAGGCTCATGTCCGTTTGCTCGAAGCGAGGACCCGTCATCGCCTTGCTGCGTGGATTCTGGCTTCGGGACCAGACGTCGACTCGATTGGGAGCTTGGCCGAGTTCCTTGGACTGGCTGAGCTCTTTTGACTCTGCATTCTCGATGGCCGTCTCGGTCGTTGTGGGGACAGCAGCCTCCAAAAGGCGGCCAGAGGTGCCAAAGGTTCTCTGTAGCGGCCGAGTGTTTCGAGCGAGGAGAGAAATTGGCCTCAGCCGAAAGCCGGCCATGATGGCAAGATCTATCCGTTGGTAGGTAGCGTCGGAGAATTGCAATCGTGAACGAGGTCCTGAGGCGGCTTGAGCAGAGAGGAAGCCGAGGGAAGCGAAGATGGCGGAACAACGTTAGCCCGCCAAGGCCGCGGATATCACGTGCCGACCTTCAAAGGCAGGCTTTATTAACGTCGTCGCCACGGCGGCGCCGCAAAGACTTTAATACCACAGGCGACAGCGCGGCTACATCTCTCGCCATGGCTCCAGAAACGCCAAGAGCAGTCTCTTCGAGGCTGCTGACTATGCGATTTATGCAAAGAGCTGCCGCGTCGGCATCTTCAGACGGCGTCAAGAAGCGAAAACTCGATGACTCTTCGGCGCTAGGGCGAATCAACACCCAAATCGACGAAGCTCTTATACAGGCCGCGCTCGACGATCAGGAAGCAACTCGTCAGGCCGCCCTTGAGAAACAGAAGTCGGCCGACACGCACTGGAAGCTTGAGCAATGGAACGCGGTGAAGGGAAAAGGCTCAGCAATCTCACAGCTCAACGTGGTCTATGTGGGGTACGGCGATATTGATTCGTCGCGCGAATCTGGCGACACTGAGGACGCGCCCGCAAAAGGCCGCACTTCGACGCGTGCGAAGAAGAAGCCAGAGAGCAAGGCATGTTTGGATAGGACGACGTGGCGTCACTCGAGGGAGAGAAGGCAATTCTGATTAATACAGGAATGGGGGCGCGATCAGACAGGTGACGATTCGAACGACCAATCCAATGAAGATGCCGAAAACCATGGCAAACGGAAGATCAGACATGATAGCGACGATTCCGATATATCCTCCCCGAAAGACCGATCACATGCGCAGTCGCGATCTAGACGGGTTGGAGAGGATGGCAAGGCTGATGGCCCAGGAAAGAGAACGAGCAACCGCATAAAGTCGATTTCTTCTGCTGGCAGCTGGAAAGCCCCGCCAGGCGCAAAATCCTCACAGGCGAAGTCACACCAAAGGAGGCGCTAACAAAACACGTTTGGCGAACCGGCGGTTAGTAAAAGCTGAATTATGCCTACCAGCTCGGAAAACTTTGGACGCCGCTTTCGTTGGCCCAGCAACTTCAGAAGCCAAGTGCGGGAACGAAAAGCTGAGGTTGAGTGTCTTGTTCCATGAACACGCCCAACGATGTGGGACAGCCGGGGGTATGCGCGTGGCTAACCTCCACGAGGTCCCGGAAGACGGGATGGCGTATGAAGTGGGCATTGGGACTTGGATGCGGGAAGCGATTGACGACGGCATCGAATCTTTGCAACAAGATCTGTGCTCCGGGTCATGTCGAAAGCAACTGCGACTGGTCCCAGGGGTGCCTCTCACACAGGTATAACAAGAGGACTAAGAGTCTCGAGGAGACGCATGTCTGAGGGACGCTGTCCCTTTTGTTCCCCAGAAGGGAAGTCCAGAGAGAGACATGGGAACTGGCGTCAGACGGCTAGCAACTGCACAGGTAGCACCAAGTTTTCAGAATTCATAATCGTGCAGGGGGTGCTCGTATCTGTACACAAGTATGTATGTGCAAGGGGTAGTTTTCGTACTTGATACTCGGTTTAGCGAGGAAACGAGGTGATCAGCACCAGATCCGACACCAGGTTGACCGTTGCTTAATGGCAGGGATGAATAGGTATGTGTATGATGTATGTATGTATGTACGTGTTCGTAATGTCGCAGCCAAAGGAATCCGGACGGATGCAGCGAGACGAGGGAAAGAGAAACAAGAGGGAGGAGACAAAGGAATTCTGTCCATGACATACATACTACTTGGTTGAAGAAGCGTTCCGGTTGTGGACGTCGTCGACTGAGGCGTTGATTGCGTTGGTGGGTCGCGTGCCTACAACGTTTTCCTCGTGACCTGCCGCCTTAGTGTTACCGTGTGTGCCTTGCCTTGCATGTAAGAGGACGAAGCAATGACCGCTATTACATCTAAAGCCCGTGAGTGCGTCCAAAGATGATCGGGTGACGGCGCTGACTGGTACTAGGCACGAAGTATGTGTAGGCACTTGCATACCTCCGCAGATACATACATATGTATGTACATACATACATACATACATACAGCAGCAGCAGCAGCTAGCCGGGGGAGTTGAGTTCCGATGGACGGGCCATGGACATTCCTCAGCCATTTCTTGCTCGTGCACGCGGGGGACAATCAGGCTGGAAGAGACGCAAGGACCGCTCCGAGAAACAGACAGACAGTGCTCAGCCCCGGAGCCTTGGAGACGGAATGTTGAATTTTACCTACCTATCTACTTACATACGTATCTAGGTAGGTAGGTAGACTTGAGCATGTATGTATGTACATACATCTGTCTGCATGGATCTGTAGGATGTGGTTAGGTACCTGGTAGGTAGGTAGGTAGGTACATGACACGATATGTATGTATGCGCGCAAGATGCGAGCAAGATGGGTGTAACGTGCAGGCTGACGCACAACAAGAGCATTGTCGTCGTCGTTGTCGTCGTCGTCGTCGTTGTCGTCGTCGTCGTCTCACCGCTGTTGTGCGCTGAGCGGCGTCGACGACGACGACGGCAGGGCAGTGACGAGGGCAAAGGGAAGATTAGTAACGTACCTAGGTATGAGTTGGGTTTTGAAAGAACAACTTACTTACACGCAGAGAAAAAGCCTGGCTGTGGATCAACGACTTTTCGGAGTGTCACAGCTCTGCCAGAATCAGTGAGTGCGTCGCAGGGTACTATCGGAAACCACAACGCATATAAGATGAAGCTTTCCTTGACTTTTACTTCACCGCCCGCAAGAAGATCTCTGTCGATGCCTTCGAGGTACATGCATACACCTGCCTATGCTATGTATGTATGTACATACTATTCGGCCACCACCTATTCCTAGGCTAGACCCTCTAGGCTAGGCCCAGCATCATCATATTCATCCCCCACCCCCTCCACCATCCCCCCCCCCCTGGCAGCAGCAGTACCGGCCTGCTTGGTAGCACAAAGCCCCATCAAGGTGGTACCTTTCAGGCTCGGTACCCGGTACGCGCTACCGCTGGCGCGCTACCACACCACTGCTCCCGACTTCACTCTCGAACCACCGTCTCGTCGCCCTTTGCTTTTTCCTTCTGACCTTCTCTCTTCTCTTCAGCAGACCTCATACTTCTGTTTCCCTTGCGCCCGTGCTGCCTCCCTTCTTCGTCAACCCCCCAAACTTGCTCGATCATCTGCCTCTGCCCCGATGCCTTCGTCTCAGTCGCCCCGGTTGACCCCGGGTCGCCGGACGCCCGTCGTCGTCCTGGCCGATTGCCTGGAGAAGCCGTCGCTGGATGACCGCGACTACCGAGTTGTCAGGCTCGAGAATGAGCTCGAGGTCCTGCTGGTCCACGATCCCGAGACGGACAAGGCCAGCGCCGCTCTCGACGTCAATGTCGGCAATTTTTCCGATGAAGAGGGCATGCCTGGCATGGCCCATGCCGTCGAGCATGTGAGCCAAGTGTTTTTTTCTTTTCTTCTCCCTCTTGCTTCCTCGCCAAACTGACGAAACAAATAGCTTCTCTTCATGGGAACGAAAAAGTTTCCCGTCGAGAATGACTATAATCAATACCTGGCCGCCAACTCTGGCTCTTCCAACGCTTACACTGCCAGCACCTCCACCAACTACTTTTTTGACATTGCTGCTAAGCCGGCCAATGACGAGGACCCGTCAGACACCAATCCCTCGCCCCTGCGCGGCGCTCTTGACCGCTTCGCCCAGTTCTTCGTCGAGCCCCTGTTTCTTCCCAGCACTCTCGACAGAGAGTTGAAGGCCGTCGACTCGGAAAACAAGAAGAACCTCCAAAATGACACTTGGCGCCTTCATCAGCTTGGCAAGTCGCTGTCTAATCCCAGGCATCCCTTTTGCCACTTCTCCACCGGCAACCTGAACGTACTAAAGACGCTGCCCGAGGCGAGAGGAATCAACGTCCGCGATAAGTTCATCGAATTCCACGATAAACACTACTCCGCCAACCGCATGAAGCTCGTTGTCCTTGGCCGCGAGCCGCTTGATGTTCTTCAGAAATGGGTCGTCGAGCTCTTTTCTCCCATCGCCAACAAGAAGCTGCCGCCCAACCGATGGTCCGAAGAGGTCCCGTTTCGCGACTGCGATATGGCCACGCAATGCTTCGCCAAGCCCGTCATGGACACGCGCCAGCTCGATCTGACCTTTCCTTTCATGGACGAGGAGGCGCTCTTCGAATCACAGCCGAGCAGGTACATCAGTCACCTCATAGGTCACGAGGGGCCGGGAAGCATCATGTCTTATGTCAAGAATAAGGGCTGGGTCAACGGTCTTTCAGCCTGGTCCTCGTCGGTTTGTCCCGGCACACCTGGCATGTTTGAGGTGCAAATTCGCTTGACGGAAGAAGTATTGTCTCCCCCTTCCTCCTTCGGGGGGGACTAGCCTTTCGGTGACGGTACTGACGCGTCTTTTCCCAGGGTCTGAATAATTACCATGAGATTGCGAACATCTTCTTCCAGTATGTCTCTTTGCTGCGCGAGGCCTCACCACAGGAGTGGATTTTCGACGAGCAAAAGGGCATGGCAGACGTGGATTTTAAGTTCCGACAGAAGACCCCAGCCAGCCGGTTCACGAGTAGGACGAGTTCGGTCATGCAAAAGCCCCTCCCGCGCGAATGGCTGCTCAGCGGCAACAGCCGTCTGCGTACCTTTGACGCCGAGCTCATCGAGAAGGCGCTGTCCACAATTCGACCAGACAAATTGCGCATGACTGTTGTGTCCAGGACCTTTCCCGGAAACTGGGATGCCAAAGAAAAGTGGTATGGGACGGAGTATCGTTGTGAGAAGATACCCGATGATCTGATGGCCGAGTTGAACCGCGCGATGACGCTGTCCGCGTCAGAACGTCTTCCCGAGCTTCACCTGCCGCACAAGAACAACTTTATACCCAAAAAACTCGAGGTGGACAAGAAGGAGGTGGCGGAACCGGCGCCCGCGCCGCGCGTGCTTCGGAACGATTCGTTGGCCCGTACTTGGTGGAAGAAGGACGACACATTCTGGGTTCCCAAGGCCAACGTCATGGTGAGTCTCAAGAACCCCATCATACACGCGACGGCCGAAAACAGCGTCAAGGCGAGGATCTTCACGGAACTCGTCAGAGACGAGTTTGAAGAATATTCGTACGATGCGGAGCTTGCCGGTCTGCAGTACACCGTTTCGCTGGACTCGCGAGGACTCTTCCTGGATATTTCCGGATACAACGACAAGCTCCCCGTCTTGCTGAAGCAAGTCGTCGTCACGATCCGGGACCTCGACATCAGGACGGAGCGGTTCGACATCGTCAAGGAGCGTTTGACTCGAGGGTACAAAAACTTTCAGCTGCAGTCGTCCTATCAGCAGATTGGCGACTACGCCTCGTGGCTCAACGCAGAGCGC
This sequence comes from Ophiocordyceps polyrhachis-furcata BCC 54312, assembly GCA_001633055.2. Lineage (NCBI taxonomy): Eukaryota > Fungi > Ascomycota > Sordariomycetes > Hypocreales > Ophiocordycipitaceae > Ophiocordyceps > Ophiocordyceps polyrhachis-furcata. Next base: position 158,508 of record LKCN02000013.1, on the reverse strand, counting down.
GATTACATCGTGGAAGAGCTTGAGGCCGAGCTGAGCGCCATCACGGTCGATGCGGTCAGACTGTTTCACAGGCAAATGCTGGCCCAGCTTTACATTGAAATTTACGCTCACGGCAACCTGTATCGCGACGAAGCGCTGATGGTCACGGACATGGTCGTCTCTACTTTCAAGGCGCGCCCGCTGCCCCGATGGCAATGCCCCGTCATCCGCTCGCTCATGCTACCGCCAGGGTCAAATTTCGTCTACAACAAGACTCTGGAGGATCCGGCCAACGTCAATCACTGCGTCGAAACATGGTTTTTCGTCGGCGACAAGGCCGACGGCCTCGTGCGCGCCAAGACCTTGCTGGTCGACCAGATGACGCACGAGCCCGCCTTCGACCAGCTGAGGACCAAGGAACAACTCGGGTACATTGTCTTTTCGGGTATTCGCAACTTCGCGACGACCTGTGGCTTCCGCGTCTTGATTCAGAGCGAGAAGACGCCCGAGTATCTGGAGAAGCGCATCGAAGCCTTCATGGCCCAATTCAGCCGCACTCTAGCAACGATGAGCGAGGCCGAATTTGAAGGGCACAAGCGCAGTCTTATAATCAGGCGGCTGGAGAAGTTGAGGAGTTTGGACCAAGAGTCATCGCGGCATTGGGGTCACATCAGCAACGAGTACTACGACTTTGAGCAGGGTGCGTTCTCTCCCGCCCCCTTTTCTTCTTCTTCTTCTGTATAACCGAAGAGAGGCGCAAGCAAGCCAGGGAGCTGACGATTATTACAGCGCAAGTCGATGCCGCCAACATCAAGTCCCTGACCAAGGCTGAGATGGTGGACTTTTACGACGAGTTTCTCAGCCCATCATCGAGCCGCCGGGCGCGGCTTTCGGTCCACTTGCACGCCCGCGGTGCCGGCGAACTGGACATGAAGGTGATGGACCTCCTGCGGGCGTCAGGAGTTGACGACGTTCCGCAAGCAAACCGGTCATGCCTGGCACTTCTCGAAGGCTATCTCAAGGACGTGGCAAAAGTGCCGACGGACAGGAGAGAGGTCATGATCCGGCAAGCAAGAGAACTAGGGCTCGAGCCGACAGCCCAGAGCGGTGAGTCGGAAGGAGAGGAATCTGTGGGGCCGGCGTTGGCCCTCGCCAAGGAGATTACCGATGTGCGCCGGTACAGGGCGGGTCTCCCGGTAAGCCGGGGGGCCAGGCCGGTCAAGGAGTTGAGCGAGTTTGAGGAGACGGACGCGAAGTTATGAAGGGATCTGGCGTTGGAAAGCACACTATTAGAGGCTCCCCCAAGGGAGCGGTTTTTATGCTGGTTTGTTGGCCTCAAGTCAAGGAAGGGATGGGGTATATTTGTAGTATGTATGTTTGTACATATCATAACATATGTAGTATGTATGTATGTGTGTGTGTGTGTGTTGTGATGAGTGATGACCGTTAGCACTTGGCGTGCATTATGTGTATATATGCACATAGATATGTATGTATGTATATACATATGTACAGTGTAAGTATGTACATATGTACGGGTCAGAGGCAGAATCTGCACAGGCACCCATTTCTTTCCCGTGATGTGACGATGGCCCCTATGCCTAAAGGGGATCATCTATAGGGGGCGTTATGGGGGAGCAAGTACCGTATGTAAACCTTGTTAGTAAGAGGACAGACAGTATGAGAAGATTCGAGCAAGCACGGGCCCCTGAACCCCCATGTGCCCGTTATGCATCCAGATGGCTCTCAGGCAGCCGCGGCCGTGTGGCGTAGCGCCGCGTAGGTACCCGCAACCACCCAGCGCAATTACCAACTAGCAGGAGGAGGTGGCATCAAGGGGGCGGGCTCAGACAGGAGACACTGTGTCGACACGGTGCCAAAGATACTTAGGTAGGTACATATTTGCGCGGGAGCTGAGCCACTCCCGCTACTCCCGCCCTTGCTCACGGCTGTGTCAGCCTCCATCCGTCAAAATTATTCCATCGCCTACCTGCCTGGCGAAGCGCTCGACACCTACCGACCGGCCAGGGCGCGAAAAAAAAAAACACACACACGCACGCACGCACGCACGCACTCAACACACAAAAACCAGGCAGCGGCATCCTGTCTTGCGGACAGCATCATCATCATCATCAACGTCATAATTATCATCATCATCGCGACTGTCCCTTTCGTCTCAGATCGGACCACGGCCTAATCACCTCCGTCTCCATTCCTTTGGCTCCGCGCTTCCTCCCGTGTGTGCATGTCTGGCCGGACAGACGACGATCGTGCTGCTGTCCGATGCTTGGCTATCTCCTCATCACCGCCAGCGTACAGCATTGAGACGACAGATTGATGCGACTTCTTCGCCTGACTGCCTTTGCCGCATCCACCTCTCCCCCGCCTTTGTGTCCGAGCTGCCCGGGCAGCTCACTGTCAAGACGCCTTCCTCAAAGAAGAGAAAACTCGCCCGCCCCCCCTCGACTACAAACTCCAGCTCCCTGTCTCCCGACACTGCTCTGCCTTCGTGCGAAGCCGACGACGACGCCGTCTTTTCCTTGGCCCCGTCCGTAGCCTCCGGGCTCAATACGCCGCTCTTCTCCCGCGCCGACTCGCTCCCGGCTTCTAGCTTGCCTGCTCGTTTGCAGACACAGGCCGCCTCCCTCGTGTCGGCCGAGTACGCCTCCTCCGTCGCCTCCTCGTCCCCCTGTGCCTCGGCTTGCGCGGATCTCTCCCTCGAGAGCGACAGAGGGGGTGAAGAGGCCGGTTCTGCCCTCAGCTTGACCAGAAGCCAGTCGCCCTTGAGGCTATCCAGACGGGCTATCATGAGCGCCGATGACGAGTTGCCGCGCCGCTCATCATCTCCCCTCAAGCGACGGGCTTCGGGTATGGATTCCGAAATGAACACGTGCAGAGATAGCGAAGCAGCCACGTCCTTCACCGTCGATGGTGATGGCAGCTCCTCCGGCCTTCATCCTCGCTCCATGAGCATCGACCCACCCGAGCTGAATGGCCGCGCCGAGGCTCACACCCCCCCTCACCGTACGTTGCTCAAACCCGTCCCTTTCCCCCCCTTGGCTAATTCCTTATAACAGCAGCTCCCCCTCTCCAAGAGCAAATAAAAGTTATCGAGATGCTGCTCAAGGCTTCTAGTGAAACGCCTCTTGTTGAGGGCAGCACGGCGTATCTGGTTTCGCGGTCTTGGTTGGAACAGGCGCTCGCCATGCGGACAGACTCCAAGTCAGCAGCCGAGGCCCCGCTGGGCCCTGTCGACAACTCTGACATCATCGAGGAAGTCATCCGCGACTCCAACGACACCGATTTTGTCCGCCTGAAGCCTGGTCTTGGCCTCGAATCTTTTGAGCTATTCCCCGAGGATGCCTGGAAGCTGGTCATGGAATGGTATGGACTGCGGGAAGGCCAGCACCCCATCGTTCGCACCGCGGTCAATACCGCCGAGAACATACAAGACCCTCCCAATATCATGTACGAGTTCCATCCGCCCGTCTTCCGCATCTACCGCCTCTGGTCCAAGGTCAGCCCGTTGCCGATAGAGCAGGCTCTCAAGGAAGAGAACCCTCCTGCTATCATCATGGTCAGGAGCTTCACCGCCCACGCCCAGACATTCCTCAAGGACTTGAAAACCCTCGCCGGCATTCCCATGGATCGTAAAGTCCGCATCTTTTCGGTCCCTTTGCACGTCGCCGCCCAGTCGGCGGAGCCGATGGCGACTCTGACGCCTCCTGACTCACCAGCAGGGCAGAGATTTCCCTCTGCCTGGCGGGACATGCTGCTCGACATTGTCAGTTTCTCCGAGGTGCAGGACTCCAAGACTTCCATCAACATGACGGATCAAACGGCCAACGGAAAGTTCAACGGCAAAGCGACTCTCAGAGTCTTCCTAAATCCATCCGACCAAAACCTCGTCGTCGACGAAGCTATCGGCGATAGTTGGGTCAGCACCTACAATGGACAAAATGTGGCAGGGAAATCTATTCCGTCTCGAGTCAACGTGGCGGCCCAGTCCTCCAAGCCCAACAGCATCAGAAGCAGCCCTTGCGAGGGCGTCCTCACTCGGGCTCGAGCCCAGAAGAAGAGGCCGGGCCGCAACGCGGGGGCTGTAGGCCTTCACAACCTGGGCAACACTTGCTACATGAATTCGGCGTTGCAGTGCGTCCGCAGCGTGGAAGAACTTTCAAAGTACTTCTTGACCGAGTCGCATTTGCCCGAGATCAACGACACAAACGTTCTCGGCTACGACGGTCGAGTGGCTATAGCCTACGGCAGCCTCCTGAGGGAGGTTTACGAGGACGGTAGAGGCGCCGTGAGCCCTCGCGACTTTAAGTCGACAGTAGGTCGCTGCCGGCCCACGTTTTCCGGATGGGGCCAGCAGGACTCGCAAGAGTTCCTCGGCTTCCTCCTCGACGCCCTGCAGGAGGACTTGAGTCGCATCAAGAAGAAGCCGTACATCGAGAAGCCCGACTCCACCGACGACATGATTAACAAACCTGAGGCCATCCGGGAGATGGCAGCCCAGGTATGGGACATCACCCGGCGGCGGGACGCCTCCGTCATTGCCGACCTCTTTACCGGCATGTACAAATCGACCCTGAAGTGCCCAGAGTGTGGCAAGATCAGCATCACCTTTGACCCCTTCAACAATTTGACTCTTCCGCTCCCGGCGGAGAACGTGTGGACGAAGCAGGTGAAGTTTTTCCCGCTGAACGATGTTCCTGTCAAGTTGGACGTGGAGCTGCCGAAACATGGCTCCGTGGAGAGCCTCAAGGAGTTCGTGTCCGCCCGGACCGGCGTTCCCGCAAACCGGCTGATGGGAGCCGAAGAGTTCAAGAATCGCTTCTTCAAATTCTATGACAACGGTCAGAGCGTAGTTGAAGAAATCCCCAAGACGGATATGCCGACGATTCACGAACTGGAGGCAGTCCCGACCAACTGGCCTTGCAAGAACCCACGTAAGAAATACAGGTCCATGCTTGACGTCGACTCGCCTTTGGACAGCGTTGAATATGACGAAGAGCAGAGCGAGATCATGGTCGTCAGCGTCCTGCATCGCCGGCCTCACACGGGCGGGCCTGGGCCTGACGAGGTCTGTCCGCCCCATTTCGTCACGCTTACCAGGAAAGAGGCTTGCAGTCTCGATATAATCAAGCGCAAAGTGCTCGAAAGGGTCGCCACCTTTACCACCTGGCCCAAGCTCTCTGAGACGTCTCTGGAGAACGGGACGTCGGACTCGACCGTGTCCTCGGATGTGGACTCTTCCGGGGACGGCAAGGTAGCCGCACGGTCGGTCGACGGTGAGGACGACATGATCGACATATCCATGAGAGACGCCGGCGGTAGGGTGAGTGGGCAGGCGAGCCCGCTCAAGCGATTCAATAGGCGACGGCCCAGGTTCGCCGATGCCGACGTCTTTCTTGACCCGGAGCTGCAGAATCTTTTCGAGCTCTGCTTCTTTCGCAGCAATTCAGATGGCCCCGTACCGACTGGCTGGTCCGTGTTCGAGAACGATACGGTGTTGGAGAAGCTGTCGGACCGCGTTCAGGACTGCACCGACCACAACAGCTTCGAGAGCCCGGACAGCACGCTCTCGGGCAACGAGGACAACAGCAACGAGGACAACAGCAACGAGGACGAGACCGGAGCACCGTTGACGCGCATGACGGAGGAACTGAGCGATGAAGACGCATCTCCGGCCCCCAGGGTGAGAGCCGCCCGGCCAGAAGTCTTGGCGGCCGAATTGTCCATGCTGACGTTTCTCTCAAGTTCATGGGCCGGCACGGCCGCCAAAGTCAGAAAGGCGGCGGACGTAAGAAGTTCAAAGGCCACAAGACGTACGGCAAGAAGGGCAATAAGCGTCGCGACAAGCAAGCGCGGGCGCCGAAGACTTCGCAGCGAGCGCAGGCCGCAGTGAGCCCGCAGCCCATGCCCCGTGCCGTGCCCGACGGAGGTCCTCTGATCCGCCCTTACGAGGGCATTGTCGTCGACTGGAACGAAGAGGTGTGGGATCTGGTGTTTGGCAACACGACCAGGGGCACCATGGGAGAGGCTAGGACGTATGTCGACCCGGAGACACTGGATGATCCGGCCATCAGGCTGAACCAGAGGAGGCGGCAAACGCGCCGAACGAGTGGCATCACGCTGGAGGAGTGCCTGGACGAGTTTGAGCGAGCCGAGATCCTGTCGGAGCAGGACATGTGGTACTGTCCGCGATGCAAAGAGCACCGGCGGGCGAGCAAGAAGTTTGACCTGTGGAAGACGCCTGACATCCTGGTGGCTCACCTCAAGCGATTCAGCAATGCGGGTTGGCGACGGGAAAAGTTGGACATGCTGGTCGACTTTCCAATTGAAAACCTGGACCTGACGTCGAGAGTGATTGAAAAGGAAGACGGCAAGGTGGAGGTGTACGACCTGATTGCCGTCGACGACCATTACGGCGGCCTCGGAGGAGGCCACTACACCGCGTACGCCAAGAACTTTGTGGACGGGCGCTGGTACAGTTTCAACGGTAGGTCTGCCGAAGCTCTGCGGGCGCGGCCCATGGCCTGGCGAGCTGCTAACCAAGTCTCGGGCAGACTCTGCGGTGCACATCGTGTCGGACCTCTCGTCGATGGTAACGAGTGCCGCCTACTTGCTCTTCTACCGACGACGGTCCAGCAGACCCCTGGGAGGACCGAGGTTTGCCGAGATCTCTGCCAAGTACGACGGAGAGGGCGGGGCGTCGGATGACGAATTCACAGAGACGAGCTCGGACGGCCGTGACTTCGCAGCTGGTCGCCAGGCAGTCAGGGCGGACGAGGACGACCTGCCGCCGTATACGGGGACGATTCGCCGAAGCATAGAGGTCGACGGGGACGATTCGTCAAGCGGCTATCAGGCGGCGGAACCAAAGTCGTTGGACATGACGCAGGCCTGGTCATTTGAGGCGCTGGAGGGTCGCAGAACGCAAGAATCTACGGGAGGCGACTGCGCTAGCGACGACGTGCAATTTGACTCGTCGTCGGACGACCGCGCCCGCGGCGGCTACTTTGAACAGGACACGGACATGGCGTCGAGCGCGGCCGTCGACGATAACGCAAGCTGGGAAGGGCAAGGGGTGCTCGCGGTGCCGACGCATGCCGGCAGCGACGTCGATTCGGACGCTGTGGCGGAGATTCACATTGAAGGCGTGCGACAGTGACGATGGGACGAAAGAATGGCCGAGGAACCGGCTTAGACTCTTTGGAGGGCGAGAACGAGGTAGTGCATATTCATGACTCGGGATGGAGACGGCGACGGCAACGATACAATAGAATTAGACACCGGCCGATTGCAGGCTGGCTGCATGGTGTTTGCCAGATACGAATGTAGATGTTAGGTACAATTACAAAAAGTAGGCGCAGACTTGTGTGTTTTGAATCCGACACGAGACGAGAAGCCCTTTGTGTGTCTCAGCTGACGATGGGAAATGAGGATCCAATCCAACCCCCCTTCCTCTCGGTTCATTGCATCCGAGGAGTTGCAAGCATATAATCTGAAAAGTGGGAGAGGGATATAGTTTGTCTACCATGTCTGGAGAGGAAAAAAAAAAAGGGGGGGGGGGGGGTATCGTACTGCCCAAATATTACACGTGTCCGAGGAGATGGAATACCTTGATCGTCTTAGGGGGGGGTGTCCCTTGGGGATGATGCACCATCTGATCATACAGAAGAGAAGCTTGTTGTAGATATTGTTTGTCAGGGTGAAGGGGGGACGAAAGGGAGAGGGGGACGGAAGGGCGAGGCTGTTGACTCGGAACTTGCGACAAGAATATCAGTCGCCGTGTGAGTACATACATATGTATGTATTTCCCCCTTTTTTTAGTGTTTTTTTTTTCTCTATTCATTGCTCCCGGTTCGATTGGTAAGGGTTAAGCGAAGCTGTTTGCAGATGCGTTTCGGAACGGCTAGTGTTGGGGGGTTCTCTTCCGGAAACCAACATCAGACGCAATTAGGAAAGGACGGTGTTTATAAGAACATATTGTGTACATATGTATGTACCTACCTAGGTAGGTAGGTATGTATAAAGTGCCTGCGGATAGAAGAGGTCAAGCGGCGTTTTTGGGGGGTGGTCAGCCTGGTGAGATAGGATGATGAAGTTGGTGGCGGCGGCGGGCGGTCTTAGCCGACGAATGCTTGCGTCGTTCTGGAAGACGTCGAGAAGAGCTGATGGAAAGAAGGAAGGAAGAGAAGAAGAAGCATGGAAAGAAGAAAGAAGCCATGGAAGATTCCACACGCGCAGCAGCTTGAGTGTACATTCTGCATGTACCTACTAGCTCCGAGCCAAGGACCCCGCACTCACCTAATCTAAGGTTAGAGGGAGGGTTCCCCGGTTTTTATTTTCACCCTGTCGGAGGGGGGGGGGGGGGGG
>LKCN02000013.1:91552-110607 GCA_001633055.2 Ophiocordyceps polyrhachis-furcata BCC 54312 | reverse complement strand
CCCCCCCCCCTGAGCAGAACCATAAAGAAGCAGGCCATGGGCCACCACGGCCCCAATATGCCGTGAACATTCTAGCCACGCGTCTCTGGCATCTGCTTTCTCCTTTCACAATGGCATTTGTCCCATTTTCAAAAAGGGCCAAACTCTATACGCCAAGATTGTATCGCAGCATATGTACGACTGTACATATGGTAGCGTCGTTAGACCACTGCCAGAAATCGCTCTCTTTCACGTCGACAACGAGCATATGTACGTGGAAACCGACCTTGGCTCCTCCCAGACAATCCATCAGACCTCTCTTTTATCTTAGTCGATCTCTTAAGCCAGCCGAGCCGAGCCGAGATGTTGGCCAACAGAACTCGAGATTGCCTGTCTCGTCTGGGCATGCAGGAAACTCCGGACCTACTTGATTAGCACTCGGAAACCCAAGATCGTCGTCTTCACGGACCATGCAGCCATTGCAGCAATCGTGAAACAAACGTTTCCTTTCACGACAAGCATGAGAAGTAATAATTTGCTCACCATCGCGTCTTCGCAGCCCGGGACGTACGTGTACGCTGGAGACGCCCCTCGAATGTTTCGGTCGTATACTAAGAAAGATAGAAAAGAGCTATACTATTTAAACAGCCTTAAAGGGACCAAGGCACAGTTCTCTCTACTCTACACACAACACACGATGTTGCCGTTTGGGTGGCGGGTCAGGTGACGAAATGGTCCAAATTTGGAGGCACAGGCAGGGCATGGATGAGCTGGGTTCTCTAGCAGATATGGCCGTATCTACCAGACCGCCCTCGGCTTTGAATCTTGTATATAACCCTCGTTTCCACAACCTGAACTTTGCCCACCACCTTCTAAGGAGGCCATCGTGAAATGCGTCCGAGGTGGATTTTCTACTCAACCCGTCTCTCCGGCCGGCACACAATCTGTGGAAAGCAAACCCCCCTTTGCGCTGTCTTGACTGGGCATTAAATATTCGTACAAACGTATTCTTTCTACCACGGAAGCGCGACGGGTGCCCCAATACACCCCGTCTCCGGTCCAATCTCCCCCCGTTCTGCCTGATCCAACCATCATCGCCGCTGTGTGTCCGTCGAGTCGTAGAGGTTGACAGAGAAAGAAATAGATAAAAAAGAAAGACAAGAAAGAAAAAAGAAAACAAAAATGAAATGGATGACACTACCTATTCTTGTGACACGGTTTGCTGGTAACCTCGTTAGCCTTATCGTCTTGGTTCATGGCAGCGCTCAACTTACCACAAGCCAGTCCATCCCCTCGTTGACGCCGCTGCCGTCTACGGCCGAGCAGGCCATGATGCTCCAGTTGCGATCACGCAGCTCGCCCAACCGCAGCGCCTCCGAGATTTCGCCCGCTCCCTTGGCGCCGGGCTGGTCCTGCTTGTTGGCAAAGACCAGGAGCGCTGCGTCCTTGAGCTCCTCTTCGTTTAGCATCGCCGCCAACTCCTCAGCTGCTGTCTGCAGCCGCTCGATGTCTGTGGAGTCGACGACGAATATGACGGCGGCCGTATTGGCGTAGTAGCACCGCCAGTACGGCCGGATGCTCGTTTGACCTCCCAAGTCCTGCCAGCATGTCAGTCTAGTCTCATTGCGCGTGCGCTCGAGTTTACCACCAAGTCGTACCCAGACATTGAAGTTGAGGTTCTGGTAAGAGACGGATTCGACGTTGAATCCGATGGTTGGTATCGTCGTTACGACCTCGCCGATCTGTGCAAACTGTTAGGAAGCGAACGTCGTTGAACAGAGTTACAAACTGCAGCGCACCTTTAGTCTGTAAAGTATAGTCGTCTTGCCCGCATTGTCCTACACAAGGAGAGATCAGCACCTCCGTCTTAGGCCGGGTTCCGAAGACGCACAAGCCCTAGAATCAAAATCCTAATCTCCTTCTTCGCCCATAGAAGGCCAGACAACCACGATACGCTCGCGCCCATGTTGCCACGTCGAAAGGGGCTGCCCTCCTCGGTCGTGTCGACGGCACCCGAGCCGCCGTGGGGAGGGGGGGGGAAGGAGGGTGAAGACGTCAACGACCCCCAGAGCTGCCAGGAGAGAGAGAAACCCTTGTCCTCTCGTGTCGCACAGATTTTGAAGCCGACCTTGGTTGAGGAGAGCCACCTATCTGGCCGGGTAGGTAATGCCGCGGATATGTACTGCTATGGACGAAGCCAGTTACGCATAGGCGCGTGATGGAACCGGGGGTGGGTCTGCTGCAGCTGAGCTAATCATTCGCACGAACAGGGAACGAAGGACGGTCGAGTGGCATTCCGAAGCTGTAAGAGAAAGGCTTGGTAATTGACTACATCGACGAAGGAAAATTTCTAAAGAAGCCATGAGAAGGGCTGAGAAGGGCTGAGAAGGTCGCGGTCTTTGGCAAGAAAACAGCAGACAGAGTATCGGCATACTCTCATCATTGGGCTTTGTGCCGTATCCTTACTAGGTATCTATGTCTACCTACCGAAGTCGAAAACATCCATCGGACGGAGATGCTTAATAATCTCCGAAGAATGAAGTGAGGGCGCAGTTGTACCCGCACCGCCACGCACCGCCCCATTCCTCTCTCCGCTAGGGCTTCACGCCCTGGCCCCCCTCCCATTTCCGCAACTCAGAAAAAAACCTCTCATCGTCAGACTCTGACACCAAACACGCGCAGCCAACCCACGATGCCGGTATGGCGGAACACGCCCAGGTCCTTCACGAAATAAAATGACATGAAAGCTGACTTGGATGGGGGGGGCGGGATCGCGAACAGAGCAACAAGTCTTTCAGAACCAAGCGGAAGCTGGCAAAGGCCCAGAAGCAGAATCGCCCTGTGCCTCAGTGGATTAGGCTGCGGACGAACAATACCGTCCGGTACGCCTTTCGAAGTCGCCATCATACTCCGTTCCCGTTTCGCTTACTTCAAGATACAGCTACAACGCCAAGAGACGGCACTGGAGGAAGACGCGCCTCGGCATTTAGGCAGTTGACACTACCGCCCTCGCTCCTGCTACGACATGGCCAGCCAAGCGATCAACTTACTCTGCCCGACTTTCCTACAGCAATTGTGTCAGTGATGAAGGATGAGCGCGGTGGAGTGTTCGTGGCGCCAGGTTGGCATGGCTGCGACGGTTGACGTTCGCCGAAGTGTTCTTCAGTTCTTCGTTTGACAATTATTACGGTCGGTCACGGATCTGGTAGATCTCATCATGCAACGTAGACCCTATGCTTCGTGCGTGAGTGACGTGGAATGGTACACTCCAGACTAAGGCTCATGACTGCCGCATTCATTCTTAAGCGGTCAAGACACGCGGCACACACAAAAAATATATCAGACTCCTAAGACTTGAAGCCTCTCCGTCCGGAAAAGCGAACATCCCATCAAACCGCCAAACGCCGAAGCCATCCGTCAACGGAAGAGTGGAGGCATGCCCTTGCACCACTGTAGAGAGGGCATGTTGTCGGACATCTTACCGGTCCTCTGCCCACTCATTCTCCCGGCGGATCTGTTCCTCTTCCTCAGGGGTGAAGTCATTGGTGATATTAAATGTTTTACGGATCTCCTCAGGCGACTTTCCCTTGATCATATTCGCAACGGTCTTGCAGCCGACGTCAAGAAGGGGTTTGATGTCGAGGTAGTTGGCTGCCTGGGTAGACAGGGTCAGCTGACTGCAAAGAAGTGACAAGGCGGGCAGTGAGGAGCATACAAGAATAACCTCGAAAAGCATTTCCTGATCGACCTGCATGAACTTCTGATCCCAGTCGTCGATGTCGGTACTTTTCTTACGCGCGTCGGACTCTTCGTCTTGAGCGGGCGGGGGATCGTTCCGATGATATTCGCACCACTCGAGGACCTTGCGCAAAACGGCCTCGTTGACCTGAAAGAGGTTAGCCTGGGGGAGCAAGCGACGCGAGGCGCGCACAACTCGGAGCCGGAGAACGCACGTTGGGGATCGGGATGGGGTTATCTTTGGAAGGCTTGACGTCACAATCACCCAGAAGGTTCTTAATAAGAACTGATCGTAGTATGACGTCCTTGTCTGCGGTGGAAGTCAGTACTGGGAAGAAAGGCGTGTAGACTGGGGCAGTAGAAGCAGCAGTAGCAGGGAGTAGATGACAAGCAAGACTCACCGACTTCCACCAGGGCGTTGTCGTTGGAGTTGAGCCAAATCTTCTCGTGCTGGCCCGAGTTCGCCATGTCGGCCATTTTCGAATGCTGCGTGAGAAAATGATGCTGCGCGAAATCGCAAGGATGCCTTCTGGATGCTTCTTCGAAGAGGGGGGGGGGGGGGGAGGGGGGCAAGGTTGAAGCGTGGGAAGAAAAGGACGGGAGGATTCAACCAAGGGTTACTGCGAGGGAAGACGGCCTCAGTAGGGAGTTTTCAGGGAAGCCGCTAACGGGGGCGTCGATTAGTCAGCGTGCCTAGCACGGAATTAATTCTCAATAGTACATAGAGATGTGACGAAGGGTGAGTTCAGAGACGTGAGAGATGTGCGGGGCGAAGCAGAAGCATCCAGTATGTACTAGTACTAGGTGAGTAGTTAGGCAGGTAGGTAGGTAGGTAGGTAGGTAGGTTACCGTAGGTAGGTTACCGTAGGTAGTTTGCATGTCAGGTGTTTAGTATGAATCACCGAAAGACGAAGCGCCGGGCATTGCCAGGGTTTCCTCCACGGGCAGGGAGCAAGGTCCAACTCTATCGCATGGCATGTGCCCGGCGAGGATGGATAGTTGTCCTACACTCACAGTCGCGGAAAGCGCCTTTCACATACGACTATATACTATATAGTGCCCTACATACTATCACCATCACGGCCAAGAACCCAGGTCAAGGTGTACGGATAGGTAGATGACGTATCTGATGCGGTGCCACTACACGGATACTGTGTGTTAGCTAGCGCCTTGCCCATCGCCATCTCACGATCTGTCGTCATTCTTAGCACGCGCACTTTTTTCTCTGCTTCTCTTCTTCTCCTTCTTCGTCTTTCCGTTTTCTTTTCCGACATTACGCGCCTTGTTCTTTCGCAACGGCAAAATGAAAACAATAGCCCTTCCCTTATTCGTGACCGGCTATACTCGGCTCTTCCGTAATAAATCGATGCTTTCGTACTATGACACACCCAACTCGAGCATGGGCGGTGGCTGAACAATGACGATCACGTTATGCCACATTCCTCGCCACTGCGACACTGTCTGAACCGGGTTGTCGGCGCGTGGTATCTTCCTATCTCGTAATGTCTCTCTCTAGGTCCTCCTAGCGCCTAGTTCTGCTGTCAGGGTACTCCCCCACGTGTGTCTCCAAATACAACGCTACCAGACCGCTGTGCTGGCTGTGCCTGAATAATATCATCCCTCCTACGGCCGCCGTCAGGTGCCTGCAAGTCCCCTATCCCTATCTTCTTGATTACCTCCGTCCATGTTTATTAGTCCGTTTCCGTCCCCTATTTCATCTCTCGTCGCCGCCGCCGCCGCCGCCTCGTCCCGTTCCGTACCCGTTCGCTCGTCGAGCGGTCCCCGAAAAGGCTTCTCTCCCTCGGCCTACCTTACCTCGGCATGCCTGCCTACCTACCAGGTACTTAAAAGTAGGCGTATTTCCTGCGACCTTTCGTCCTTCAGCTGGACGTCTATGTGACTGCTGGGACTTCGTCGTCGCCCATGTCGCATCTTCAACATTCTCCCCCTTCCTCGCACACTGCATCATGTGGCGTCGCACGTATCTCTTCCTCGTCTTCGTCCGCCTGTGGTTCGCCTTGTCACCCAGCTACCTCCATCCTGATGAGAACTTTCAAGGTCCGGAGATCATCGCTGGTACGTCTGCGAGAGGAAAATCCTCCATCTCATCCTGTCACTAACCCCCCCTTGTCTCTGTTGAAAGGAGAAATCTTTAGCTATCCGATACGACGGACCTGGGAATTCACGAGCGACCATCCGATCCGGAGCGTCTTCCCGTTATGGCCCGTCTATGGCCTGCCCATGATGCTGCTGCGTTGGCTCTGGATAGGCAATGGCCAAGACGGCGAAATCCCGCCCATCGTCGTCTTCTGGACCCTTCGCATCCTCATGTTCCTCATCAGCTTCGTCCTCGAGGACTGGGCTCTCCACGAGTTGATACCGTCGCCCAGGCACCGCCGTGTCGCCGTCCTACTCGTTGCTTCGTCCTACGTCACCTGGACGTATCAGACGCATACCTTCTCCAACTCGGTCGAGACGCTGGTCGTGGCCTGGAGTCTGGTTCTCATCCAGCGCATCGTCGATTCGCGTGTACGTGGACCTGGCTGCCTCATCGGCTCGTGTGCTGACGAAAAACCTCTTCTACCAGCACAAATCTTCCCTTCTATCCTCTGCTGTACTGGGCCTTGTTGTCGTCTTCGGCCTCTTCAACCGCATCACTTTCCCGGCTTTCCTGTTGATTCCTAGTCTCCGTCTGATACCCCATTTTCTAAATAAGTGAGTGTTCGATCCTTCGTCTGTTGTCTACACAGCCATTCTGACTCGTCTAGTCCTTTGTCTCTATTAGCCCTGACTTCTGTCTTTCTTGTCACCACCGCCGTGGCCGTCGCGCTCGATACCTCCTTCTACACGCCCGAGACCTTGACCTGGGCGCAACTCATCACCAAACCCGTCATCACGCCTCTCAACAATTTCTGGTACAACTCATCTACCGACAACCTCGCCCAGCATGGTTTGCATCCCTGGCATCAACATCTCCTGGCAAACATTCCGCAGTTGCTAGGGCCCGCGGCGATCCTGCTCTTCACCCAGCCTCATCTCTCCATCCGCCTCTACTCGGCTATTTCGGGCTTGGCCATGCTGTCCATGTTTCAGCACCAAGAAGCCCGCTTTTTACTGCCGACGGTGCCCCTGATCCTTTCGTCGGTCCGGCTTCCCAGGAATAAGCTTGTTCTCCGAGTCTGGGTCGTCTTGTGGGTAGCCTTCAACTTGATCATGGGCGTCTTGATGGGAACCTATCACCAGGGCGGCATCATCCCCGGCCAGGTCTTCATGAGCAACCAGCCCGACGCCACTCATGCATTTTGGTGGAAAACTTATACACCTCCCATCTGGCTCCTCGACGGCAAGAATAACGTTATGCAGACGCGAGATGTCATGGGCATTGACGGGGAAACTCTGTTCGGGCAACTGACGGACCTCGCCACATGCGATGCGCCCGCCGATCGCCGCAACAAGGAATACCTCAAGGAGAAGAATGGCACCTATCTCATCGCTCCGGCCTCGGCTGACTGGCTGGATCAATATCTGCCAAACCGTGGCGTCCAGGGATTGCGCTTCCGTGAGGTCTGGCGCCATCGAAGGCATCTTAACCTGGACGATTTGGATTTCACTCATGGCATTTGGGAGACATTGTCTAGGGTCGTGGGTCGGAGGGGTTTGGTGGCATGGAGAGTGACGAAAAGTTGTCAGCGCATAGATATGCAGAACGAATGATATAGGCGGCTTGAATTGAAGCGGCAGCGTCTTGTTGGTCATCAATTGCGGGTGCCGAGCAGACTAAAAAACTATTCATGCCGTGGCTAGATGTCTCGTTGAAGAACGCTCACCGCCATGGTCAACATCTGCAACGAGTTTTCTCAGAGCAGTCGCTTGGGCGGTCCCATGGTGGACTTGATCACCAACGATCCGACATTCTGCCAGTTCTTCTTGAGAAGCGAAACCAGGTAGTTGACGGCCATGAGGATCTGGCTCACAAGCTGGTCCGCCGTCATTTCCACATGGCCGACCGCAACCGACATGCAGAGCACCTTCTTGAGCTGGTAGCGACAGGTAGACTTGATGTCGTTGATCTTTCCGGACAGGTCTTCGGCGTGCGCGATGGGGGACGGGAACTTGCCGGCTGTAAAACAAAGTTAGTCGGGGTGCGCGGAACAAGAAAGCAAAAAAAGAGAGAGTCGTACCCTTGGAGAGACCGGGTCCAAGGATACGGGGAATCTGCTTGATCAAGGCCTCGCTGGCAATGAAGGCCCCGTATTTCCTCGCCAACTTCTTGACCAGCTTCTTGTTCTTGTTCAATTTCTTGAGATCGTCCGACGACATGCTGTCAATGCCAGCATGTTTGGCGCGATCCAGATCGTGCTGGTCACCGAGAACACTGCTGGCGGTTAGCATTTCGAAGTCGCGCAAGTAGGTGATGACCTGCCAGACGCTCATGCGAGGTCGACACTGGTGAGGGAGCTTGATGGAGCCCGAGAAACGCTTGTCACGCTGGGTGTCGTAGTTGCGAAGACCGATCTGAAGCTCGACCGTCTCGACAAAGTTTCTCTTCTTCACATTTTGCGTGAAGTCGAGCAGCTCGTCGACCTGCTGGCGGACGTTGGCTGAGGCGTGTTAGCCAGATGTTATAGCGCGCTTTTTGATTGGGAGAGAGAGACGACAGAGAGCGTACCGACGGTGATTTTCGACATGATGTCTCCCAAATGGCTTGGTGGTCGTCGTCGCTGCTGAGTCTGTCTTGGTCGATGATAGGTGGGGAGGGGTTTTGCGAATAGTCTTGTGAATTTTGGTTGTGGCCCTGTGTGCAGTGGAGTGGCACGTGACTCGTGTTATGTGTACAGTGTAAGTGAGTGGACCCCCACGTTCCGCCGTCATCTGCCTTCACGCTCCCGTCTCCCGTTGCTTTTCTTATAGTTATGTATAAAACATACATATCTTCCATCTATTGACCTTGTTCTGAGCACTCAAGTCATCGAATTGCTGGCGACACCGCTATGGTTTCGAACCAAGGCCCCTATCCTGCTACCTCCCCATCCAAATCCGCTGTACCTATGTTGGAAATGATGACCTGAGGGCGGAAATCTTCCTTCTCAGGGCCATATTACCAACTGGAGAGCCTTCGTCCGCCGGCAGTTCGACCTGCGTTATGGAGCCCGGCTTCATAGAGCCAAATTCTCTCAATGAGCAAGCGACCGTTGAATGGCTTGAGACACAAGACCCTGGCGTGCAGAAAAGGTCCGTTTGTGTTTGCCAGACTGCCGACTGATGCCCTAACGGAATGTCGACCCAGCCAAGCAGCCTCTCTGTTCGCCAGGCTTCTGGAAGAGGCAAAAAATCCCAAGTCCACTTCCGGGCAGGCTTGTCCCAGGTTGGCAGGGCTCGTGTCCAAGTCTTTGGGATCGAGCTCGAACCAGCTCCGAGACTGGGCCTTTTCCAAGTCCGTGACGTTGGACCTCTTCCACTTCTACATCGATTGGGATGATGCAGATCGCCATCGCTCTGTTAAGCTCCTTTTGGATCTGATAGCTCAGTCCGTCATTAAAAACCCAGACAGGGATGAGGGAACTCAGACGAAGCAGTGTATCATAGACAGCCTCATCTCGACCGTGACGGGTAGAGCTGTGAAGCCAGCTGCCAAGTCAGCCATGACATGCCTCGACTACTTCATCAAAAGCGGCACACTCACCCTGGACGACGTATTCTTCAGTTATTCGACTTATCGGAAAGAACCGGTACAGCTTAATAGATGCCAGGTTTGGCGACACTTCATCACCGACTTGTTTCGCTGGATGGGACTGCATTTTGTGTCGCTGTCTGCTGGTCGATTGGTTGTGAGTATCTACCGTTGCTGGAGACAAGAGAACAGGCAAGCCCTCGAGGTTCCAAGCGTGGAGACTTGGTTCGAATGGCTCGTGGGATTCGCTTGCCAGGACCCAATCCTCATAGATCCCATCAAGAATTACATTCTCTTTCCCCTTTTTAGAGATGATCGACTCGAGGGACTGCGATTTCTGGACAAGATCAACGAAGCCGTATCAACCCATCAACACATCGACAAGACTGTTTTTCACTTGGCGGCACTGGAGAGCGGGACAAGGGCCGGTCTCGTGGAGTGCAGTAAGTACTGGTGGTAGAATATCACGAGAACGAAGCTGACTCTATGTTTATTGTCAGGTTCAAGCAAGAGTGGATGTGGCCAGGGCAACGAGCTCCCCTCACTAACTCTATCTCCAAGCATCCTTGGCGAGTTTCTAGCTCAACCTGATGAGAGAGTGAGGATTCTCAGTCTATCAGTCTTAGTGACGAGTCCTTCTACTACGGCCCCCTACACCATTGATGCGCTTAAAATTTTGCGGACACACCTGAGCAGTCTCTTCTCCGAAACCAACGCAAGAGTGCGCGAGCAGACGTCGGGAAAGCTCAGGGACATGTTCAGACGCTTGCGCGGCGCTATTCATGTCTTGACACGCAGCACCTCTCGATCAATGGTATGCAGCAGGATCGCGGTGCAGCTGACTGAATGCCTCGAGTACCATCAAGACTTTCTTCACTTTTACATGGCTTTCCTGTGCAATGAGCTGGTGCCAACAGCATCGTATCAAAGGCACATTGCGTCTCTAAAGGCTGCCAACTTCATTTTGCGAATGGAAGCAGAAGCGGCAAGGAAGTGGAAGATGAGAGAGCAGTTATTAGTCGATTTCTTTGATGACAAGTGGATGCGTGCTCTCTTCGACCTGCTCATGGATCCTTTCGACGACGTGAGAGACGGGGCAGCTACAGCCCTGAAGCGTCTCTACATCGACTTCACAACAGTCGACAAGGTCGAGACACCACGCACGGCAGACGCCGTCGTCGAAGTCTCAAGGCGAGCCGAAGAGCTCGCGCGCCGGACGTCGAGAGCGGATCATTCGGATGGTTCCTCGAGGGTAGCGCAGCTTCATTTTCTCATCCAGTCAGCGGAGGAGCAGACATCTTGTCTCAAACAGAAAGTCCGCCAGCTGGAGCGCAAGGTATCAGGAGCAGAAAAGGACCTTGCCAGCGCCGTCCTCTACGAGCCGCTCCATGGGGACCTGGCTTCTCTCAATCGCCTTTGGCAGGTGACGATGGAGCTGAAGCTTTCGCAACCGCAACTAGACGCTGTTACGGCATTGCAGCTCGACATGGTTTCGTTATGCGAGCGCGTATGGAAAGCCGTGAGAGATGTCCTCTGCTACGACTCGCCCGAGGGCCATCTGCCTCATGAGCTCGAAGAGGTTGAAGGCCTCGAAACCAAGAGCTTGCTATCATTTAGCTTTCGAGCCGTCAACGAGGCCAGGTTCGTTGCCATGCCAGTACTTCTTGACCCCAACTGCCCGCTGACAACGAAAAAAGCAATCTCTTACGAATCATGGTCCTGACAACTCGCAATGGTGTGCGAAACGACTTCGTGAGTCCGACGAGAGAGGTGTTTGAGAGGATTGGGGCCTTTGCTTTTGACCAGCTGGCGAGCCTTCGACATCGAGGTGCGCTCACAACGGCGGGGCTGCTCTTTGCGACCTTTTGCCAGCAGGCAAAGAAGATGGATACGGACTTGGACATGTGGTATCAGGAAGCGTTACGCCTCATCTTCTCAGTCACGTCAACTACGAGGCGTTCTGCTGGTTTGCCGACCATCATCACAGGGCTGTTGGCAGCCAACGCTCACCCCTCTTTCGAGCAAATCATGGATAAACTCATCAGCATTGCGAGCTTGAAGGTGCAAGGAACAGGGGGGCTTCCTCAGGTGCACTCATACAACTGCCTTCGAGAAATCTTCAAGGTGTCGTCGACCAACGGACGGCAATGGGAGGAATATCTATCACCATGTCTGCAGCTGGCTGCCAACGGGCTTCGATCCGACGTGTGGGCGATTCGCAACAGCGGTTTGATGTTACTGCGCAGCCTCGTCGACTGTCTTTTCGGCTCCCATGAAAGCAAAGCCATGATCGAGACGGGGTGGGACGGCAAGGCGAACCGGCTCGCCTACCATCGATATCCAGGCATTGAGGCCGGGCTGAGAGATGTCCTCGTCTCAGGCCACGAGACACTGGAGGGCGGCATCTCCGTACTGGAGATCATCCGTCGAGGCGGCCCCCCAGAGTCTCTCCGCGACGAGATCGAGGCTGAGGTTCAGGAATATCTCGCCTGTTCTTTCTGGCAGGTCCGGGAGCTTGCGGCCAGGACGCTTTCCTCATGCCTCTTGTCGAACCGACGGCAATGGTTGCCATTCATGCAAGGCTTATTCGAGAAGGCTTTGGAAGAGGGGGATCCGAATCTAGTTCACGGCATCCTTCTCACATTCAAAGCCGTCATTCAGAGGCTAAGCGAGGTGGCAGTGGACCGGCTTGAAGGTGAGCCCAGCCAGGAGGCGGAAAAGGGCCCCTTTCGTCAGCAACCGAGCTAACATGTAGTGAACAGTGGAATGCCCTATTTTGACGACTCTCCTCTCCCGATACTCGATCGAGACCCGTTTCGTACATTGCTCCGACGTTGTAGCGGCATACGTCCAGGTTCTGAACACGGTTTGGTCGGTGCAGAAGGCGAATTCCCGGAAACCGACGCCGTTGGCTCCCATTTATCCTCGGCAAAATCACAGCATCAAAGGCTCTGTGCTTCTCGGAAAGTCGACCCTCATACACAAGGTCTACGCAGCAGCAGCAAGCTTCCAAGACGACTCCATCAAGCAGCTCAGGACCCTCCTCCTGAACCAGCCAGCCGAAGTGGACACCACCAGCGCATTGCGGGAGATGGCAGACTTGTTCCACTCCACAGCCTCCGAGCAGACAGTGGCAGAACTAGCAGAGCTCTACGTCGAACTCTGCCACCGGAAGTCACCCGCGCAGACAGAAGCACTGCATAGCCTCATCGCCAGCTTGGAAACGCTCCTCGGCCGCGGCAAGACGGACATGGTGCCGACCAGATCCGTCAAGAAGCTA
The DNA here is from genome assembly GCA_001633055.2 of Ophiocordyceps polyrhachis-furcata BCC 54312. NCBI lineage: Eukaryota > Fungi > Ascomycota > Sordariomycetes > Hypocreales > Ophiocordycipitaceae > Ophiocordyceps > Ophiocordyceps polyrhachis-furcata. Next base: position 97,939 of record LKCN02000013.1, on the reverse strand, counting down.
TGGCACCATCTCTGCTCGCAACCAATAGGGCCAAGCCTCTCCTACCAAATCATCAGACTCAGCGCCACAATAGCAATCCTAAACGGTCCGCCCTCCCTCCCAGCATGGGCCGAAATGATAAGCGAAGCAGGCCAAGACCACCAACCTCTAGACTCCCGCCTCGCCGCCTCCCACGCCCTACACTCCTTCTTCTTCTTCTCCTCCTCCTCCTCCTCCCTAGCAGCCAACCCGCCCATCAACCTCGACGACGAAACCTCTCTACCGGCCCTCCTCGCCCTCTACGACGCCCTCTCAGACGACGACGAAGAAGTAAGAGCAAAAGCCGCGTCAGCAGTCCAAAGCGTCATCCAAGATCAAAACACCACCAACCTGGTGGTACCCATCGAGGCTTCCCGCCGTCTAGTAAACTGGCTAGCCAATCACCACGGCAAAAGTACCACTTTCAAGAACGAAGTCGCAGATCGCATCGTAGGCCACAAAGCCACGACGACGATCATCAAAGAAGATGGATCAACCACCGGTTGGAAACCAGCATCCCAACTCCTACAGACAGCAAAGGAGGAGGAAGAAAAATTCTCCCTCTTCGCAACAGAGAAGCAAAACCTCTACTTTGAAGAAATCCGCGAGACAAAATCATGGCTCCCCTTCCTTCCCCTCCTCCTCCCCCTCCGCCACCACCACCACACACAAAGCCAACACACCCAATCAAGCCACCCGGAAGAAGATGACGACGACGACGACGACGACGACGACGAGCCTTCAGACGCCCTGGAAAGGCTAACAGGCTGGCTCATCGAAGGCCTACCCCATCTCGGACAGATGGGTCAAGACGGCCCCCTAGGCTGGTCGTCGAAACCGCGCGTCTTCGCCATCTGCTCGCGTCTTATCCTCGCCTCCGTCGCCTTGATTCGTCTTCGACCCTCTCCCGCCCTCTGCGAGGCTGCCAGGGATGCGAGGGAGCGATTGAGGACTCGGGACGTGTCCAGATTACTCACGGATGGGTGGGAGGATGCTTCGTTCTAGAGACAAGAGATAATACCACCTCTGCCTCCTGTGATCCTTCAAGCCAACGAACATCATCTATCTATCCTTCTAAACAAGTGGCCAAGTCAGTCGCCATTTCATTACCAGCGGCCTAGTTCAAAAGAATATCCAAGTTAACCATCATAGACTGCCTTGCTTTGCCCCGACCCTTTTCCATCCCTTCCCGTCCCTGCCGCTCCCGAGCTCCCCCCCCCAAGGTTTTCCCTAGACATCCCTCTCCCCCATTCATGAGTATCGACTAGAGGACAACAAAAGAGACGATGTGAACAAAGGGAAAAGAAAGGAGAGCGACAAGGAAAAAGGAAGCCACAATAGGTAGTCTGGAAACTGATGATATGCTGACACCCCCCCCCCTTTTCACTCGCTCTCTCGCGCCGGCTTCAATGCGACCCAAAAGACAGCTGCTCCAATCTACAGAGCGTTCGGCGTCGCTTCCCTGCTAGACCGCCCCTCCCCTCGCTTGCCCAGGAAACTGCGCCGCAGGTTATGCGATCGCGGCGATTCGGCCTGCGCCTCCGATGGCTGGAAGCTGCTCTTGATGGTGACGATGCCCCCGCCGACGTGGAGGTCCTTGGGCGTCGCCGCACCCGTCTCGTCGACGAAGTAGACGTGCTCTCCCAGCTCCTCGTCGCTGCCGAGGAAGCGATCGACCTTGACCTCAATCTTGAACTGCGCATCCGAGTTGCAGCGGACGTTGAAAGTCTCGTCAAAGGCCCATTCCGACGACGACGACTTAAAGTGCTTCGTCTTGCCCACCACCTTCTCCTTGGGCGCCATCTGCGAGACGACTACGTAGAGGTCGGTCGAGGACGGATAGCCCGAGGCCTTGACGATGGTCAACGTCGCCTTTCCGGCCGATCCGTTGCCGGCGCCGGGGCTGAGGCTGTGCATGGAAGACGCCGTAATGCTCTTGGTCCGCCCGTGGCTGAACGAGTTGTTGCGCGATGCCGGCTGGTGGTCCTCGGCCTGCTGCTGGTTCGTCGACCGCCGCGGCAGCATGCCTCCGACGTCGCCGACACCGTCCGGCCCTTCTGCCATGGACCCGTTGGCATCGTCGCCGCCGTCCTTCTTGCCGAAGATGCCGCGCTTCAGCCGCGACGCTCCGCGACCGACGCCGTGTCCCACCGCCCCGGCCACGGCGACGCCCCCCTTGATGGGTGCTCCGGCCACGCCCGTAACGATCCGGCCGGGGCCCATGGTGCCGGAAAAGGTCGACGAGCCGTGCATCGTCCGCGTCACGTAGTCCGGCCGGAAGAGCATCCGTATACGCACGCTGCCCGACTTGCCGTCGAGCGGATAGTGAGCCTCCAGCGGCTTGAAGGGCTCGAGAGACGCCAGGTTGATGACGGCCCCTCCCAGAAAGTCGGGCTTATCGGCAAAGTCGTAGTCGTAGACGTTGACGAAAAAGTCGGCCGCCGTCCGCGAAGGCACGTTGACCTCGAAGCACTCGTTCCACACGGGCGACAGCGTCTTCTTGATGATCTTTGTCTTGTACACATCGTTGCCGTTGAGCTCGAACCTGCAATAAGGATCGCTCTTCCCGTTCCGATCCGCCGACGGTAGATCGGTACCGTCCAAGATGTCGACTCGTAGCTTTCCCATGTTGTTGATGCTCTCGCTCGGGTCGAGCTGCATCTTGACGGGTATGTACTTGAAGCTGACCTTGACCCAGCCGTCCTTGCCGTCCTCCGTCTTCAGCTTCAGCATGGTCGGGTTGTTCTAAACCAAGTCAGTCTCGCCGACACTATCCGTCCGTCCGTCCGTCCGTCCAAGGAATAACTCACCAGGCATTGCTTCAGCGTCTCCATGGTATTGCCGGCCAGCTGGGCCACCATTTCGTCCTTGTCGTCGCCCTTCTTCCGAGCCTTGAGTGTCAATCGCGAAACGTCCAGTTCACGGATGACGCAGTCGCCAATTTCGTCGAACTTGTGGCCTCGAGAGGGAGCCACCGAAGACACGTACGAGGGATAGGCCATATCATCTACCCACACCTCCAGACGGCTGTGGTTGTCTGGTAATTCGGCCTCCAGGAGACGGAAGATGAGGAGTCCGCTCTCGTGCTTGAGGAGCTCCTCGGGGCTAAGCCGGATCTTGGGCGGTCCATCGCTTTGCGACGAGCGTCCCTTGGTCGACAGCGAGCGCCTCGGGAGACCCTCGCCGTTCTCCGAGGTCGGCGTTGCCTTTGACCCGACGACACTCTTGTCATCCGAGCCAGTTTCCCTGCCTTCCTTGTCCGCCGCATCACCGTCAGCCCCCTCCTCCTCCTCGTCATCGGGATCCGCAACGTTAAGGCAAGGGTAGAAGGCGGCCGTATAAGTGAGCGTCCCCTTGGTCACGCCCTTGCCATGGAGGCGCAGGCCGTCTTCGCGGATCTCCTTCTTGTCGTGGACGAGAAGCTCGCCGTTTTCGGCCTCTTGAACGTAGTCGCAGGCAAAAAGCTCGATCGCTCCGAGGCTCCGATCTTTGCCCACCTTCTCGTAGTCCATGACCTCGAGGCTGAGCCTGTCGCGCTCCGAATGGATGGGAATGTAGAGAACCTCGTCCCATTCGGGGTTGAGATCGTTCTTGAACGTCACGGTCCGTGCCTTGTCGATGCCAGACAGCATGACTCGGACGTAGGGGTCTGACTTGCCGAAGGCCTCGAGATTGCGTAGGTCGGTCGCCTTCATGAAGTGCAGGCGCATGACGCCGATGGGCGTGAGGTAGCCCCCCGGTGCCGGCGACGCCGGAGATGGCGACGGGCCTCCACTGGGCCATCATCTTGACGCGACCAGTCTGGGCACCGGACAACTGGTACCACTCCTTGCCCTGTGCCATGCATTCGAGTATCTCGTCGAGCCTGATCTGGTACTTGCCGAGTTCCTGGTCGGCCGCCAAGTCTCGGTCGTCCTTGATGGTGACGCCGAGCTTGGCCTTTTTGCGGTCCGTGATGAGGATCTCCTTGGAGCCGTTGTCCCAGATGGGGTTGTTGGTGCGCTTGAGCTTCTTGGTCTGGTGGATGGCCTTTCCGTTGAGGAACATGGCGGCGTAGGGGTTCAAGAGGCCGTAGAGACTCTTGGTGCCGTCAAGATCCTTGGCCTGCTCGACGGTGAAGCGCAAGATGCCCTGGTTGGACGGTGGCGGCGGTTCTATCTTGCCGTCGGGGAGCTTCTCTGGCTCCAGGACGGGGAAGAAGCGCACATCACACGAGACGATGCCGCGAGCCTTGCCGTTGGATATCACCTCGAGACGCTCGTTCTCGTACTCATGGTCGTCGAGAAGGTCCTCGAGCTGGAACGAGGCCACGCCCAGCTCCTTGGACTTGCGAAAGTCATTCTTGTCAAAGACTTGAATGTCGAGCGTGTCGTTGAAGGAGGTGACGATGAGGTAGTGTGTCTCGTTCCACCTCGGATTGGGGTTGTCATCAATGGTCTTGGTCCTTGCGAGCTCCTGGCGTCGGCTGAAGCTAATGCAGGCGTACGGGTCAATGGTGCCGCCAAAGTTGTCCGTGTTCTTGAGGCCCTGTGCCCCGTGCAGCGTCAGGGCGATGACGCCGACGGCCTGGTCGACGGGGGTGCCGGCCAGCATCTTGGCCACCTCGATGGGGAAGACGTTTGGCGCATACATCATGGGCGAGAGGTTGCCGTGGATCTGCTCGAGGATGAAGGTCTCGAGCCCGGGGATGAAGTTGATGTCGAAGCCGAGATTGTCGCCGCCCAGGGGCTTGCAGACGTAGTCGATAGTCGGGCGTTCGAGAAAGCACATTTCGACCCTGTCGACGTGGGGAAAGGGTATCTGCAGCTTGATCTTCAGACGCATGATGCCGGAAAAGGCCATGTCCTCGACGATGACGTCGAAGCCCTTGCTGATCATGGCCTTTCCGATGCGAATCTCCAGGACGACCTTGGGGTTGATCTTGTTCTTGACCTGCTTGGCCGTCATGTCGGCCGTGTCATTTGGCGTGAAACTAAACTTCCAGTCCATCATGACGATGTCGTCCTCGGTCTTGGGATACGTCTTGACGTGCTCCATGCGGGGGGGCTTTGAGCCGAGGGTGAAGGTCTTTAGCTTGAGGCTGTCGAGGAAGGCCGGGGTGGCGGAGCTGAGGACCTGGTCGACCGAGTTGATGATGGTCTGGGCAAGAATTGGCTGGTAAATGGGCCAAAATTTGACGAGGAAAGAGTTGATCCACTCGAGGGACTCGTTGTCGGTCTCGAGCTTCTTCATCGACAGCTCCCTGGTGATGTCGTCGCGAAAGTTGCGCCGTACGCGCCGGAGGGATGTCCGGTAGTAGGTGGCGCAGACGGCCATGATGATGGCGACCCAGGCCAGGCCTCCGCCGAGGACGGCGATGAGCCAGGAAGAGAGGCAGGCGAAGACGATGAGGGCGGTATTGTGGTACCAGTCTAGATAAATGGGGGGGGGGGGGTCAGAGCGTCGAACCGACGGTTGGCATCGTCGCCTTTCCAAGTCAGACTCACCACCGTAGAGGCTGTCCGGGAGCTTGCCCTCGACCCAGGTGGTATGGTCGAGCAAGCTTTCTCCCTCCTCGGCTTCGGAGGCCGGCCAACCCGTCTGAGGAGCCCAACCAGTACGCGAGTATGGTTCTTCGGCGGCGAGCGGGTCGGCACCGTCGGTGAGCTGCTTGCCGTCTGCGCCGGTGGCAACATCGAGCACGCCCGACTTGCTCGGCTCGGGCAGGTCCTCGTCCGGACCGGTGCCATCGTCCTGATCGGTGATGATGGCCGCACCTTTGGCGCGACGGCTTTGCTGAAGTTCTTGAGGAATGGCCTAGGTTATGTGAGCGAGGGCATCGACTGGATTGAACAAGAGGACGTACTGCTCGGGCCTGTGCCCGCTTCTCCGCCAGGCTGGCATCGGGATCAAAGTTGAAGGCAGCAACGCCGGCGTTCCTCGACAGCTCGACGATTTCTTTCTCGGCCTGATCGGCCGTCACCAGGCTCTGAGGGTCCTCGGCCGCCTCGATGGCGCCCTGGGCCTTGATCTCGGACACGTCCAGAGCAGACATGTTTGTACAGCTAGAGCACCAATCAAGCCGGTGCGAGGATGGAAGACATTCAGAGCTCGACAATCGGACCGGGGGAGCGAGCCGAGGCTGGGAGGATGACGACGGAAAGGTAGGACACGGGGTGGGAGCAGGATGGGAGGAGGCCGACGGGCATGTAGTGAATGTATAGTATGCAGGCGAAGCACGAGGACGGCGGCGTGCGCAAGCAATAAGAAAGGAGCGGAAGCGCACTCAAGCTGCGATTTGGTCCCGGCTCTCAAGGCTGTGACGAGGCGAGGATCAAAAGCCGAACGAAGTCGGGTGGAGGAGGGGAGAAATGGGGGGGGGGGGGGGGG
>LKCN02000013.1:59284-89934 GCA_001633055.2 Ophiocordyceps polyrhachis-furcata BCC 54312 | reverse complement strand
AAAAAAAAAAGCCCGCGCGCATTCTCGCTGACGTCACCATAATATTGCGACCGCACAGTTTCAACAGGGGGGGAGAAGACCAATATTCGTTGTCCGAAGCGAACTCGCTGTCCTCCTTTTCCCCAGACATTGGCTACTGCAAGGGCAGACAAAGAGTAGAGAGAGGGAGAGAGACAGACAGACAGACAGACAGAGAGAGAGAGAGAGAGAGAGCAAAAAAAAAAAAAAAAAAGGAAGAGGCGCAGGAGTTACCTACCTACCTAGTCAAACACTTTACGGATGCAATATCTCGTACAGCAAAGACATGACACACAAAAGGGCTGACTGACTTGCATGACGACTGAGTAGGACTAGGTGGGCAGACATAGCATACATGGGTACCCTTTCAGTTTGCCTACAGCTACTCTACTACGGCCGGCCGAATCTACTACTCATGTATCCGTATAACCGTATAATATATCAGCACAAATTTCTTCCTTCAAAACCGACTTCCTCTCCTCTACTTCAGGGAGACTCTCACTCCTCAACCCCCCCCCCAAATCATGCTTCCCTATCCGGGTACAACATGGCTATATTCGTATAGTAAAGTAGCATGACGCATCATGCCTCCTCTTCCTCCATCCATATATATCCCTCACTCCCTTGATTATTTCATCCACACACCCGACTCAGACTTCAGTATCCGTAGTGGCCCCCCTCCGTTCCACCAACCAACCAAGTATCTACCTACTACCTAGGTAGGTAGGCAGACAAGTGGCCGCTAAAAGCCAAACCCGTCGTGCTGATGCACCGGACACCGCCCCGGGTGGTTGACAAACCAAGCCGAGATGCAAGCCTTGTGGAAGCGACACAGACACTCGAGTCGTGCCATGGCCACCCCGACAGCAAACTCCTCCAAGCAAATCGTGCACTCAGCGTCGTCTACGCAGTCCTTCTCCGTCGCTGCGTACGTGTACATGCCCGTCCGCCGCGGAGCCGGCTGGCCATCGCTGCCGCCGCCGCCTCCTCGAGGGCTTCCGTATGTGCTGTGCGCCTGGATGCACAACGAGATGTGCGACTCTCGCAGCGTCTCGTAGTTGGGGAGCCCTCTCGACGGCAGTTCTCCGTGGCAGATCGGACACTCGTCCTCCTCCGCGATCTGGGGCGGCGGCGGCGGCGGCGGCGGAGGCGGCAACGCCCGGTGCCGGGAACTCGTCGCGTCTCCGAAAGAGTTGTGCCGATGTCGACGCGAAGAGGCGCCCGACGGCCCCGCGGCGAGGAATCGATCGAGCGGGGCGTGATGTGTGGCGCCGATCCGGCCACTCGGCCCGCCGCTGCCTCCGTGAGGCGTCGGACCCTGGCGCAACGCGACAAATCAGCCTCACACGGCACTAAGATTCACATTCCGACTCACCATGGTGACGCTTCTCCATCGCGGCGCATAGTATTGATAGGCGTCGCCGCTGCGACCCGTGGTGAAGACCGCCGCCGCCCCGTAGCCGCCGCCGCCGCCGCCGCCGTGCGCGACTCCGTAAACGTTACTTCGTGACCTGCGATGCGACGGAGACGAAGCTCCCGTCGACGATGCCGGACTCTGCGGTGGCGCCGTATTCGGGTCCGGCACGCAAGGGTTGCAGAGCCGCACCCTCTCGCCTCCAGAAGACCCGCCGGCATCAAAGTAGCCGGCACCCAGGCCATCGAGCAGCAAACTCGTAGTCGTCGACATAGACGAGACTTCCGACCCTGGCGCTCGGACGATGTACTGATGGGGGATGATGATTCGATGTGGCGAGCACGAGTTGCACACGACGCGTCCGCATTTTCTACCCCATCATGTAAGCCGACGCTGTAGATGATGATACGCTGTAGATGATGATGATGACGCGGGAAACAAAAACGAACCTGCAGTGGTGTTTCCGTACGAATATGCTGAACTGGGTGTTGCAGATGGGGCAGTATGTCACCTCGGCGTCCGGCTGCCATCGGGGCAAGGCCACTTCCGGGCTGCTGCCGCCGCCCTGCGTCCGGTGCTGCGATGCGCCGCCATCTTCCGACGACCGAGCTCTTTGCATACCTGGCCCGCCTTGGCTCCTCCGAGCCGTCAGTTGTCTCCGCTGGTCGGTTATGGGAGAGGAAAAGGGCCCAGATTCTTCTCTTCCACTTGACAGTTGGGTAGAAGGAACTGGGCTCCGTAAAGAGGTATCGGTTGTGGTCCCTCCTGTTAAAGATGACGTCCGAACCGGTATCGGTCTTGTTTCGCTACTGCGAATCCCAGATGATATTCCCGACGGCCCAGCTATCGGAGTTTCGAGCATTCCTCCAAGTGAAATATCACCTGTGGCGGGCAAATGGGCTATGTCACGCGTCCTAGGGCCACTTAATGGCGCATGTGACTGTGATTCCGTCGTCGACAAATCCCTCTCGAGTGTATGGGTCGGACAGTCAAAGTAACGAGAGCACTCGTCGTCGTGATACAGTCGTGTCCGCCAGGGGCAAGGTAACGGAGCGGAAAAGCCGTCAGACGAATGCGAGTCTTGCACTTCACCGGTAGGCTCCGGACCGCCGGTATGAATCGGCCCCGACGGGCGTGGAGGAGATGCCATGATGGAACATGGGATCGAGAGAGGATGCGTCGGTGTTCGTGAGATGTAGCTCTCTAGGAGATTCGCTTCAAGTTTGATGCTTGGGTGTTGACCAAACTGCGACCCAGAAGTAGTCACAGGGCTCAGAGGTGTGCTTCCGCGGCCGACTGAAGTTTGGGCGCGTAGCTGTAGTCTGGTCACCAGCCACGACCAGGACAAGCAAACGGCGGCAAAGCGGAGGCAAGCCGAGCATGAGGTTCGCCCGTCAGCCGTGGGCAGGTTGAGGTCAGCCTCGCATCCAGACTGGCGATCCTCCCCCCCCCCCCCTTGTCGGTGGAGAAGAGGTGGTGGTGCGGGCTCGGCCTTAGTCACCCGGAGGTTGAGCCGAGGCTAGGTGAGCGACTCCAGGGTAGCTCACTTATATAAGGACGACGAGAGCTTGGCGTCATGGCTGCCGACGCGACAACCAAGGTTTTGTTGAGTTAATAAAGCCAATATGATCTTCTCTTAGATGATTCTTCTCACGGATGATGTTGAGCAAAAAAAATCGATTCAGAGAAGCATCATTCCTTGCAAGTCAAACACAGGCTCAAGGCTGCAGTTGGCAACATCAAGATGGCAGACCATATAATGTATACATACTCAACCTCTTTCCAAGAAGGATCGTCACAGCCAAGAGATAGGTAAGCACGGGAACGCTCCCAATGCCACGAAATCAACATCAAAGGGAGCCAGGGGAGAAAAAGCAGCAGCATGTCAGAAGGCCGGAAGGGTAGAGGACAAGACAGGGAAAAGAGGGAAAAGGACAGGAGATGTCGTGAGGAAGAACCGTATTATGTATATACATACATAGATATTGTCAGAATACCTCACCACTAGAAGGCAAAAGCTGCAACAGATCAGTCTAACAATAAAGTCGGAGAAAATCAAAGGCAAAAAAAAAAAAAAAAAAACAAAAAAAAAAAAAGAAGTCGCATCTCATAAGACGCGTGGCGAGAGAGGCATGAAGAAAAAGTGTCAAAACAAAACAAGAGGGGGAAAAGCAGATTTTCAGAGAAAGGACCGAGAGAAAAACTGTAATCTGCGTCGCTGAACTGCCCCCTAAAGTTCCGTAAGACGACGTCTCTATTTATCAACATGAAGACGTTACAACCAATATGTATGAAGCAGTCTCTCCCCAAGTTGACTCCAAGAAACGGGGAATAGACTACACGCGTTGCACCAAACAAAGTTGGGAGCCAAGCGACACGTCTCCCAACAACGATGCTCAACTCATCCAACCGCTACACATATACATACATTGCACCCGAATCTCTACCACAGGGTGGGTTGAAATGTGCGTATAATGAAAAAACACAACCCCCCTTATCAATCCCTCAACCAACCCACATCATCATCGCCTTCTCGTAGGAATCAAAAGGGGGTGCATGTATAGGCATGTATGTATTATGTATGCAGTGAGATTTAAGCCCGTCCAGAGTACCACGAAGCAATCAGCCCCAAGTCTTTTTCCATCACCCCCTCCTCAGTATCAAGAAAAAGTCGAGGCCGAAGTGACGGTTATAACTCATACCCCCCCACCCTCCCGGGACGGAGGTGGCACAATCCGGAGCTCCGTTTCGGACTACGGGGGGTGTGGCACTCGGCGGCTGTTGAAGGGGAGATGCAAACAAGAACATGTTGCTATTATTCGCGTCGTAGTGGGCTGTTTCAGTGGGTGTTGAAATCTCATCTCATCCCCCTTCTCTCTCCCCTTCCTTTCTTTTCTTCCGCAAGCATCTTGAAAAGTGTGCGGGTGTGTGTGATGCAATGTGTTGCGCATGGCTTCGTGACAAGACAAGGGGATGAAGCGGGTTGCTTCATGTCGTTAGAGGGGGGTGTATGTATATATCTGTACTGAGAAAAGGCCAGTGCCAGATGAAGGCTCGTCGGACGTTAGGAGGGAGGGGACGGAGGAGAGAGAGAAGGTCAAACCAGGACACAAGGCGTAGTCCGCCGCCCCCATCTGCCGGAGAAGGCGAATAGAAGCAAAGGGAAAAAGGCCTCGCATCAACCCCTCATCAGAACCCTGATATGCATCCACATCCACATATGCCTGCCCTCCCTCCCTCGCCATTTCTTCCTACCCCGTCGACGCCGTATCCTAGGCAAAGGACGAGGACAAGGAGCTCGACGATGCACGACAGCGACGCAGTGCAGCGTCTCATCATAGCACAGTGATTGTGGTCAAGGTGGTGGGGGTGGCAGTAGCCTTGTCGTTATGTTATCCGTCTTCAGGTGGCGAAGAGATTTCCCGTTGCTCGACCGTTCCCTCCTTCAGCCGGAAGGATTCTTCCTCACCATCTTCATCTTGCCCCCTCCTAGTTGGATCGCGGCTGACGCACATGTGTGCGGCTGGACCTGCCATGCGTCCGGCAGACGTGGCCAAGGGCCCATGGCACCCGATAGCCCTCCCGCCTGCCCACGATTCGTCCATTGGAAACGAAGGGAACAGGCAGAAAGGAAAAAAAAAAAAAACAAACAAGTCGTTCCTTGCATGCCGATGAGGCGCGCGCAACGCACGCACAGCCCCGGACCACCCGCCCAGCCGACTAGTTCAGAGACTGCCAGCACCACCCCGTCCGGGCGGCATGCGTATGCCCATGCTCATCATGGAGGCCTCTCCTGTCAAGGACCGAGACACCCTTTCCTCGTCCACCCGCGCCCGCTGCAGCGACAAGCCCGGCGTGACCCAGCCGCCGCACGCGCATCGCAGTCCCTTCCAGTCGTAGCGTCCGACGACGGTGCCGCACCGTTCGTTGGGACAGACGAGTCGTCCGTCTAGTAGACCCCTCTCGAGCTCGCCACGCATCCAGCTGAGAGGCTCGACGAAGTGGTGCGGGCACTGCTCCTTCATCGGCTTGGCCGGTGCGTGTGTCTGGATGAAGGGTCCGGCAGCCAATACGAGGCGACACTTTTTGCAGCGGAGCTTCAGTTCGGGAGAGTTATGAGTGGCGGTGGCGACAGCTGAAGAAGAGGGTGGTGACGATGATGGGACCCCTGATTGCTGCTCATCTTCGAACCTCAGCCGGCTCGGAGCTTGGCCGGCAGCTACGCTCTCCTCAACTTCCCGCCTGTACGCCCATCGCTGGTAGGCCGGATGCGTCTCGACGTCGTCCGGACATCCCATCTCCCACCAGATGGCAAGCTGCTGCATGAAGCCGCAGTTGGGCTCGGCCAAGGGCCGCGATCGGCGGACGAGGGCTAACGCGGCGGCGACGGCCTGAGGCGCCGTCTCCTTGCAATGCTTCCTCGGCGCCGTATGATTATTGTCCGGGCTCAGGCTGCCGTCAGAAGGCACCGTATCCGGATCAAAGCGATGGGGAAATCTCCAGAGCAGATACGCCACAACCACCGCAACAGACCGGCTCTTTCCAGCGGCACAGTGTACAAAGACGGCCGCCCCTCCTCGATCTTGAAGCCCATCAGCGATGAAGCGGACAGCCCTCGGCAGCTCAATCAACAAGTCACTTTCATCAACATCGTCAATGTCGATGAGAAGATGACGAAACGCCTTGCCATAGACAGTCCAAGGCTCATCCTTGAAATTTTTAAGACCAGACGGGTCGAAAAGGGACAGCACGTGCGCGATGCCTCGTTCCTGAAGGGAATCCGACCGCCGAAGAGCCCATAACCTGTGTATTGGGGGAAGGAATCAAAAAGAGGGTGGGAGGGGGGTGAGAGGGCGTGCGGATAAGAAGCCATGAGTATTAAGCCTGAGAGAGAGAGATGGGCAAACAAGATGGGCAACTTACCCGCCCACATAAAGCCCATCCAGGCCTTCGATCCGACTCAATGCCATTGCGAAAAGAGTGTGAGCCTTGAGGCCGGCTGACAGGAGAGTCTGCGTGAGTCGTCGTTTCAGTATGACGGAAGGGGGTGACAAGAAAAACAGGTATCGTGAGTCGTCGTCTTCGTGGCGTGGCTGAGAGGCTGAGAGAGTGAAAAGACAAGACAAGCGACATTGTACGTACGGTACTGAAAAGAAACGTCGGTGGAGCCTCACCGTGGCAAGGCACGTGGCTTAAAGTGTGGCTGGCTTCAGGCAGGTCGGGATGATAATGTAAGAAAGAAAGACCCACATAGCATCACGTCAGCATCACGGATACGGTCATTTCCGCATAACCCTAAGATGCTAACCCTACCAACCCTAACCCTGGGCACCACAGATGGCACTATGCTGTACCCGACTCATTGCTCTAGAGAATAGGTGTAGTTGTGACTTTTGATACTATACATACTCCATATGTACATACAAAGCAAGAGTTAAGGTTGCTGAAACAACTGGGGCCGGCCGGCAGAGCTGTCGGGCCGGGACGGGGGTTGTGGGGGACAGACCGGCGGCTCGGTAAGGGAAGTGGAGAGGCACGGAGCTCCGGATCTTCGCCCATTGTGTTGTGCGACGCTGAAGCGCGGGCCTATAATAAGGAAGCGTCCTCGGGGGGTTTTGACGGCGTGTCTGAGGCCGACATCTAGATCCTGTATGTATGAGCAAACGTACTACTAGTAGTATGTAGGAACTAGCTAGCAAGGTAGGTAAAGGTAGGACGGACGCCTTCGACTGTCCTCAACATGTGTTTTTAACAACATGAAGATACAATATAATACATGTATGTATGTACGCTGCCAACGACGCCCGACTGTATGTATATATATATATATATATATGTATGTAAGTCGACCATTTCCTGACAATTGCCGAGACGACGTTGCCGAGAATGCGAAGCTTGCTCGTCAGTCACACAATCTTATAACGGCTGGCAACACCATCAGGGTCCTGAGTTTTCGCGCGTCATGTGGGGAGATGCCAATATCATCTGATATATGCTCTCCCCTACTATATTTATACCCGACAATAGCTGCATTCTGCCATGAGAGTCCACGGTTTCCGAGCATGAGTGAAAAAAACGAAGGTGCGCGGTCACTTCAAGTGCCCCATATCCCGTGACACAGGCCAATAGGATATGTATCTGCCGCACCGCCAAGTGTCGAGTTCACGTTTAGAATTTAACCCCTGTAAACTACCTAAGCCAAGCATCATCGTCATGTGTATGTATGTATGTACAGGTATGTAAACTTGACGAGTTGCCTCAAGCCATCAACTGGCATCAAGGATAGCGCAGCCAAGAATTTGCTCGACTGATCAGTGATATCTTACGACCTACATACCTATCTAGTACCTACATACGTGCTACATACGAGTCAACGACTTGAATCCTCGGGACTGTCAATTAGACTTGTAAAGCTTAGATGGTCCCTTGTCCATGTCGTTGGTAACAACAACGCTTTGCACACTTTCGAGCCTGACTTGAGCTTTACTTCTCGTAGGTACACACATACCTCCGGACAGATATACGTAGTATGTGTGTATGTATTCATGTCCGTTGAAGAAGGGAGTCTAGTCTGTGGCGAGGCATCATATAAATGTAAGGCGTTCTTAACGAATCATCTGGATTTTCTCCCTTCCCAACCTCTTGTACAGTCTTTTCAGGACGAGCAACCTTGAGCTTCCGTAACCAATGCCACACGCATCATCACGGCGCCGTCGGCTGGGAGCCTCCTTGTCCGTCCTGCTATGGCTGCAGTGGGCCGTCAGCATCGGCTGCCATCAAGATATCGACGTCGTCTACCATTTCAGCACAAAGTCGCCGGCCGAGATCGAAGAGGCAGGTGTATTGGAAGCTCCCATCTTGAAGGACGCAACAGCCGACCAGGTCAGTGTCTATCAACACGTCTATCCCGCCTCCAAGGAAAAGGCCCGGCAAGGGTCCGTTTACCTCACCATGACGCGGAGCGAAAAAGTGGCGGCCTCTCGGGTGCCAGCCAAAGGATGGATTTACATGTTACATGCTTCTCCAAACATGTTCCCGGTAGAGGAAACGCTGGGAAACAACAACGAATACAGCCATAGGACCGACGTTCTGGCCCTGAGAATGGTATACTGGGCGCAGATCATGGCATTTTCCGTGGTAGATGTCCCGCCGGCCGGCGTCACTCCCCTCAACACCGAAGCTCCCTGGTTCAAACCCTGGTTCGAATGGGAGAGAAACCCGGGTTACCAACCGGCAGCGTACGCCGGCGTGAGTATGAGCCCCGGGCAGCCGCAGCTGGCAGGCTACCCAGCCACGCACCGGAGTTGCAACGAGTCGGACGCTGTGCGCCAGCAATCAAGCACCCAGGTTTTGCACTCGGCCTTAGACGCCTTCGAACGCGCCTGTCTGGGGAAGCGTAGTTGCCAAACGGACGGCAAACCTCTTCCTCCCTGTCAAGGGCAACCTGGACCGTGCAAGCCAACGCCACCAGAACTATCCATCAGCGTCAAAAGTGAGAGGAGTTGTTTTTTTTGGTGGTGACTTTGCGCCAAGCTGATTGGATATTCCATCAGTGTCGGACTCCAACATAGGCTGGATCGCGGACGCTTGCTCCATCGGCAGTCTGGCGCGCGGTACCCAAGAGCTGGCGTGTGCCGCATGTGTAAGAAAGAACCCCCTTTTTTGCCTCGGATCGATCCGTCGTCACTGATGGGATGACGAAATTCCAAGCTGGAGGGAATCGCCCGCGAATTCTCGGCTTGGAAGCACCACAGACTGGTAGCCAAGCTCCAGATCGACGTGGTCAAAAGCCGTCTTCGGCCGCTGAGCCTGATACGCCAGAACCTGGGAAACTACATGACGTCCCACGGGAAAGTCATGGGCTTCGGACGCATCTCCAAGTTTGTCAAAAGCGGCTTCAGGTTGTCGTCCAGCCTCGTCAAGTCCATCACTCCCGGTTCCCTGGACGCCATCGCATGGGGCATCGGCATGTACGCCGCCTTCTCGCAAGACACGACAGCCTTGACGCGCGCCGCCGCTCTCCTGTCCATCGTCCCCGTCATCAAATGTGTCTTGGAGGACCAGGTGAACAAGCAAGCGGGATCACGGAACGCCGTCGACTTTGTCGCCTGCACCATCGGCGACGTCCTGCTCTTCACTCCTCTGTTCCTATCCGGGTTTGCCATCGGAGGCGTCAGAACGGTCGTCAGTTTGTCCAAATACCTGAAAAGCGTCGGTCAACATGGTGTCAATTATTACCTTAATGTCGATAACCTGCAAAGGTCCGCCTCTACACGGTGGAACGACTTCGGTCAGCAGGTGTTGACTTATGTCGAGTCACCGGAATTCCAGAGCCTCAACCAAGACCAGTTCATGTCCGAGGTCATCACCGTCCAGTTCGCCGCGGCAGAGGAGCTCTCCGTCACATACGTCGGTCACGAGATGATCATGGCCAACAGCTCGAACGACGAGGAGAGAGAATCGATCCGGCTCTCGCTCGCACGCCGAGCCAGCAGACAGTATACCGCTCTTTGCGACGAGATCAGCGTCAGGAGAGAGAAGCTGGTCAAGGACACGCACGACAGGCTGGTTGAGTGGGTGGAAGAGAGCCGGATGAACTTCACGCACCACTTCTACGAGGCCTGGAAGGGCTTGGCGCTGGACGAGATCGACGCCAGCTACAGATTGGATACCAGAATATGGAGGGAGAGTGACGTGATCGAATCATTTGACGAGTATTTACAGAGGAGAGAAAGGGCGAGGACGGCCAGGCAAAACCGGATGGCAGCGCTCAACCAAACGATGGAAAAGGCGAAGCAACGAGATCTGGTGAATTTCCCATCGTACTTGCGCCCCAAGAGGCAGGATATCTATATTCCCGAGGAGATGAAGCTGTTTTGCGCCAAGTACCGCCATGAGACGACGACGTCGTGCCAAGGTCAGCCCAAGCCCGAAGGCTGCGTAGACGGAGGACAGCCGGTGGATGAAGACGATTGTCGGGTCTGGGAATTCTGGTCCGGCGCCGACGGCGACGGCAACGAAAATCTGGTCCGTCTCCGCCGCGGCGATCTGAGGTGCAAGCACGAGGACAGGTCGTACGGCATGAACCGCCTGCTCTTCACCTCGTGCCCCCTGGGCGCCTCCAAGACGTCGCTGCTGTGCGAGAGTAAGCCGGTCGAATTCCGGGACGAGGAAGACTTCCGGAATCTGTCCAAGGCGGGCCTCTTCAGGATATTGGACGGCCGAGGGCCGCAGCTATGGAAGCCGGCCGACCTGTGGCAAGAGCAGGAAACGGCCGTCATCGACTGCAAGGCCAAGAACATCACCTGGGACTTCTTCGACCAGTATACCGTTGCCGTCGCTCAGGGGAACATGTGGTGCAAGTTTGGCAAACATGGACAGCTGATCCGCTGGATCGGAAACGTCGTCGAGCATTGCCAAGCTGTCGACCATTGCAGGTTTCTCAACACTACCGAGACGCCTCTGTCGGATAACCTCGTCCGGCGCGCGGCCATTTTCAGCTTCCCGGCCTTGCCGCCTCCTCCTCCGTCGCAGGCGAGGCTGGTCGACTGCCAGCAGCTTGGCATCAACTGGGACGTCTCCCTCGGAAGGAACCCCCTGTTGCCCGAAGCCTCGCGCAGGGTGGCGGACGGGCTCGACAGGTGCGGTCGTCGCGACAGACCGGGACATTGGTTCCAGTGGCAGCCCGCGTGGAGCCTTGCCCAGGAAGAGTCACGCCGGAACTACTCGTCTCTCGTCGAGTACGTCGACGGCGAGCCCCGTTATCGGCTCGACTATGACGGCGGCGGTAGCCTCAACGAGTCGATACTGCTTGACGCCCGTCTGGTGGGGATGCCGAGAGAAAGGCCGCCGACGGACGAGGTGGGCAATGGCCGAGCATGGGATGGCATCCCTCCCAAACTGAGAATCATCTGCCATGCTTTACCCTGGAAACAAGACGATAAGCTGCAAGTACGGGTCGTCGCCAACGGGCTCGTCGGCTGCGGCCAGCACGGCTCGGTCGCTACCTGGCACTGGGCCGAGGGCAAGAAGCTCGTGCGGTGCATACCGACCTTCAGCGATGCCTCACAGTTCAGTTGCGTCTTCTGGAACGACATCCGGACCATGTCGCTCGATTTCCAAGCCCGCGCCACCAGCAGCGGCGTCGTCTTGGATCCGCCTACCGAACATGTCCTTGCCGTGAACACCACGTTGCTCCAACAAGAAGCAGAAAGCTCGGAGCTGGAGGAGGTGTCGGCAGTCGCCGGCGGCTGCGCCAGGATCTCAAGCCTCAACATCGCCTTGATGGTGGGCTCTGAATTCAGGAGCGGGAGCAACGACCAGTTCTCCATTGGCTTCGGACGTAACTCTACCACCACCGATTGGATATGGCTCGCCCCCGAGGTTGCGGCCGACGAAGTCGTCAGGAGGAATCTCAAGAACCTGACCGAGGCCATGCCCCGAATCGCCAACCAGAACGGCATGCTCCATCTGAGGGATCTCGGACCCGTCAAAATCAAGCTGAAGGGCTACACGGGGCTGAGTGGGTTCGACTATTCATGGAGGTTTCGAGGTTTGTCATTGCTAAATACTGTGACTACTACTTTCATATTACTTACTCTTCTTTCTCTAACTTTGGTAGGCTTGATATTGACAGCCACATGTGACAGCCCGCATAAGAAAGGGACGTTGACGATGATGAGATACGCGACTGTCGATGAATGGCTGCCGAATTCGAAGCCTGCCCGATGGGGCGTGTCTTGGGAAGGCGACATGTCCGAGGCGGACTGGCAATGGTTGGTACCGGCTTCAGCCACGGCAAGGGGAAAAGAAGGCGATGCATCGGAATAATCGATACAGGACAACATAAAAGAACATGTTGATTCCACAATAGATCTGTCACGGACTCACGAGTGAGATGCTGGGTGATGATGACGATGACGATGATGTGAACAGAGTCCGCAGAGCTGACTAAGGCACCCGTAACTGTCGCGGGCACGGACCCGCTAGGGCTCGAGCCCAGTCAGGCTCATGTAATTAGCATACTATGTTTGTATAAGGAGCCTACTAGAGTTAGACTTAGCATAATAACAATCCAGTCACATATATCGATAGCCTAAGTCGCATAATAGGTTATGCGCCCGTCGCGCCTAATAGCGCGTTTTTTATTATAATAACGCTTTTCTTAGTATTAAGACCCTCTTTAGGGTCCGCTTAGCTGCAGGAGACAGCATACAGTAGCCGTTACTGCTATTTTTAGACGGCGTTATACCTATCCCGGTCTATAGAGACTATTTTAAGCATATAAGTGCTATAAAATAAGCCTTGCTAAGCAAGTCTTTTGCCTATTTAGGCCTTAAGTATTATAATAACTTTAATTAAGCAGTTAGACTTAAATTCGATTCCGACTAGGATTATAAAGCTAAAGGGTTAAGATAACTAGCTTAACTAGGAGATGCATATTCGAATAGCGATCGAGCAATTCCGTTTTCTTCCTTATATCGATAAATCTAATAGAGGAAAGCCACGAGAGAGTAATCTCGCGGCTATAGAGAAGTAGCAGGACGAGGAGGTCTATTATCGAAGACTTATTATGCATTATTATAATAATGCTATCCTCTATAGTATCTGTAATAGCGGCTAGGTCTTAAGCTATATAGCCTATTAAACGTTAGAGGCTATTAAGAAGAAATGCAACGCAGCGCTAAGGGTTACTTTCGCCCTTATAATAGAGGAGATATTTATAATAAAGGCTAAGACCTTTGCGACGTTTAGTGCCTTTATTAGACGCCTTAACCTTCTATAGGACTAGCTTAATATCGTAATGCCGAACTAGTCTAAGGGCTAGTTTATTAGAGCCGCGATTAACGCAATTAAAAACTATATGCCGCTTCGATATAAAGATTATATGCATAGGCTAGCCGATTAGAAGCCTCTAATAAAGACAGAGATACTAGCGTTCTTCTAGAGTTACGCAGATCTTATAGATAATACTAAAAAGGATGCCTTTTCCGCTAATCTATCTAGATCGGGGACGAAGACTTAAGATCGCGGCTATAGCAGAGGCCGTAGAGGTCGAGGCAGAGGCCGTAGAGGCCGCGGCTCTTAAGGCGGAAGATCTTCTTCTTCGCCTTCTATAATTATCGGACCTAACGGAAGAAGAGGTTAATATCTCGACTATAGCTGTTTTATTCCTGAATCAAGCCGGCCTTATATAGAAGATTAATGCTAGAAGCTCTACCCTAAGCTTCGTCCGCCGCCTAGATCTATAGATTAGCCACTATATTAATAGAAATAAATTACGGCTTTAGAGTCTATTACTAAGGCAGGATAGAATTATAAGTTAATAGCTGCGAGCCGATGCGTCGAACGAGATAATGCTATATACAACTTAGGAGCCAGGGGTTATATTTTTAATAACCTTAAATAGTTTATCGAGATCGGCGAAAATACTAATCTTAACCCCTTCCGCGCCGCTAACAGCGGAGATCTTCTGCCTTAAGGGAAAGGAAGAGTTAAAATAAACCTACCTAACGGCAACTCGATTACCCTATCCGAGGTCTATTATTGCCCTAATCTTTAGGCGAATTTAATTAGTATAAGTATTTTAAAGAAGAAAGGCGTAATCGCAGACCTTAAGACAAATTACTTTATTACGAGAGGCACTAAAGAACGCATTTGCGCCCTAGATAACAGACTTCGAATTATTAATACTATCCCTTTAGGAGGCGATTAATCTATAATCGAAGCATTTGCTGCTTTGCCGTATAAAATACTTAAAAAGGGCTCGAAGGCTAATTTTGCTATTATGCACGAGCGCTTCGCATACGCCGGCAAAGAGAAGGTAATCTAAGCCTATTAGAAGGCAGGGATCGTAATTAAAAAATCGACCGCTAAAGGCTTCCTGTATAAGGCCTGTTAGTTTGCTAAAGCCGATACTATAATTAGTAGGGATTCCCTAGCAAGGCCTACTAGATTTCTCGATATCGTTTTCTAGGATATAATCGAATACAATCCGCCGGGTTATAGCAGTGCCCGCTATAGCCTGCATAACATCGATGCCTTTACGAGATTTTACTAGATAATGTTAGCTATAACGAAGGGTTAAGCGTATAAGCTTCTTCGGGGCTAGAAACAGCAGGTTAATATCTCTTCCGGGGGCATACCTATCGCTATAATAGCCTTCGATAATGCGTAGGAGTTTAAAAACGAAGCGATTAAGGCCTAGGCTCTTTAAGATAGCTTTATCCTGCGCTATTTAACACTATATAATCCTTAACAGAACGGGCTTGCAGAAAGAGCCGGCCGAACACTTCTAACGATAGCGAGGGCTATCTGTCTTTACATAAAGCTTCTAGCGATGCTTTAGCCGCATTATATATCGATAGCAGCGTATATTGCGAATTTAATTCCAACGGGAGGAAAAGAGAGCCCTCTCGAGAGGCTTATAACAGCGCTAAATTTGCCCTATAAATACGATATTAGCTATCTGCACGCTTAGGGCTGTACGGCATACGTTACGAAGCTAAAAGAAAAGATCGTAAGATCCGAGAAGATGGCTCCTCGAGCCTGGAAGGGCTACCTCGTCGGCCTCGAGGGTCTGCATAGCTATATCTTTAAGATCTGGCTTCCTAATTAAGAAATAGTTATTCGAGCGCGAGATATCCGCTTCGTTAATCGGGCTAGGCTATCTACTATTATAGAAGATCCTTCGATCGAATTTAAGGCCCGTTTTAATACGGGACAAGCTAGGACAAGCTATACTCAGTCCAATCCTATACAATTCTCTCACCTTTCCTTTTTAACATTCGTTTAAATCTTATCCTTAGGAAATCTCCTCCAGAAATTACTAGGAAATCCTCTTGGGAAATTACTAGGAAATCCTCTCGGGAAATTACTAGGAAATCCTCTCGGGAAATTACTAGGAAATCCCCTCGGGAAATTACTAGGAAATCCCCTCCGGAAATCCCCAGGAAATCCCCTCCGGAAATCCCTAGGAAATCCCCTCCGGAAATCTCTAGGAAATCCCCTCCGGAAATCTCTAGGAAATCTCTGCTAGTATACGCGCTAGGAGATTTCCGTAAACAAATATTCTTTACTTAGGATACTTATATCCCTAAATATTCCCTAGATAGAAAGATAGTCTCTTTAAATTATATAATATTTATTTTTAAAAGATACTTATTTATGCTTATAATATTTATAGTAGCTAAACTATACCTTACGACTAGTAGCTAGCCTATTATTCTTATCTACCTGGACGTCTATACGCGCAAGCGCATATTAACTAGTAGCAATTCTACGTTACGTTTACCTACTTACCGATCTCTAGCTATCGGGATAGTAAGTCGGACCTAAACGTATCTACTAACGGCTATATAAGTATGGATATTTAGCTCGGAAGGAAACTTTACTACACCTATATTTATACGCCTAACGTTCGATCCGCCTTTTTAGATTATCTTCTTAAGATCCTCGAACAAGAAAGCTTAGCTCGTGCCGAAGAAATACTTGCCTTTAACTTATATTATAAGGCAGGTAAACAATATCCGTTTAAAGGATTATTTCCCGTCTCGAAGTACGGGGAAACAAGACCTATATAACGATATTCCTTTCGCTAGGATAACCTTAATAGACTAGACCTTCTCGAGGCGATAAATATATTCCTTACCGATCTAGACGTCGTTACTAATAGAGATTAACTCTTCGACCGAGTGAATTAATTTCGATATACTCCTCGTAGAACTCCTTTTCTCCCTAATATCCCTCTTTATTATTAACCCCCTAACGTTTAACTCTTCCTTAAAGAAATAAGTAATAACGAAGGAAAAGGAAAGCAACTAGAAGTATCTTAGGAAGCAGGTCCTTCGACTAGACTGCTAAACCCCGAACTATCGACTAAAAATATTCGAGACCCCTCTATTTCTCCTATTAACGAATAAGTTTTAGCGGAGATAGTTAGGACTATTCTTTAGAAAATATTAAACGATCCTCCTAAACGCAGTGGATCTTATCCTAACAATAATCCTTATTCTAATTAGAGAGCCCTTTTAGAGAAGCTAATTTCCCGTTAAGTTCGCCTTCGAGCCGAAGATATTAGGCGCTTTAAACCGGCCAGTGCCTTCGATATTATATTTAACTAGATCGAGGAAACCGATCGAACTATTATTTACTATAGTATCGATAGGTTTACTAATGCCTTATAACGAGTGGCCGCTTAAAGCAATAAACACGCGGATAAACTAGCTCGACTAATTCCTTCTCTCCTTTGTAGATATGCTATAGAATAGTACTCCGGGGATCTTGATTCTCGTACCCGTTTAGAACTTACCTTGCCTGGACAAGGAATAACAGGATAGGTAATAACTCTCTAGAAACGCTTCGCTATTCGATCCGATATCGCTGCTTAAGCTATGCAACGTAAGATCTTTATATCCTAAGATATCTTAGCTAGTAAAGACTTCCGTTTATAGGTTTCTAAGATAAAAAGGATAGCCCGCGCTGCCCGATATCCCGAATAATCTATCTTAATAATAGTCTTCTCTCGCTTAGATATCCTTCTCTAGGAAACCTTCTAGCAGCCTACGGGTAATAATGCCCTTAACGAATAGGCTTATAAGTATAAAAGAATAATCCCGAATTTGCAGACTAAGCTTACTCGCGGAATATAGGGTCGTCTCTAAAACAATGCAGCCTAATATACATCTATAGGACGACCTTCTAGACGTTAGGACAAGCTAATAGTTAGTTAAATTTAATAATCGAATCCTTTACAGTCCGGAAATTCCGGAAATTAACAACGTTTTAGCGACTCCTTAATAAAAACCCCGGATAACCGTCGACCTCCTTCTAATAAAAGGGTCTCCTTTAATAATAAACCCCCTTTCGTAAAAAAGGACAATAATACTAGTTCTAAATCTAACCCTATTATTATTAACTTGGCTTATAATCTTGCTGCCTAAGATCTAACGGAAGAAGGTTCCTTTACTATCTCTTCGGAAATAAGGGACTAAATTCTCTTAGCATTAGAACAATACTCTAACGTCGATAAATTATCTTCTAAGGAATCCGACGCCGACTAATAACTAGCCGACGACTTATGCTTCTTTATTCCGGATTATAAATAGCTTAAGACTAAACCTTTGGATCCGCACCGTATTCCAGACGGCCTGCCTATTATTACCGCATCCCCTTGGACTAAGGATTCCCGTCCAGACTAACCTTCCCGTTTTACCTACGCTCGGATCTTAGCGTATAGCAAATACGGCCCTTTAGACACTATAGAAGTTTATATAGATACTAGTGCTAGTAGATTAGCTATTAGAAACGATCTCCTCGACTGATTCGACAATATTAAAATCGATAATATTATCCGTTACTTAAATAGTATTAGCAAAGGCTTAACTAAAACTCTTAGTTAGGCTACTTTTACTCTTTATATTCCTAGCAAAATAAATAACAAATTCTATATCGGCAAGTTTATAGTTAGAGCTTAGGTCGTTAAATCCTTATCCGCCGGCCTCTTATTAGGATAGGACTTCTCTATTCCCTACGGCCTCGATATTCTTAACTCGCGTTAGGAAATTCGGATCGAGCTTTATAGCGGATTACGAGTCGAATATTATTCTACTAAACGAGGACTAGCAATCTAGCGATATATATTAGCAGCTTTACCTGCTATAATTATACCTTATTCTTCCGGGACGATTCTAACTTTAGTAAATAACCCGCCTATTAATCGCGACCTTATCTTCTTTCCTAATTCTTTATCGCTCTCTAGTTCGATTATTCGCGACTGTTTTTATATTACTGTTTTTAACTCTAGCAATCGCCCTATCTCCTTTAAACGCAAGGAAAAAATTAGCGTTATCCTCGATCTTAATAATAATTTTTCTTTCTTAGTTCCGGAATATATTTAGCAACTAACCTCGACCTTCGATAAACGTTCCGAACTAGATATCTTGTTAAACAGCTTTTAAAATAACGATTATAAGGACCCCGTGCCTCCTATTAATATTCCGGACCCTAGTTAACCTTACCGTCTTAGCATTTCCAAAGTTCCTAATATCCCGGAAATCGAGGGGGAATGCAGCGTTAAGATTTATGCTCTTAACTACGACCTAGCATCCAAGGTAAAGCAACTTATCGACTCTCTCCCTAAATTATAGGAAGATATAGGGCTAATTAATCTCCCTAAGGAACGTTTCCTTCGAATTCCCCTTATCGATAACTAGTATAAAAAGAAACTCGGTTTACGTCCTTATCCTTTAAATAAACCCGATTAGGACTTTCTCGACGAAAAATATAATAATATGCATTCCTAAGGTAAGATAGAATAGGCTTTGCAAGCTTCCCCTTTCGCCAGCCCTTGCTTCGTAGTCTAGCGCAAAGGTAAACTACGAGTTATAAACAATCTCCAAGCTTTAAATAGTATTACAGTTCTAGACGCCTATCTAATACTAATTCCATAGGATATAATCTACAAACTCGCTAGCAAAAAGATTATTTCGGCAATTAACGCTCGAAGTTTCTTTTACTAATTCCTCGTTTATCTAGATTACTAAGAACGGTTTATAATTATTTCTTACTGCGGACTCGAAAGAGCTACCGTAGCTCTTATAGGGTATAAAAACTCGCTAGCTTATGCATAACGTTTCGTCGACTATATTCTTCGCCCTTATAAAGATTATGCAGCTAGATATATCGATAATATTATTATTTTTTCGGATACTCTAGAAGATTATATTAAATATTTATTAGCCGTTTTTAACCTTTTTATTAGCATAAACCTTTCTTTATTAGCACTAAAAAGCTTCTTAGCCTACCCCTTAGTTAAGATATTAGGGTATTATATTAACGGCTTCTTCCTTATAAATATGCAATCTCGCGTTAAAGCATTGCGTAATATTAAGTTTCTAAGCATATTGCAGCGCCTTAAGCAGTAGATCGGACTCGTCGGATAGATACAACACCTTATTCCCCGCTTCGCATAACGGATCGAACTACTATAGAAACGCAAAACACTTATATTCCGTAAAGGACGAGAATCTAATACCCCTATTACTAGTCTAAAGAGAAATACCTTTACTTCCTATTTAAAAATTATCCTAACTTAGGAAGAGAAGGACGCCTTTTACGATATAACAAATGCCCTCTGCAGTAACGCTACTCTGAGTTAATTCTTCCCTAATCGATAGCTCTTCCTGCAAATCGATGCATCCTAAGAGAATAGTTTCGCTATATGCTTATTTTATCTTAATAACGAAGAATCTTAGAAACCGACCTTAGCTCCGCCTAGGCAATCGATCCGGCCTATCTTTTACCTTAGTCGATCTCTTAAACCCGCTAAATTAAGATACTAGCTAACTAAGCTTAAGATCGCTTGCCTCGTCTAGACTTATAGGAAACTGCGAATATACTTAATTAGTATACGGAAACCTAAGATTATTGTTTTTACTAACTATGCAGCTATTTCCGCTATTATTAAGCAAACTTCCCCTTTTACAACTAGCATAAGGAGCAATAATCTTCTTACTATTGCATCCTAATACTTAAGCTAATACCCCTTAGAAGTTCGTTATATTCCCGGCGCTTTTAATATCCTAGCTAATTTACTCTCCCGACTCCTGTTAAACGCTGCCCTGGAAAAAGGTAATAGAGAGTTGGAAGATATCTAGGAAGATAATATTAACACCGACTACGTTTTAATCGCGTCGGAAGCTATTATAAGTAACGAATTCCGACAATAAATTACTAGTAGATATCGATAAGACCCTCGATAGGGTTAGATCCTCGAATAACTCGGCGATAATAATGCTAAGGAAGGACTTGCTTTTACCTAATCTTATAGTCTGTTATTTCTTAAAGACGCGGATAGCCGAAAAAGACTCTGTATTCCGGAAAACTGCGCCGACGAACTAATTTCCGAATATTATCTCCGGAAATTTTACACCAGCTAACGCTAAATATAGGCCGAACTCTCCTCTAGTTTCGTAGTTACCCGTTTAAAAAGGAGAATTAACTAATTTATCGACGGTTATAATACCTATAAACGCAATTAGACCGACTAGCAACTCCCTCTAGGTAAAATAGTTCCGATTCGTTCCCTAGCTATACTATTTTATACTATCGCTATAGATTTCGTTACTAGACTTCCTATAGTCTCCTCGGAAAATTCCCCTTAGGCCGAACCGGAAGGGAAGTTTTATAATTCCCTCCTTACGGTTACCGATAAATTCTCCAAAATATATATCCTTATTCCCGGACACGAATGCTTTATAGCTAAAGAATAGGCTTGGAGGTTGCATTTTGAACTTGTCCGTTGCAATTAGGGATTGCCTCGTTAAATTATTTCGGATCGAGACCCTAAATTTACTTCGGAATTCTAGAAATTACTCTAGTTAGCCTTCGGAACTAAACTCCTTATATTAACGGCCTATTATCTATAGACCGATAGACTGTCCGAACGATAAAATTAGACCGTTGAAATTGCCTTAAGATTCTTCGCAGCCGATTTCCTAACTAAGAGATAGACTAACGCCTTACCTTCCCTTTAATTCTCTCTTAATAATTCCTTCTCTTTAATTATCGGAGCGTCCCCTAGTAAATTATTAACCGGTTTTCGTATAGATAATGGCCTTCGATACCTCGGCGACTAAGCCTCCCCTAAATTAAGGGATACTCTTAAAAACGAAGCGGTAATTTCTATTGCTTGCGCTTAGGCTGCTATAAAGCGCCGTTATAATAAGAAGCATCGTAAACTGGAGTTTAAACCCGACGATTAGGTCTAGCTTAAACTCGGCAAAGGATATTAGGTCGCCGATAGACGCGTCGCTAAACTCGCTAAACGATAAACTAGCCCCTTTTATATTATTAAACGCGTTAGACACCTTGCCTATCGACTCGACCTCGATAAATCGCTTAATATTTATCCCGTAGTCTCCGTTATTTAACTTCGACCCGCTAAAGCTCCCGCGGAACGACTAGGACTAGAACCTGATACGGAAAATTATAAAGTCGACCGGATTCTTAACGTCCGCAAGATTAAACGCGGCAAGGGAATAGCAAGAACCGAATACTTGGTTTGTTAGAAAGGATACCCTAGCAGTTATAATTAATAGGTTGCCTCTAAAGACTTCTAGCAATCCGATATTATCGACGAATTTGAGAAAACTAGAGCCGAGCTTTAATCCCGTTTAGAGAAGACACGACGAAAAAGAGAGAAAGATCTTTAAGAATATAGGGTTAAAGAGCTAGGTAAAAAAACAAACCGCGTTACCTAGCAACGCGTCGCGAATATCTCGTTACCTACTATATTATACGCGTAGTCTTCCTTACCTTTCTCTACGCTTCTACTACTACGCGCTTCTGTTTGTTTTCCCCCTCCGACCTCTTCTTCGCTTTCTACTGCACCCTCCTTTTCGTTTGCATACTGCGTTATAACTCTTTATCCTTTTTATTTATAAGTCCTTTCCCTGTTATCCTACCTTGCTCTAACGTCTTTAAATTAAGAGATAAGGACTATAGACGTAATTTTTACGAAAAGCTTATTCGTTTGCTACTAGAAGTTACTTTTAAAGGTTTTCGACGAGCTATCTAGCTATTTAGCAATCTTTTAGAGCTCTAGGCGTTATTTAAATCGTCTAATACTAAGTTTAATAGTTAGAAATAGGCTAATAAAACCCTCTTTACCTTGTAGAAATAAGCATTACGTTCGGAAGGTTTTAATCTTTCTTTTAGTTAATTAGACGGTTATACCTATTAGGTCGATTAAAAGCTAGTAGACGATGCGGACGGCGAACGTCTTCCTAATAATTATAATTCTAATTCCGAAGATACTAAACTATTATCCGATAACGATAATATGCCGTCGAATCCTTCTTCTCGTCGCTAAACGCGTTAAGCTGCGGCAACTCCCGCTGCCCCCTCTACCCTATTGCTATCCCGCCAAGGCCAACCTGCATTGCCGTCCTCTCTAAATAATATTAATAGCAATATCTTCCCTGTTTCTAACTAACTAGGCCGCAATTTCTACGGAGCATACGCGCTCCTAGAAGTAGCTAAGGACTATATTAAGGGCTTAGTATTAGGGGAAATTACTTAGGATTTAGCAGAGCTTAATAAAATTAAGAAAGTTTTAGATATTCTAAACTACTAGGACTGCCTTAGAAAGATAGAGAAGATAGCTCTCGAAGCTATAGAGAAAGAAACGACTACCTTAAATGCACTACTACTATTTAGACGCACCTTAGCCCGTCGTTCGACTATATCCGCTCCTACACCTACTCCAGTTCTTAGCACCCCTAAGCAATAACGCCCTGCTATTACGCTAGCGACTCCGTCGCATTAATCCTCTTTAGCTAAACGATTTTAGAAAGTTATTAATAACGATTCCGACGATAGTATCGAACCTTAAATGCTTATATAATACTATATCGCCCCGGTTATAGTTATTAAATATTCCGACGACTGCTTTATCGTATACGCAGGCAATTAAGCTATAGTTTTTACTAACCCCGACGTTGCTTTTATATAGGCTATGATAATTAAAGAAGTCCTCGCTTAAATTAATAAAAAACTATCCCTTTCCTATATAGCTAAAATGCTAGGCATTAATTCCGACTAGGTTATTATATTTCTCCCTTTAATTTACGTTTTGCAGGATTATTCTAGCCTAAATACTCTGCGAAAAGAAACGGCTAACGTTAATGCATTTACTAATAAACGTGCCGCTCTTAAAACTACCTAGAAGCTGCTTACGTTTTTAAACGGCACTAGCTAGAACCCCTACGTTAGCGCCGACGTTTAGTCTAACCCTCCGGCCGACGATACTGTTAACACTATCCCCGCTATTGCTATTAATTATCTAGTCTCTAACGCAAGTAGTTTAATCGAAGGAATAATAATAGACGTAAACCCGGGTAGTATTCCCTTATATAATGTCCTCCACCTCGTTACGACGCCGCCGACTAATATCGCTAAGGAATTATATAGCTTTAAGGGCATTCTAAACCCGATGCCCTGTTATAAATCAAACTTAAAGCCGCTTAACTTCGTTAAAATTAACGACGAAAATTAATTATCTTTTTTCTCTTTTTCTTTTTCTTTTCTCTATTCTCTCTTCTTTTTTTCCTTAGCTATTATCCTTATCTTAATATAAGAATCCAATATTTCTTATTTTACTTCCTTTTATCTAACGCCTTAACTCGTCCTATAATTTTTTTTTTTTTTTTCTTTCTTTTCTATTAATTTCTAGGAGTTAGGTATATCGGATTTATAATATAGAAAAGCCTTCGAGTACAACTCAACATCCCTAATAAATATAACCCGCCCTTATTATATATAACTCTTCCCTCCTATTTTACTAATAGGGATATTAGCTTCTCTTTCGCCCTGGGAAGATTAATACGGGATAAGCCAGGATAAGCTATACTTAGTCTAATCCTATATAATTCTCTTACCTTTCCTTTTTAATATTCGTTTAAATCTTATCCTTAGGAAATCTCCTCTAGAAATTACTAGGAAATCCTCTCGGGAAATTACTAGGAAATCCTCTCGGGAAATTACTAGGAAATCCTCTCGGGAAATTACTAGGAAATCCCCTCGGGAAATTACTAGGAAATCCCCTCCGGAAATCCCTAGGAAATCCCCTCCGGAAATCCCTAGGAAATCCCCTCCGGAAATCTCTAGGAAATCCCCTCCGGAAATCTCTAGGAAATCTCTGCTAGTATACGCGCTAGGAGATTTCCGTAAACAAATATTCTTTACTCAGGATACTTATATCCCTAAATATTCCCTAGATAGAAAGACAGTCTCTTTGAATTATATAATATTTGTTCTTAAAAGATACTTATTTGTGCTTATAATATTTATAGTAGCCAAACTGTACCTTACGACCGGTAGCCAGCCCGTTATTCTTATCTACCTGGACGTCTATACGCGCAAGCGCATATCACGTTTAGAAAAAGAAGAAAGAGATTAGGTTATTAAATTCGAGCCTATCTCTCTTCCTTATAGGGAGAAAGAGAAAACTTCCCGCACCTAAATTAGCGGTAAATATATTTAGGAGCCCTCTAGCGCTAGGAGTTCGACTAGCGCAGGGCAGTTTAAGGGGAGGCTTAGAACGCCCGAAGGGGACCCTTTGCACCTTCCCTTACTAGATCCTACGCCTAATAAAGGCAAAACAGCATAACGCCCTATTTCGGGTAGAAATACCCTTCTTAAGTCGATCGAAGAAGATTACGAAGAAACTTACCTTCTGCTAACGGCACCTACGCGCCTTCTAGGCTAGTAGATATTTAATAACGATAATAATCGTCCTAAACTTTAACGAACCGATCTAATAGCAGACGAACAACCCTCTTAATTTAACCGTAAGGCTTTAACCCTCTCGTCTGCGTCGATAGAATTATAGCGCTAAAAGCATTGCTTATCCAAAGAGATCTAGGGCACGGAGCCTACAAAACGCTCGAAGAGATTCGCCCGAGCTAATTTAGCTGCATAGAGTGCTCTTAAGCCGTCCTCTCTATACGTTATATTTGCTAATTAAGATAAATATATCGAAGAGGCTCCCGTAATGATTTTATTAGCCCTAGCCGCGGCGACCTTCCTAGGCTATGCTCCTAGCAATTATCGTACGGCTAAGAAACTCCTAGACTTCGATAAACAATAGGTGCTAGCAATAAAGAAAGAGATAGATAAACTATATTAGAAAGGTGCCTAGGAACTCGTTCTAAAGCCTTACGATATAAAGATCCTTCTAGGAAGATAGGTATATATAGAGAAGCCTATTAAGGGTGCTAATCTAATAGCTAAAGCTCGTTAAGTCGTACGAGGAGATCGTAATCCTATCGATCGACTAGTAGAAGAGTTATACGCCGCTATAGCATATTAATCGTCTATTCGGATCTTCCTTACTCTCGTTGCTATATAAGACCTAGAATAGGCTAAATTTAACGTCGTTAATGCCTTTATTAACGCTAAACTCGATAAAGATATCTATATCGTCTAACCTTACGGATTTAAAGACGAATTAGGCCGCGTTTGCCGCCTTAAAAGAGCCCTCTATAGCTATCGCGCCTCTCCCCGTTAGTAGTTCGAACGCGCTGCTAAAGATCTCGCTAGTTAAGGCTAGGAGCGTCTCGACTTAGAATTATGCCTCTATTGCTACGCAGATAGCAGTCTTCTTATTCTTTATATCGATAATATTCTTCTCGCGGCGCCTATAAAGGCATAGATTAACGAAAAAGCCGCTATTCTAGATGCCCTTTATAAAGTAAAGCATCTAGGTAAGCCTTAAGAATTCCTTAGGCTCGAATTTAAACGCAATCGTAAGGCAAAAACGATACGGGTCTATTAGACCGCCTTTACGGAGAAAATCCTCGATATATTCGACGCTAATAATCTCAAGCCTACAAAGACGCTATAGCCCTCGAGATATACGATTTCTTACGACTAGAAAGAAGCCGAGATCGCGATAGAACGTATAATATAGCAGAAACGAACAGGCAGCCTTAACTAGCTAGCCCTCGGCAGCCGGCCGGATATTACGTATAGCGTTAAGAAGCTATTAAAGGCAAATTGCTACCTAATATACGCATATCTCGTCGCCCTAAAGCATCTTCTACGCTATTTATACAGTATATATTCCCTTAGAATTACACTAGGCAGTGCAGCTTATAGAAAGGACCTTTAACTACGCGTCTATTCTAATGCCTTGTTTGCGGATAATAAGGCTACCCGCGCCTCTACGGCCGGATTCGTAATCTTCCTAGCGGAAGGCCCTATTGCGTAGAAATTAAAGCGTTAGATAATAGTTACGACTAGTTCGATAGAGGCTAAGTTTATTGCTCTTACGCCTGCAGGACTTATAACGATATAGCTCGCAGACGTAGTTCGTAATACTAGATTTAAATAGAAAAGACCTCTTATTATATATACGGATAGCTAAAACGCAAGGCTGGCTATAATTAACCCGTTAAATAAAGCGCATATACGGTATATTAATATGCGCTATAAATAGATAGTTTAGAGGCACTAGCAGGGCTATTTTAATCTCTAATAGGTCGGTACTATAGAAATAATCGCGGATAGGATAATAAAAGGCTTATTGCTTAATAAATATTAGCAGTTTATCTAATAGTTAAATATAGCTGCAGGAAGGAATAAGGAGGGCTCTGACGGCAAGAATACTACGACCTAATATTACGATAATCGCTATCGGGCCTGTCTGGCCTTAGGGGAGGTGTCGCGGGCACGGACCCGCTAGGGCTCGAGCCTAGTCAGGCTTATGTAATTAGCACACTATGTTTATATAAGGAGCCTACTAGAGTTAGACTTAGCATAACAACAATCCAGTCACACATATCGACAGCCTGAGTCGCACAATAGTAACTGGTAGTGTACATATGTACTGTAGTCTGTATGTACATATGTATGTATGTAAGCCGCGGATCCCGAACCCGAACCCGAACGAGTGTCATCAAATCACCAACAGCCTACAGGCATCGCACGTGCCCGTCCGTCGCACAGCTAGGGCCACAGCTTCCACCGAAGCGCCGACCGCCGCGCCGTCATCTAGCCATCTGCGTCCGTGTCTATCTGTATCCGACGGGAATCTGTTTATCATCACCTACTACGGCAGGCAGCTTCCTTCTTTCTCACCCCATCCTCGGTCCGCTATGCTTCGCACTTACGGGATACCACTCTATATGTATATACCTACAATCTACATACATACATATACACAGACTACGACTTTACTACCAACGTCTGTCGTCTACACACACACACACACACACACACACAAACGCGTGAAACCAACCTCCCCCCCCCCCCCCCCCTTTTCAGCCTCCCCGCCGAAGACGACGGGCGCAGAACCTGACCGCCAAATTGACATGTTCGCATTCCCCTTCCACGCCCTGCTGCGGTGGCGTAGGCTCGCTTCTTCGCTTGGCCCCCTCCCTCCCAGCAGGCGGGCGCGCAGGGGTTGGTTGGCAGCCTCAGCCCATCCGCCTAGCCAGCCCCGACCGACTCCGCCACCACTGGTGCCATGCATGGCCCGAAGAGCACACAGAGACAGAAAGCAAAAAAGAACAGGCAGAGAGAGAGAGAGAGAGAGAGAGAGAAAGTAGGCCACGCCAGCTTCGACTTCTTCTTACCAACTCGGCGTGTGTGTATCGGCAGTATAGAGTAGTAACTGTAGTATGTAGTGTGTGTATATAAAAGTACCTAGTAGGCAGGTATGTACGGATAGGTAGGTAGGTAGGTAGGTAGGTAGGTACTGGCAAGTAAGCTTGACCGAACGAGAAGCGTCATCTTGACCCCATCTCGGCCAATAAGACCCTCGTCGTTTCGTATCCATCAGAGAATCCTCGCTAGGTCAGCAGTGACGATGGCGTCAACGCGGACAAGCCCAACCCAACTTGCATGCTCGCTCGCTCGCTCTAACGCCGACAGCATCTGCGGTACACGTCGCACCCTTGCCGCCATCAACCGAGACGCCGTGCCCAACCTCATCCTGTATGTATTCGACCAACATTTCAGCCCCCTCCCCCTCCTTCCGCTTCCCCGTTCAGTTTGCCGCGACCCTGGTACGGACAAGTCGGGTATAGAAGGCATGAGGCCGGCCAAAGTGAGAGTGGGAGACGGGAAGAGAGGGGGGGGGGGGGAGAAAGTAGGAAGAACACGCCGTGATGCTCCCATGGTTCCCGAGGCGTCGCCTCATGTTTCCATCCGTAACTCCCCGTGAGAGAAGAGGAAAACCAAAAGGGGGTAAAGAGAGAAAGAGAGTTAAAGGAAATAATATAAAAGACAAGAAATAGCAAGGAAAAGAGTAAGAGAAGATGCAACAACAAGTCGTCATGTCGTCCCTCCCGGGCTCGAGCCATGCCATCCATCCCATAACCAGGTAATGCGCCACGCCGTTTCAGGTGTCCGGTAAGGACGACGACAGAATAGAACGAGATGGCCGGAGCAACAGAAAGAGAACCAGAGAAAAAAAAAAAAAAGGGGGAGGGGGAGGTCGCGGCGTTCCACAGCTGTCCCTCCTTCTCTTGACCGGACAGTAACACAGCAGCAAGCGTCGTCGTTTTCAACCCGTCCCCCATCTCGTAACAGAGCCGTAAAAAATCTCAGCGCCACGTTTGTTTTTCATTCGCGAGCCGCAAAGCCTTCAGCGTGGCGACTGATCTTCCTCCACCATGCAGGCGTTTTCCAGCATATTCGTCCACTTGCCACTGGTGCCGGCGTGGCTGTGCTTGAGGTGTTGGCGGAAGTGATCCGCCCTGTAAAACTTCTTGGCAGCGTTACACTCTCCAAACTTGTGTACGTCCTGCAGATGCCGTATCCGCTCATCCCAGTCCGTCTCCGTCGGGTGCCTCGATATGAGGTCGCCACCGGGACCGCGGCCTGACCTGGGAAAATCGTCTCCGCAGTAACCGCAAGTGTCGGCTTCGCCAGGTCGGTTCGTCGAGTCGTGGAACGCGCGTTCGCAGCTGGACAAGGCTGAGCAGGACCACGAATGACGCCGTACGTGGAGAGAGTTTTGGTGACGCTCGGCCTCGTTCTTGTTCTTGAAACGGTTGCCGCAGAATTGGCACTCGTACTGCTTCTCGGCTTCGTGAGCACTGTTAAAGCACGACAGGTCAGCGGGCTAAAAAGAGGTTGGGATTTTCTTTTTTTTTTTTTCGAAATCTTACCTCAACTCTTCCTTCGTCTCGAACTTCTTGGGTTTCTTGGGACAGCAATCGCACATGAGAAAGCCCTGCAGCTTGGAGCCGCCCCCGGACTTCTGCACGTCACCCAGCTTCCTCGGACTCACGGCAGAAGCAGCTGCCCTGCCCTGGGCCGAAACTCTTGCCGATCGGGGGCTGTGCGTCAGAGACGTGGGGGTCGCATAAGGCGAGCTGCATGACGTCGGAGAGATGCCGCCCGGGGAGACACCGCCCGGCGACCGACGGCCGTACGAGTTGCCGGCGGGAAGCATTGAGAGCGGGGGCATGTAAGAGCCGGGCCGAGACACGCCTGCGAGCGACCCGGATGGGGCGGGCGAGATGACGGTGAGGCGCGGGGTCGGAGAGCCTCTCGAGGCCACCACGTCCAAGCGGCGGACGGCGTCGCTCTGTGTCGACACGACGCACGGCGCAGGGTCCTTGGCAGGCGGGCTCGCCTTGCGTTTCTGGCCGGTAGCGGCGTGGGCGTCGTCTATTTCCATGTCGTCGGTGTAGTCGTAGCTCGCAGAGGTCGAATCGTTGCTGTTGTGCCTCCTCGTCCGCTCCCCCGGCGAACGGTCGAGGTCGTCCGGCTGGCGGTTGTGGTAAGGGAGCTGCTGGACAGGGGCGGTGCGGCGGGGGCCGAATTCGGCGAGGTCCGAGGTAATAAGCGAGGTGTGCGGGGGAGAGGGCCGGACGCGGTTGAGCTTCTCCTTCATCTTTTCGTCAAACTCCTTGGCCTTGGCTGGGGTAGGGTCGGGCTGGAAGGAGGGGAAAGGCTGCAAGTAGTGCTTGGAGTTGAAGCGGCGCATGTCTAGAGGCAGAGACTCGCGAGACCTGGGGGGCCAGCCAGGGTCAGTAAGAGGAAGGGACGGGGAGTCGAGGCTCAAGGTAGAGACGCGGTCGACGGCATACTTGTCTGGCGAGGCATAGCTGGCGTAGCCTTCGTCAGCGGTGATGATGTTGTTGTCCCTGCGCTTGAAGCTAGACCGATCGTCCAGGTAGGAGGTCATGCTGCCGTAACCGCTGGCCAGAGAAGAAGACGAGCGATTCTCACGCTCCCTGTTGTTATTGTATAACCTCATGTCTTCTGACGCTTGTGGGGCGTCGGCCAATGGTGGAAATTTTGGTGGAGGCAGAGGAGGCGGAGGCTCGACATGAGGCTGGTTTTGGCCCCGTATGGGGATGGGACTATTAAAGCTGGACCGCATGCTGGGCGTCTTTCGATAATGAGGCGGATAGGCCATGACGACGCGCGCGCGACGGTGGCCGGCGAAGACGACGGGCTGGAAAGAAGGGAGGTGGCGAAGCTGGGAGTAGACACGGGATCGTTGTACGAATCAAGTCGCCATTGAGCTTGGTGCCTCGAAGATTTTTCAGAATGGTTCAAGGCTGTCTTGTCTGTCTGACTCGACGCTGCGGCCAAGGCTGTCAATGTGGCGAGGGGCTTTTCGGGGAGTCCGTGTTCGCCGCGGTGTGATGCAGGAGACGAGGAGGGAAGGAAGATAAGGATGGGGGAGGGGGGGGGG